>JADANN010000034.1:600000-1002580 GCA_018806985.1 Angiostrongylus vasorum | reverse complement strand
GGGCTGGCACCGGTGCCATGTTTCGAACTCGTAGCAATTGAGGTTTGATAAGTCCGGGGCGTGATATCGCCTCACCGTTCGATCCAGTGCGAGGCACCTCTAACTAATGAGTTATATGAGCCACAAGGAGATTAAAAATAAGTGGAAGATTATCTGTTCAATTCGGCCAGAGCAATAAGTAGTTTGTCGCTTCCAGTTCGATAGAATTCGTTTGTATTATTGATCTTAATATATGGATATTATTAATAATATTGTGAAGTACTAGAGCTGCTCCTTTTTCCGTGCTTTCTGTAGCAACTTGAACCTCAGAGAGAAAAGTTCCATTTAGTTTTTTTCTCTAGAGATGTTTTAGGGTTTGGATTAGGAATTGTGTAATTTAAAGTTGGTGTAGGATTTTCTGTTATATTTCCTTATTATGGCGAGTTCTGGTATTATACCTGTAAACCATCAAACTATCTCCATGCTGTGTCCAGTGTGTGTTTGTTAGATCCAGTTTCAGTGATGTCCTGCGTGAAACAAGATTTTTTGGCCCCTCACTGATCCTTACCTGTATATATATATATATGTATATATATATATTCTTAGGAATGCCCTCTTTGAGCTGATGCGAGGTTGTTAAAGTCGTCGTATCTGTTGTTGTTGTTGTTGTTGTTGTTGTTGTTGTTGTTGTTTGATGGCTGACGGTTCGTCGGCTCCACCTTCTTCAGAGCCTTGGCCTATTTAATCTAACGACTGCCTTGGAAATCGGTGAAAACTCTACAGTATTGATGAAACGTGTATTACACGAGTAAATGCCATTTTATTTTAAAGCTACTTACCGCTTCGTTGCATCTAGGATCACCCTTGTGTTGCTCACATGGCATGGACGATTTTGACCCACTCAGGTCAAAAAATCAGTTGGAAAAAAGCGCCAAGTTACGTATTATAGTGAAGCACTCGTCTTTTCGGTTTATCTTTGGACTTTTGAAATTCAGCCAGAACGCTTCATGATTCTTTCACTGCGATGTTTTGGATTCCTGCATTAGGATAGTGATAGTCACTCCAAAATCGTCGCCGTTGTGTTTTTGTACCATATGCGTACCAAGATGAAAACATTGGCGATATTTAAGTTTCCCATCGATGTGTTCTTTTTATGCGGACACCACAAAGTGGCCTATCCGTTTCCCGAATGTTTTATTAACAGCGTACCTTACATGAGCGTAAGTATATTGTAATTGATCTGATGCAATCCCCTGTCTCCGTTAGGACAGATTACACGATTTTCTGAGCTGCACAAACGACCTTGGAGGCTGCTGCAAAGTAATGGACGCCGTAGGGTTTTGGTTCGAAGGTCACTAACCGCCAAATAACTTTGAAGACCACTTTTTTCTTAAGCGTCTCTTAATGACGTAAGTTATTTCGTTTGATACGAAGGGTAGCTTGAGAGTAATTTTAGTTATGGAACCTTTTTTCGGGACCACTGCTACCTTTCGTCCAGCCCGAGTGGGTTCCGCTTCGTAGCTATTGGAAATGAGTACTTTTCGTGCAAAGTATAGCGATTACTTCCTTTCATTTTCTCCTCTGCACACGTTTTTAACCATTCAGAACATGTTTTTGATGAGTGCTTTTTTTTCATGTGTAAAGGAAATGCAGTTTACTAGTATATTTTTTACTAACTACTTGGTTTTCATTGCCATTTTGTTACGAAGTAACTTTCTGAAAGATTTATTTGGACGTTTATGATTGAAAGCTAGTTTTCAGTTGTATTTTTCCGCGTATATTGTGTATACCTTGACTGTCTATTTAACAATTCAAAGACTCGTCCATCTGTTCTTCTGTCGAACAGAGATGAAGCAGTCGTCTATGTATCGACGGTAGATTAAGTATCGGCGATGGAGAACTGGAGCTTCTATGTTAGTCATAAAAGCGATGACAAGGCTTGGTAATAATTGCTGTGTCATGACCAACAATCTAGTTTGTGCGCAAGTCATTTGTTATTTAATCGACAAACCATGCACATCTATTTTGTTTTCATGTTCCACGACAAGCTCGAGAAAAGCTTGCGTTGTGAAGTCATTCGACAAACTGGTATAAAGTGAAGTGACATGGAATAGCTCCATTACACGCACGCTGTTTGGTTGACCGCGCCGTAGGTGATCTATGAATACTTTGGTATTAGATAAATGGATTGGTATGAATTTCCGTATACGGTGAGGACAATGCTTAAGAACCATGTTATTCTATCCGTTCGCCAACATATAGAACTGGTGATTGCAATAAACTTAAATGATGGCGAGTCAAAGATCCTCAAAAGTGAACCGGAAAGACGAATGCTTCACTATCACACGTGGTATTGGACCTTATTTTAAAGTGAATTTTTTTTTATCTTGATGGGTCTCACTCGTCATTCCACGCGAACAACACTGGGGGTGATCGGGCACGCAACAACATGTTAAGCTGTTTCTAAACAAAACAGCGTTTATTATTTGTTAGATCCTTATTAATACTGTTGACTTGCTATTGAATTGTAAGGCTACTGCTAGACAAAAATGCGTCCAAGCTCTAAGGAAGGCGAAATCGCTAAACGTCAATCACCAAAACAACAGCAGCAGCAGCAGCAACAACAACAACAACAACAACAACAACAACAACAACAACAACGACAACTTATACCAAACTCGCATTAGCTGAACAAGGGCAGTTTGTAAGGATAAAAACACCGATGTCAAAAAGAGGGGTTAGGCCACGTGAAACAAGTGCACCAAAAATTATTTACCGTCACCCTCGAGAATATCATGCTAACTTTGGAGTGGAACGACGTGAAAATGAGAACTAATGGTCGGCAATTGCACCACGTTCGCTTCTCTAATGAAATCGTCCGTACGAAACATGCACTAGTCAGGCCAACGATGTTTGCCGACTTTGATTGCGTTTGCAGGAAGATTGGCCTTTGGTTAAACCTCGCTGAAACTGTGTTCATCAGGAACGGATTTTGTTGACGGATGTTCATGAGAAACGGAACAGAATTGATTTCGTATGCGCTGATAACGTTCAACAAAACGAACATCTCTGAATGTTACGCTAGCTCCAGTTACGTCTATCTGGGCGAGCTGTCGACTCACCTGACGTCGTGGCCGTTTTTTCCCGCTGCACAGTTCTTTCCCCTTAACGTGTGCGTCAGAATTCTGTTCGCTACGCAGGCAGAATAAAACATCACTTGGCGTTTTGGAGCGCGTCGTCGAAGGAGCGATGCTAGGAATACGTCGAGTCACGCATGTGTGAGAGAGAATCCGAAGCTGCAAAAACTCTGACCTACTCAGTGATCAGAAATCCAGGATGTCGTTCTGTACAACAAACTGTTCGACATGTGATGTGTATCAACGGCAACCATAGGATAGAAGCCGTTAGTGACGGAATCGTCGGCATGTCCAACGTGCTGCAGAAAGACCACCGACTTGATGGTCAAGGATCTTCACAAAAACTCTAGAAGAAAGACAGGGCGCTCGACGAGTCCCTAGAGCGAGCGGAACCCACTGAGCTACCCTGCATGAGTAAGGGGAAATGCCTCCCGCTGAACTGACTAGTCGATCGAAGGTGCGACTGGTGATATACAGGTGATCACCCACAGGAATTTTCAGCATGGTTCTTCATAAGTACTATATATACTATATAATATAATATACAGTACAATGAGATTGTAAGCAAGAATTTCCCAAAAACATTACAACAGATTCCTGGAACATGGTGCATTTGATTGAATTTAGTTTTGTTAGAGGTGAATGAATGCATATCTAACCAATAAAGTAACTTGGGGTGTACCATCGATGGTTCAACTCACTGCCCTCGTAGACAAGTATGGTGCTATTTTTTCGACACCGCACGAACGTAAATGGCGTAGTGAGCCCACAGCCCGGAATCGAAAGACGTCCAATTGTTTACTGAAGGACTCTTCTAACAACTGTGATTCACCCTCCACTGAAACATCCCATCTAACCGCGCTGTCCAACGGATTCCTTTAATTTTTTAACAAAAACCGATTCCCCCTGGTTGCTCTGCATTCTTCAGTTATTCGTATTTATTGCCCATCTTCACAATAAAATGCAACGAAAGCATGTATTCACCCATCAGAATATATGCATATCAAGCAAAAGTTATTCATTCATTTCGTTTTGACTGTAATCTAAGTCCACTTGTCGCAAAAACTAATTCCCTTAATGGCTACTCGTCCTCGAAATCGCCATCATTTCCAATGGTAACTTCTGTTAATTGAAAATGGAAAAAGAAGTGTGTCAATACGCATTCGCCAGCTGAGATACGCCACGTAGTTTAGCGACTACTCGGCTTCAAACTAATTACATAGGAAAACCGGTTCCTCCTGCTTAGTACGAAGTACATTTAGAGTCCTTCTCCAGGTTAAATTCGTTTCTTGAACTATCAGATGAAAATCAGGTAGCGTATAGCGGGAACAGCGATATTGAAACGGGATATTGTGGTCATCAAAGACAAATTTTTAAAAAACACTGCTTTCATCCGTGAAATATTAAAGGAAGGTGGTCGTTAAATGCCAGTCTGATTACGGTGATATATGGAGAAGCACTACCATCCTTTCACTTCATTTCTCTTTATTTATATTTATTACTTAATTACTTGGATACCTGGACGGTCCGTCTTCACGAGCTGTGCGGAGCCCAGCACATACGCCATTCGTTCCTTTCTCTCGCAATCGTAGTTCGCGGTGGTGGTCTTGTTCGAGCATGGTAGCGCGTGCGAGTCTCATACCGTGACTGCGGGTACAGCTGATTAAATTGTTTACGAACACGTCCGCTCAACGTGTAGGTGGTCGTTCAAGGGGACGTTTGCATTCTCTTGGAGTCCACTCCACTTCACCGTTCTTTTCGTCCATTTGTCGTCTCTTCTTCTCATTATGTGACCACCCCATCTATGTTTCGCTATCGATATGTATTCTCCTGGATCTCGAAGATGTGACAGATTTCGAAGGTCAGAGCTTCGCATTCCGGCTAGATATTGAGAGTACCGGTACATCGCTCGAGAGCTGCATGAGTAGTGCGAAGCATTCTTAACGTGGTTAAAGTATCAAACCTACGTCTCTGCAGCATAACAGAGCGTTGGGAGGACCGTAGAATCGAAGAGATGAGCGAGGATTTTCGGGTGCTTCAGTTGGTCGGCGGCTTCCTTGAGAGGCCCGAATGTGGCCCAAGCTGCTGTCGCTCTTCTACCTATTTCCTCCTTCATGTTGTTTTTTTATGCTCATTGATCGCCCAAGGTATACGAGGTGGTCTCTGCAATGAGAGAGCCATCCAATTCAATTTTTTTCGCCTTCGCCACATGGGTTTTTCACAAAACGGGTCCTCTTTCGATTTATTCCCAGTCCGGTCTTTTCTCCCGCTTCGTTGAGCTCGTTGATTATCGTCTGTGCTTCGCTAATACTTCTTGACAAGATGACGATGTCGTCGGCAAAACGAAGGTCTGACAGGAATAGTCCATCAATACGTATGCCTATCTCATCCTCATGGAGTGACTTCATTATTCACTGCAGTGCGGCACTGAACAACTTTGGCGATATTGTGTCGCCCTGTCGAACCCCCTTTTCTGTGGGAATGATAATAGGCCGATGGAAAAGCTGTAATTTCGCAGTGCAGTTCCTATAACAGTCGCACAGAGTTCTTATATCGGACGGGTCTACTCCTTGGTCGACGAGCGTTGACAGCATGGCATTCGTTTCGACTCTGTCAAAAGGTTTTTTCATAGTCGACAAAGGTTAGGACTAGAGGCAAGTGGTATTCCCGACAAACTTCGATGACCTTGGACACGGTTTGGATGTGGTCGATGGAGCAAAATCATTTTCGAAATCCTGCTGCCTCGACTGGTTGCATCTCATCCAATGTCCTTGACATGCGCGAGAGGATAATCTTCGTGAAGAGCTTGTAGAGCACACTTAACAAGCATATGGGACCATAGTTACGAAGATCCCTTCGGTCTCCTTTTTGGGACAGGATGGCCATAGGCGACCTCCTCCACTGGTCCTGCATTTTTTCCCTTTTGAAGGTAGGCTGTCGTATAATTTGCGAGAAGTACGTGTAAATTGTGGCTTCCAGCTCTAATGAAGTCGATGGTAATATAATCGGGTCCTGGAGCTGTGCCTCTTTTCGTGCTTTTCTATAGCAACCCGAACCTCCGTTGGAAGAATTTCGGTTGGCTTTTCTCTAGGGGGGAAATTAGGGTCCGGGACGGGGATTGTGGAAAGCAAAAGGTTGGTGAAGAACGTTTTCGCTATTAACCCCATATCATGGCGGAAAGTCTTGACGATCCCATTTTCGTTCATCAGGACTGACAGCGAAACATTATAATCACACAAGTCTCGACGGCATTCTTTCAGACAGCTGCTTTTCTCTGCTACTTCCAGTAGTTTCTTCAGCTTGTAGCATTGTAGATCTTCCTGCAAAGCTCTTCTGCAGCTGGCATTTATTACTAGCCATGCTTCACGTGTTTCAGTAGGGTCAAGCTTCAGTTTCCTTCTCTTTTCGAGCAACTCCTCAGTAGTGATGGAGATGCGATCCGATCTTCTTGCTTGAGGAACAGAAGAATTCGGCACAGCTTTTCAGTCCTTCGACGGGGAAAGGATCTCGTATGAGTTGACGAGATGGAAAATGGACGGGTGGACGACAAAGCCTACGCCGCCGACATTTCGTGACGGGACCTTTTCTCCACGAATCGCAACGGTCCCGTTGTTTCGTTGGCGTATATCGGTCTTCTTGGTTTTCGTTTCTTGTAATGCGATCATATAAAAATTTGATGCGATTTGCGGCTACAAGAAATGCGTGAAGATCGCCGTATGTGGAGAGTGTTGTGGCATTATACGTGCATAGTAAGAAACAATCTCTACGGCGTGTCGTTCGTGTGTTCGTGAGATCCGGTTCCAAAGACGTCCTGCGTAACCCGAGATTTTCTGGCCTCTCACCGGTCCTCAAATAAACCAGAAAAATCCCAGTTCATGAAAAACACCTTTTGTGAAATAAAACATCTTCCAGGATGGATCACCAGTTAAGAATACTTCACCTAACGTATTAACTTTGTTGTTCAATGGATGTGATAACGACTTAAAAGAAGCTATAGAAAAAAAATGAGCAGTATGGGCCGCACTCGGACGTCCCACAAATCAGCTTACTGATCCACAGACTTACACCCTCATTTTTGACGCAACGATTATTCCAACGCTATGCTACGTAGCAGAAACATGGGCCCATACTTCAGTTATATCGATGACCTTGCAAAAAAATACATACACACACAGGGCTCTTAAACGACGTTTTCCGAAGATGACTCGGTACACTCGATACATTCAGAGAGTGTTCTCAACATTTTTTTATGAAACAGATCTTAGCTAATACTTCTTCCATACACCTTCGGTGCTCATTGTGCTGATTGTATATCGCTTCCACCCCCTTCACATGTGTTACGAAATCGTTATATCAGTGTCATCTGGATGGCACAGGCAATATAGAAAGGTCAGAACAGCTTTTTGACTAGCAGCGTTCTCTGATGCATCTTCAGTGCAAAATAAAGACGTTGTTCAGCTCGCATCTTTTTAAAGGGCGTGGACGGTCCTCGGTTTTCTATACAGCTTGGTACTCTATTCCACCAATCAGATTGGGGTAGCTGGAAAACCAAAGCTTCATCGTAATCACTTCGTCCAGAAGGAATGTAAAAGCACCTCTATTAACTATCCTTCCATCCGCGTAGGTACTGTTCTTACAGTCTTCACCACTTTGTTAATTAAGCTGTTAATAAATACAAGTAGTATAGGTCTATCGTACGTTGCTCGCTCCATTCGGTGGGCTTCATAGTTGTTGCTTATTCATACATAAATCTACCGCATTTGTCTATCTCGCCATATCGTTATTGCTGTCCTGGTCTGCTGTTGAGATAAATGTAGGGCTGCGTAAGTTCATGACATACTATATAGAAAAAAGAGACACAAAAACCCTCGTAGCAATGCCAAGCAAGAATGGATGGATAGAGTTTATCATCGTACTAAACTTTGGTAGAACGACAGCCCAATATTTGATTTTCTTCGAAACTCGATGCCGCATTTTCATAACAACTTCATTTTCACATCGATCGCAGCAAGCCGGCACTACAATTTAACCTCAAATGCCTTGTTTATAAGACAGTGAACCTCCAACAGTAATACTTTCCTATTATGCTAAGACACTGTATTAGCCAACGCTGCAACGCAGATAGGTCGATTTAGAAAAATGGTGCCTTACAGATGTAACGCCAACTTCCTCTCGAACAACTCAATACCACGAAGCCATCTCCTTCGCAGCCCACCAGGACAACCGAGTCTCGAGCCCCAAATAAACAACTACTATTCAACTAATTATTTTGAACATTATTTAGTTATTCAATTCAAACCAAGACCACTGACCATTTTCTACAATATCAAAACAGTTTTCGCAGTTCACATCTTTGAAGAATACCCACCATTCAAGATCCAGTAGTATACGCCCTCTGAACATGCATCAATGAGCAGTTCACATAATGATACGATGACAGGTGGACGTATAGAACAATGGAGTGGACCTTGAGAGAACGAAAACGACTTCGAAAGCGACCACTGAAACGATGGAATCCATTGTTTATTGCACTCGTTAGTCACCTATACTCACACCTGGGATCAAATTGAAGATCAGAATCGACAAACTAATGCGTACGCAAACATTCATGGAGAGCGGTTGCAAGACAGCGAAACGAATAGGTGAACTACTGAAGACCTGAGCAGCATGTGAAAAGAACTTGCCTGAGTATTTACGTTGGTAGTTTCTTGCTCTAGTATTGCAAGTGTTTAAAAAAATTCCAACCTCGCAACGGTTTACCGCCTGATCGTGGCTAGAAGGTGTTTCTGAGCGTCGGCCTAGGGCATTCAGTGAGGAGATTCTTCCACTTGGCAGAGTCTCCTAAGCTGAGAAGGAGTTCGGCGTTTCCATCAGCAAGCCTAGCTAAGAGTAAACCAACAGCAGGGTCCATCACCGTCCTTGTATCAAAGTCGCTTGGCGGCAAATCTCCCTCTGATCCACTAGGGCAGCGACTGCCCGTGATGCTGGTGTCCACGCAACCAGTGGGGACGGGCCATCCAAATATCCAAGTAATCAGATAAAAGGATAAAGGATTAAGCCCTTGGCATTGATCAATCCTCGAGGGATACGCCATGCATTCGAGTTCATTAAGTATCGTTGGACGTGATTGGGAATATTGGAGAAAAATAACGATGCGACTTGGTCTATCACTCTTAACAAATGCCATATCTGGAAGTTACACGAGGAAAGTAAGAGAAAAGAGAGACCGAAAAGAAGTGAACTGTGTTATGTTATGTGAGAACTGTGAGAATTTTTTGTTGTACATACAAATATTGCATGTGTTCATGATTTCAATTCGATGATCCCAAAAATAACCAGCTTTAGAAAATGTAATATTAGAAATTCTTTCTTTGCAACAACGATCCGTTCAGCAGCTGATCACTCGCACTTTAGGTTGGAACATCATGTCGGTTAGTCTTAGTGGATGAAAACTCATAGACAAATACGCACACAGCCTTCAGCTTCTATTACCTCGAAGAATATGAAAGAGCTGAGTAACGAACCGCTGACCATTAGTTGTGCAGTTTTATAAACCAGAGATGAAACAGGAATTTTTTTTCAACTGATTAGTATAAATGTACTTCCGCATTTTTGCGATTGCGATCATAGCAGACAATGGCATGCCGCTCGATCGGACCTACGTCACAGTCCCGCATTATTTCATTGCATTCTTTCAACGGTTTTATTTACATCTGACAGTTTTTCTGCGAATGGTCCCATTATTGGATAGAATTGCATCGGAAAAGCAAAGCAAGTAATTTTCAAATAAAAACTCTGGTGTACCTCACGTGCCTCATGCAAGTATGATATCGATGATTCTTCTTAGCTTCATTCAAACAGTCCTATAATTAGCATGTGTGGAAACTGTGCCGCAATATCGTCCACAATTATTTATAAACTTCCATAAAATTATAGAAGGACATAGTTGAGGTAGTTGATGTTTTTATTATCTCGACAAACCTATCAGTCACAGACATCTTCAGCCAGATTGCTCGTGAAAATTCGATGCGGTTATTACCTAGCTTTCTCTCGAGATCACAAATAAGCGGACTGCTAATTCTGAAAAATTGTCTCAGTTGGTATAAATGAAGTATTAAGAGCCGACAGAACAGAAACAACCGGTTTAAAAGTTTTAAGCAGCAATAAAAGCACGTACTTGAATTCAAAGTTCGAGTGCTCGATGTCAGCAGGTATTAATTGCATTACGTCTTTGTGTCCTAAGCATTTGCAACACAAAAATGTTCGCCTGGGAACTCTTCCAGAAAACTGGAATCGCGAACAGTGATGAAAAAAAGAACAAAGCTCTGCGCGTTGATCAATCCATGAGGGATGCGCCATCCATTCGACTTCATTAGCCATTTTTCGAGGTGATTGAATGCAGATGTGGCCTTTACAATAAGTCACAGTGGCCTATCGATGCATCGAGTCAGCACTGCCAGCTTCTCAGACAAGTCTGGCACCAATGTCCCGCCCCCGGAGGAATGGAAGGCTTGGTGAACCTCCGGAGATCGATCCCATGTGTATTGCAGGGCGCTTGCGACCACAGCGCAACACGCTCCCTTGCCAGCGGTAAAAAGACGAAGAATACTTTATGATTAGCATAGTTACATCTGAAGCAATAAAATTTCTATCAAAACAGGCGAAACACTACGACTGACGAAAATTCAAAAGATCATGTTGAAGATAACGTGCCGAAAGGCGTCAACTTCACTATGAGTGAGCCCACACATGAGGCGCGGCGCACTGGTTTATGGATATTGTCGTTCTATTCTTGGATTCCCTCACATTTTTTTCCATGTCTCTCTAACTTCTACGTGTCATTGTTCCATGTTCTTCTTGGACACCGCTAGTGAGTGATGAGAAAAAATTCGTTCATTACCTAACGATGATGCCATTAGCTGTTCGCATGATATTGTGTCATACCTGAGGTGATCTTCTGCGTCTCTTTCATCTTTTTTCATGTCCAGTGATTTCATTCCATCGTTCGAAGCGAGTTTTCGCAAGTTTAGCTGAAAACACCTGGCTATGGACCAGCACCCGAATAAGATCAATGTTCCACAATCCATCGGTTGAATACAAAGAGTTATGAACGTGTTATATGACCAGAAAGTAATTTAACTACGTGAAAATTTCGAAAGAAAGGCAGTTATTGTCAATCTTGTGCACTAAATAGTTTTTGCAATAGAAAACATTCAACGCTTTCATGAGTGCGGTCATTTCCACGTGGCTGGCGCAAAGGCCGAGTGTCATTGGAGTGTGATTGAAATGCGTTTTGAAATCAAGACGTACGATCCGAAACACACAGCAGCGTACATCAAGACAAATCATTACAGCCGCACTTGCCGTTTCCGCATGGCGATGTGTTCCAGAGGGTTGCAATAGCTTTCCTTAAATCGATGAAGGTGAGACGGAGGGATCTTTTTTGTTCTTGCGATAGTTCCATGAGTATTGCTATCGTGTGCATGTGGTCGACCACAGTGAATCCATTTCGAAAGCTTGCTTACTCACATGGCTGTCCTTCTTTAAGTGTTTTGCAAATCCTCTCGAACAGATTGCCTGATAGGTGTAGATATCGTGAAGTTCACTCTTTTTGAATTACTACACAATCTTGCTAGTATCCGATTGAATATGAGACTGCATTCCGACTGCTAACGTGTGAAGAACCAGGCCAGTGTGCTCACGAGGACTGGAGGAAGGTTGTCCAGATGTCCAGATCTTATTCGTTTCCGAACACGTCTTGTTGGATTCTACAGCGGCGAAATAGAATCTCTATTTCGAAAGAGAGAAATGGTATAATGATGTATCATTCTCCTTCATTTTATATGAGTGAAGAGAACAATGCTGCTGTTGTGATCCGAGTAGTAACCACGAATGATTTTCTCCATTGCCTTTCTGCAAACTGTAATTGATCGGTCCAAGAGTTGGAGTCCAACCAGTATTAGTTTTGTAATTGGTAAACTTTCGGTGGTCTTTGCGAATGCTTTTTCCCCAGCCTCTGCAGCTTCGGCCATTGCTGATGTTCATCTTTCTTTAGGAACAACTTTTATCGCCTTTGTAAACTGTTTTGCAAAGTCAGACGTGAGTTGGCTGTTGCCTTTGGCTGAGGCGGTTAACGTTTGTGCATCAGCTGGGCGCTCCTGGAGACAGAAGCCTCTCTGCGACATTCGAAGTCTTAGCTTCCATATCTCCAAAGGACCGATTGCATTTTCGTCGGTGTTATGAGGAACGGCATCTTTCCAACAACCAATTAACGAACACGATAAAATACAGTTTGTGATGGTTTTGAAGATTCGTTTTTTGGATTTAGAGGATGCTTTTATTTCTTTGCGCGAGAAATGGAATCTTGTACTCAGGAGACGATGGTCTTGTCCTGTTCGGGAATTCGGGACAACGGTGCCATCGGCTATGCAAAACCTTCGATTCACTATGACGTGGTGTATTTCGTTATAGTGCTCTCAACTGGGCGACTCTCACGTCTAGCGTTGAGAGTAACACTCAGCGTGAACTGAAACAACGCTCTCACCCTACTCGTTCCATTCTAATCCGTGAATCCCAATGCGACTTTTCTTAAGCATTCCTTTGCTTCTAGTCTTATTGTTGGACTCTCTAACAGTGACCTGAAAGAATGTACGGCCTTTTGTGTAGAACTTTTTCAAGTCCGTATAGAACGGCTCCACTTGGTCTTCGGCATGGGTAGACGTTGGTGGGTAGACGACGAAGACTGTCGAAGTCGGTCTTGATCAACATCCCTTCAGTCGTTAGCGTTCCAGTCGGGTTGTTAAATGTTCGAATAAGTCGATATTCATGGCCAAACTCGTTTATACGAGAACTCTGAAGTCATCGAGTCCTCGATTGTTCCATGTTCCGTTCCTGCATCACCAAGTTCTCTATCTAAGACTCAGATGCAAGCGAGAGTGCATTGTAGGCACACTTCGTCACCTCAGTCCTTCGAAATTTAAGCAGCCCAGAATAGCCTCTGAGCTTTCAACAGCCTTTCCTCACTATTTCTTTCCAAAGCTACAGTATCGGGGCTTTTTTGGGGGTTAAGGGAATGGGGCCCACTTATTTTACCATGTTTAGCCTTCGACACCTGTGTATGGCTTGTTGAGTCTTGAGCGCAGAGACCGGGTATATTCACCGGTAGCTTGCCAGTTTGTCGCAGAGTACAGGATTGCTTTATTTGTTGTAGGGGACTCCTAATCGCCTCCTGCACACTTGCCACTCACTTCATTTCAAGCTTTTGCCCGAGTTAGCTCGTATCATTCACCTTGCATAGTGAGCAAGCACGAATGCGTGAACGTGTTCTCGTAAACGCAAGAGTATTTGCAAAATCTGCGCAGCAGGAACAAACACTAACTTAGTGAACAACCGAGGGTAATAGAAAGTTGGACCTGAGAATTTCTGCACAATCTGCCAAAAGCTATCATCACTCAATGTTCTTAAAGAATTGAACTGCAGAGGCTCATGGACATACAAACATATCTTAGATATTTAGACAAGCTCCATCATCTCAACTTCTAATCCCAGATGCTGCTTACGGTTGCGCATTTTACAGGAACGCTCCTCTTGAATGCCGAGGAATTGCAAGGTTTTCAGTAGTTGTGATGTACACATTTACTAAAGAGCCTCACAGTGATTCCTGGCTGATAACTTTTAGCGTGACCTTGGCTTCCTAAACTACGATTAAGTTGAGCTGCTTTTCGGTAATATGACTCCCACCCTGGATGAAAATACGCGATCCTCCTTTCCATGAGAAATCCACACAGGAGGAATTGTTACGAAATTTTGTACAATTCGCAAATGAATTCAGATTTGATACGGAAGGTTCGAATTTTTAATTGATGTCGAAATTTTTATCGGCACGTAATCGCCAAATTTGTTGTCGCTCATTTTGATTCATTTCGTAATACAAAGCACGATTCCAGCCCAGCGTAATCATCAGACTTAGGCAACTGTATGCAAGAGCCCTGTGTGTGTATGTATTTTTTTGCAAGGTCATCGATATAACTGAAGTATGGGCCCATGTTTCTGCTACGTAGCATAGCGTTGGAATAATCGTTGCGTCAAAAAATGAGGGTGTAAGTCTGTGGATCAGTAAGCTGATTTGTGGGACGTCCGAGTGCGGCCCATACTGCTCATTTTTTTTCTATAGCTTCTTTTAAGTCGTTATCACATCCATTGAACAACAAAGTTAATACGTTAGGTGAAGTATTCTTAACTGGTGATCCATCCTGGAAGATGTTTTATTTCACAAAAGGTGTTTTTTCATGAACTGGGATTTTTTCTGGTTTATTTGTAACATAATTTTCATCTGCATTTTGTTGGGCTCCAGAAAAATTTTTTTTTCAACTGGATAATGTTTGAAGTTGCAAGAATGATTGAAAAGAGTCGTTTAGCGTTGATCAATAATGGAGGGATGTGTCATGTATTGAACCCAATTCTTCTCATCGTAGAGGTTATTGCATGCCTGTCTGGCCCCTGCATGTCGACTTCAAATTGCCTATCGGTGCATGGAATCGCTGTTTTTGCCCTTTCAGACAGGGCTGGCACCGGTGCCATGTTTCGAACTCGTAGCAATTGAGGTTTGATAAGTCCGGGGCGTGATATCGCCTCACCGTTCGATCCAGTGCGAGGCACCTCTAACTAATGAGTTATATGAGCCACAAGGAGATTAAAAATAAGTGGAAGATTATCTGTTCAATTCGGCCAGAGCAATAAGTAGTTTGTCGCTTCCAGTTCGATAGAATTCGTTTGTATTATTGATCTTAATATATGGATATTATTAATAATATTGTGAAGTACTAGAGCTGCTCCTTTTTCCGTGCTTTCTGTAGCAACTTGAACCTCAGAGAGAAAAAGTTCCATTTAGTTTTTTTCTCTAGAGATGTTTTAGGGTTTGGATTAGGAATTGTGTAATTTAAAGTTGGTGTAGGATTTTCTGTTATATTTCCTTATTATGGCGAGTTCTGGTATTATACCTGTAAACCATCAAACTATCTCCATGCTGTGTCCAGTGTGTGTTTGTTAGATCCAGTTTCAGTGATGTCCTGCGTGAAACAAGATTTTTTGGCCCCTCACTGATCCTTACCTGTACATATATATATATATGTATATATATATATTCTTAGGAATGCCCTCTTTGAGCTGATGCGAGGTTGTTAAAGTCGTCGTATCTGTTGTTGTTGTTGTTGTTGTTGTTGTTGTTGTTGTTGTTGTTTGATGGCTGACGGTTCGTCGGCTCCACCTTCTTCAGAGCCTTGGCCTATTTAATCTAACGACTGCCTTGGAAATCGGTGAAAACTCTACAGTATTGATGAAACGTGTATTACACGAGTAAATGCCATTTTATTTTAAAGCTACTTACCGCTTCGTTGCATCTAGGATCACCCTTGTGTTGCTCACATGGCATGGACGATTTTGACCCACTCAGGTCAAAAAATCAGTTGGAAAAAAAGCGCCAAGTTACGTATTATAGTGAAGCACTCGTCTTTTCGGTTTATCTTTGGACTTTTGAAATTCAGCCAGAACGCTTCATGATTCTTTCACTGCGATGTTTTGGATTCCTGCATTAGGATAGTGATAGTCACTCCAAAATCGTCGCCGTTGTGTTTTTTGTACCATATGCGTACCAAGATGAAAACATTGGCGATATTTAAGTTTCCCATCGATGTGTTCTTTTTATGCGGACACCACAAAGTGGCCTATCCGTTTCCCGAATGTTTTATTAACAGCGTACCTTACATGAGCGTAAGTATATTGTAATTGATCTGATGCAATCCCCTGTCTCCGTTAGGACAGATTACACGATTTTCTGAGCTGCACAAACGACCTTGGAGGCTGCTGCAAAGTAATGGACGCCGTAGGGTTTTTGGTTCGAAGGTCACTAACCGCCAAATAACTTTGAAGACCACTTTTTTCTTAAGCGTCTCTTAATGACGTAAGTTATTTCGTTTGATACGAAGGGTAGCTTGAGAGTAATTTTAGTTATGGAACCTTTTTTCGGGACCACTGCTACCTTTCGTCCAGCCCGAGTGGGTTCCGCTTCGTAGCTATTGGAAATGAGTACTTTTCGTGCAAAGTATAGCGATTACTTCCTTTCATTTTCTCCTCTGCACACGTTTTTTAACCATTCAGAACATGTTTTTGATGAGTGCTTTTTTTTCATGTGTAAAGGAAATGCAGTTTACTAGTATATTTTTTACTAACTACTTGGTTTTCATTGCCATTTTGTTACGAAGTAACTTTCTGAAAGATTTATTTGGACGTTTATGATTGAAAGCTAGTTTTCAGTTGTATTTTTCCGCGTATATTGTGTATACCTTGACTGTCTATTTAACAATTCAAAGACTCGTCCATCTGTTCTTCTGTCGAACAGAGATGAAGCAGTCGTCTATGTATCGACGGTAGATTAAGTATCGGCGATGGAGAACTGGAGCTTCTATGTTAGTCATAAAAGCGATGACAAGGCTTGGTAATAATTGCTGTGTCATGACCAACAATCTAGTTTGTGCGCAAGTCATTTGTTATTTAATCGACAAACCATGCACATCTATTTTGTTTTCATGTTCCACGACAAGCTCGAGAAAAGCTTGCGTTGTGAAGTCATTCGACAAACTGGTATAAAGTGAAGTGACATGGAATAGCTCCATTACACGCACGCTGTTTGGTTGACCGCGCCGTAGGTGATCTATGAATACTTTGGTATTAGATAAATGGATTGGTATGAATTTCCGTATACGGTGAGGACAATGCTTAAGAACCATGTTATTCTATCCGTTCGCCAACATATAGAACTGGTGATTGCAATAAACTTAAATGATGGCGAGTCAAAGATCCTCAAAAGTGAACCGGAAAGACGAATGCTTCACTATCACACGTGGTATTGGACCTTATTTTAAAGTGAATTTTTTTTTATCTTGATGGGTCTCACTCGTCATTCCACGCGAACAACACTGGGGGTGATCGGGCACGCAACAACATGTTAAGCTGTTTCTAAACAAAACAGCGTTTATTATTTGTTAGATCCTTATTAATACTGTTGACTTGCTATTGAATTGTAAGGCTACTGCTAGACAAAAATGCGTCCAAGCTCTAAGGAAGGCGAAATCGCTAAACGTCAATCACCAAAACAACAGCAGCAGCAGCAGCAACAACAACAACAACAACAACAACAACAACAACAACAACAACGACAACTTATACCAAACTCGCATTAGCTGAACAAGGGCAGTTTGTAAGGATAAAAACACCGATGTCAAAAAGAGGGGTTAGGCCACGTGAAACAAGTGCACCAAAATTATTTACCGTCACCCTCGAGAATATCATGCTAACTTTGGAGTGGAACGACGTGAAAATGAGAACTAATGGTCGGCAATTGCACCACGTTCGCTTCTCTAATGAAATCGTCCGTACGAAACATGCACTAGTCAGGCCAACGATGTTTGCCGACTTTGATTGCGTTTGCAGGAAGATTGGCCTTTGGTTAAACCTCGCTGAAACTGTGTTCATCAGGAACGGATTTTGTTGACGGATGTTCATGAGAAACGGAACAGAATTGATTTCGTATGCGCTGATAACGTTCAACAAAACGAACATCTCTGAATGTTACGCTAGCTCCAGTTACGTCTATCTGGGCGAGCTGTCGACTCACCTGACGTCGTGGCCGTTTTTTCCCGCTGCACAGTTCTTTCCCCTTAACGTGTGCGTCAGAATTCTGTTCGCTACGCAGGCAGAATAAAACATCACTTGGCGTTTTGGAGCGCGTCGTCGAAGGAGCGATGCTAGGAATACGTCGAGTCACGCATGTGTGAGAGAGAATCCGAAGCTGCAAAACTCTGACCTACTCAGTGATCAGAAATCCAGGATGTCGTTCTGTACAACAAACTGTTCGACATGTGATGTGTATCAACGGCAACCATAGGATAGAAGCCGTTAGTGACGGAATCGTCGGCATGTCCAACGTGCTGCAGAAAGACCACCGACTTGATGGTCAAGGATCTTCACAAAAAACTCTAGAAGAAAGACAGGGCGCTCGACGAGTCCCTAGAGCGAGCGGAACCCACTGAGCTACCCTGCATGAGTAAGGGGAAATGCCTCCCGCTGAACTGACTAGTCGATCGAAGGTGCGACTGGTGATATACAGGTGATCACCCACAGGAATTTTCAGCATGGTTCTTCATAAGTACTATATATACTATAAAATATAATATACAGTACAATGAGATTGTAAGCAAGAATTTCCCAAAAACATTACAACAGATTCCTGGAACATGGTGCATTTGATTGAATTTAGTTTTGTTAGAGGTGAATGAATGCATATCTAACCAATAAAGTAACTTGGGGGTGTACCATCGATGGTTCAACTCACTGCCCTCGTAGACAAGTATGGTGCTATTTTTTCGACACCGCACGAACGTAAATGGCGTAGTGAGCCCACAGCCCGGAATCGAAAGACGTCCAATTGTTTACTGAAGGACTCTTCTAACAACTGTGATTCACCCTCCACTGAAACATCCCATCTAACCGCGCTGTCCAACGGATTCCTTTAATTTTTTAACAAAAACCGATTCCCCCTGGTTGCTCTGCATTCTTCAGTTATTCGTATTTATTGCCCATCTTCACAATAAAATGCAACGAAAGCATGTATTCACCCATCAGAATATATGCATATCAAGCAAAAGTTATTCATTCATTTCGTTTTGACTGTAATCTAAGTCCACTTGTCGCAAAACTAATTCCCTTAATGGCTACTCGTCCTCGAAATCGCCATCATTTCCAATGGTAACTTCTGTTAATTGAAAATGGAAAAAGAAGTGTGTCAATACGCATTCGCCAGCTGAGATACGCCACGTAGTTTAGCGACTACTCGGCTTCAAACTAATTACATAGGAAAACCGGTTCCTCCTGCTTAGTACGAAGTACATTTAGAGTCCTTCTCCAGGTTAAATTCGTTTCTTGAACTATCAGATGAAAATCAGGTAGCGTATAGCGGGAACAGCGATATTGAAACGGGATATTGTGGTCATCAAAGACAAATTTTTAAAAAAACACTGCTTTCATCCGTGAAATATTAAAGGAAGGTGGTCGTTAAATGCCAGTCTGATTACGGTGATATATGGAGAAGCACTACCATCCTTTCACTTCATTTCTCTTTATTTATATTTATTACTTAATTACTTGGATACCTGGACGGTCCGTCTTCACGAGCTGTGCGGAGCCCAGCACATACGCCATTCGTTCCTTTCTCTCGCAATCGTAGTTCGCGGTGGTGGTCTTGTTCGAGCATGGTAGCGCGTGCGAGTCTCATACCGTGACTGCGGGTACAGCTGATTAAATTGTTTACGAACACGTCCGCTCAACGTGTAGGTGGTCGTTCAAGGGGACGTTTGCATTCTCTTGGAGTCCACTCCACTTCACCGTTCTTTTCGTCCATTTGTCGTCTCTTCTTCTCATTATGTGACCACCCCATCTATGTTTCGCTATCGATATGTATTCTCCTGGATCTCGAAGATGTGACAGATTTCGAAGGTCAGAGCTTCGCATTCCGGCTAGATATTGAGAGTACCGGTACATCGCTCGAGAGCTGCATGAGTAGTGCGAAGCATTCTTAACGTGGTTAAAGTATCAAACCTACGTCTCTGCAGCATAACAGAGCGTTGGGAGGACCGTAGAATCGAAGAGATGAGCGAGGATTTTCGGGTGCTTCAGTTGGTCGGCGGCTTCCTTGAGAGGCCCGAATGTGGCCCAAGCTGCTGTCGCTCTTCTACCTATTTCCTCCTTCATGTTGTTTTTTTATGCTCATTGATCGCCCAAGGTATACGAGGTGGTCTCTGCAATGAGAGAGCCATCCAATTCAATTTTTTCGCCTTCGCCACATGGGTTTTTTCACAAAACGGGTCCTCTTTCGATTTATTCCCAGTCCGGTCTTTTCTCCCGCTTCGTTGAGCTCGTTGATTATCGTCTGTGCTTCGCTAATACTTCTTGACAAGATGACGATGTCGTCGGCAAAACGAAGGTCTGACAGGAATAGTCCATCAATACGTATGCCTATCTCATCCTCATGGAGTGACTTCATTATTCACTGCAGTGCGGCACTGAACAACTTTGGCGATATTGTGTCGCCCTGTCGAACCCCCTTTTTCTGTGGGAATGATAATAGGCCGATGGAAAAGCTGTAATTTCGCAGTGCAGTTCCTATAACAGTCGCACAGAGTTCTTATATCGGACGGGTCTACTCCTTGGTCGACGAGCGTTGACAGCATGGCATTCGTTTCGACTCTGTCAAAAGGTTTTTTCATAGTCGACAAAGGTTAGGACTAGAGGCAAGTGGTATTCCCGACAAACTTCGATGACCTTGGACACGGTTTGGATGTGGTCGATGGAGCAAAATCATTTTCGAAATCCTGCTGCCTCGACTGGTTGCATCTCATCCAATGTCCTTGACATGCGCGAGAGGATAATCTTCGTGAAGAGCTTGTAGAGCACACTTAACAAGCATATGGGACCATAGTTACGAAGATCCCTTCGGTCTCCTTTTGGGACAGGATGGCCATAGGCGACCTCCTCCACTGGTCCTGCATTTTTCCCTTTTGAAGGTAGGCTGTCGTATAATTTGCGAGAAGTACGTGTAAATTGTGGCTTCCAGCTCTAATGAAGTCGATGGTAATATAATCGGGTCCTGGAGCTGTGCCTCTTTTCGTGCTTTCTATAGCAACCCGAACCTCCGTTGGAAGAATTTCGGTTGGCTTTTCTCTAGGGGGGAAATTAGGGTCCGGGACGGGGATTGTGGAAAGCAAAAGGTTGGTGAAGAACGTTTTCGCTATTAACCCCCATATCATGGCGGAAAGTCTTGACGATCCCATTTTCGTTCATCAGGACTGACAGCGAAACATTATAATCACACAAGTCTCGACGGCATTCTTTCAGACAGCTGCTTTTCTCTGCTACTTCCAGTAGTTTCTTCAGCTTGTAGCATTGTAGATCTTCCTGCAAAGCTCTTCTGCAGCTGGCATTTATTACTAGCCATGCTTCACGTGTTTCAGTAGGGTCAAGCTTCAGTTTCCTTCTCTTTTCGAGCAACTCCTCAGTAGTGATGGAGATGCGATCCGATCTTCTTGCTTGAGGAACAGAAGAATTCGGCACAGCTTTTCAGTCCTTCGACGGGGAAAGGATCTCGTATGAGTTGACGAGATGGAAAATGGACGGGTGGACGACAAAGCCTACGCCGCCGACATTTCGTGACGGGACCTTTTCTCCACGAATCGCAACGGTCCCGTTGTTTCGTTGGCGTATATCGGTCTTCTTGGTTTTCGTTTCTTGTAATGCGATCATATAAAAATTTGATGCGATTTGCGGCTACAAGAAATGCGTGAAGATCGCC
Source organism: Angiostrongylus vasorum (assembly GCA_018806985.1). Lineage (NCBI taxonomy): Eukaryota > Metazoa > Nematoda > Chromadorea > Rhabditida > Metastrongylidae > Angiostrongylus > Angiostrongylus vasorum. The sequence continues at coordinate 981,064 of JADANN010000034.1, read as the reverse complement.
GTATGTGGAGAGTGTTGTGGCATTATACGTGCATAGTAAGAAACAATCTCTACGGCGTGTCGTTCGTGTGTTCGTGAGATCCGGTTCCAAAGACGTCCTGCGTAACCCGAGATTTTCTGGCCTCTCACCGGTCCTCAAATAAACCAGAAAAATCCCAGTTCATGAAAAAACACCTTTTGTGAAATAAAACATCTTCCAGGATGGATCACCAGTTAAGAATACTTCACCTAACGTATTAACTTTGTTGTTCAATGGATGTGATAACGACTTAAAAGAAGCTATAGAAAAAAATGAGCAGTATGGGCCGCACTCGGACGTCCCACAAATCAGCTTACTGATCCACAGACTTACACCCTCATTTTTTGACGCAACGATTATTCCAACGCTATGCTACGTAGCAGAAACATGGGCCCATACTTCAGTTATATCGATGACCTTGCAAAAAATACATACACACACAGGGCTCTTAAACGACGTTTTCCGAAGATGACTCGGTACACTCGATACATTCAGAGAGTGTTCTCAACATTTTTTTATGAAACAGATCTTAGCTAATACTTCTTCCATACACCTTCGGTGCTCATTGTGCTGATTGTATATCGCTTCCACCCCTTCACATGTGTTACGAAATCGTTATATCAGTGTCATCTGGATGGCACAGGCAATATAGAAAGGTCAGAACAGCTTTTTGACTAGCAGCGTTCTCTGATGCATCTTCAGTGCAAAATAAAGACGTTGTTCAGCTCGCATCTTTTTAAAGGGCGTGGACGGTCCTCGGTTTTCTATACAGCTTGGTACTCTATTCCACCAATCAGATTGGGGTAGCTGGAAAACCAAAGCTTCATCGTAATCACTTCGTCCAGAAGGAATGTAAAAGCACCTCTATTAACTATCCTTCCATCCGCGTAGGTACTGTTCTTACAGTCTTCACCACTTTGTTAATTAAGCTGTTAATAAATACAAGTAGTATAGGTCTATCGTACGTTGCTCGCTCCATTCGGTGGGCTTCATAGTTGTTGCTTATTCATACATAAATCTACCGCATTTGTCTATCTCGCCATATCGTTATTGCTGTCCTGGTCTGCTGTTGAGATAAATGTAGGGCTGCGTAAGTTCATGACATACTATATAGAAAAAAAGAGACACAAAAACCCTCGTAGCAATGCCAAGCAAGAATGGATGGATAGAGTTTATCATCGTACTAAACTTTGGTAGAACGACAGCCCAATATTTGATTTTCTTCGAAACTCGATGCCGCATTTTCATAACAACTTCATTTTCACATCGATCGCAGCAAGCCGGCACTACAATTTAACCTCAAATGCCTTGTTTATAAGACAGTGAACCTCCAACAGTAATACTTTCCTATTATGCTAAGACACTGTATTAGCCAACGCTGCAACGCAGATAGGTCGATTTAGAAAAATGGTGCCTTACAGATGTAACGCCAACTTCCTCTCGAACAACTCAATACCACGAAGCCATCTCCTTCGCAGCCCACCAGGACAACCGAGTCTCGAGCCCCAAATAAACAACTACTATTCAACTAATTATTTTGAACATTATTTAGTTATTCAATTCAAACCAAGACCACTGACCATTTTCTACAATATCAAAACAGTTTTCGCAGTTCACATCTTTGAAGAATACCCACCATTCAAGATCCAGTAGTATACGCCCTCTGAACATGCATCAATGAGCAGTTCACATAATGATACGATGACAGGTGGACGTATAGAACAATGGAGTGGACCTTGAGAGAACGAAAACGACTTCGAAAGCGACCACTGAAACGATGGAATCCATTGTTTATTGCACTCGTTAGTCACCTATACTCACACCTGGGATCAAATTGAAGATCAGAATCGACAAACTAATGCGTACGCAAACATTCATGGAGAGCGGTTGCAAGACAGCGAAACGAATAGGTGAACTACTGAAGACCTGAGCAGCATGTGAAAAGAACTTGCCTGAGTATTTACGTTGGTAGTTTCTTGCTCTAGTATTGCAAGTGTTTAAAAAAATTCCAACCTCGCAACGGTTTACCGCCTGATCGTGGCTAGAAGGTGTTTCTGAGCGTCGGCCTAGGGGCATTCAGTGAGGAGATTCTTCCACTTGGCAGAGTCTCCTAAGCTGAGAAGGAGTTCGGCGTTTCCATCAGCAAGCCTAGCTAAGAGTAAACCAACAGCAGGGTCCATCACCGTCCTTGTATCAAAGTCGCTTGGCGGCAAATCTCCCTCTGATCCACTAGGGCAGCGACTGCCCGTGATGCTGGTGTCCACGCAACCAGTGGGGACGGGCCATCCAAATATCCAAGTAATCAGATAAAAGGATAAAGGATTAAGCCCTTGGCATTGATCAATCCTCGAGGGATACGCCATGCATTCGAGTTCATTAAGTATCGTTGGACGTGATTGGGAATATTGGAGAAAAATAACGATGCGACTTGGTCTATCACTCTTAACAAATGCCATATCTGGAAGTTACACGAGGAAAGTAAGAGAAAAGAGAGACCGAAAAGAAGTGAACTGTGTTATGTTATGTGAGAACTGTGAGAATTTTTTGTTGTACATACAAATATTGCATGTGTTCATGATTTCAATTCGATGATCCCAAAAATAACCAGCTTTAGAAAATGTAATATTAGAAATTCTTTCTTTGCAACAACGATCCGTTCAGCAGCTGATCACTCGCACTTTAGGTTGGAACATCATGTCGGTTAGTCTTAGTGGATGAAAACTCATAGACAAATACGCACACAGCCTTCAGCTTCTATTACCTCGAAGAATATGAAAGAGCTGAGTAACGAACCGCTGACCATTAGTTGTGCAGTTTTATAAACCAGAGATGAAACAGGAATTTTTTTTCAACTGATTAGTATAAATGTACTTCCGCATTTTTGCGATTGCGATCATAGCAGACAATGGCATGCCGCTCGATCGGACCTACGTCACAGTCCCGCATTATTTCATTGCATTCTTTCAACGGTTTTATTTACATCTGACAGTTTTTCTGCGAATGGTCCCATTATTGGATAGAATTGCATCGGAAAAGCAAAGCAAGTAATTTTCAAATAAAAACTCTGGTGTACCTCACGTGCCTCATGCAAGTATGATATCGATGATTCTTCTTAGCTTCATTCAAACAGTCCTATAATTAGCATGTGTGGAAACTGTGCCGCAATATCGTCCACAATTATTTATAAACTTCCATAAAATTATAGAAGGACATAGTTGAGGTAGTTGATGTTTTTATTATCTCGACAAACCTATCAGTCACAGACATCTTCAGCCAGATTGCTCGTGAAAATTCGATGCGGTTATTACCTAGCTTTCTCTCGAGATCACAAATAAGCGGACTGCTAATTCTGAAAAAATTGTCTCAGTTGGTATAAATGAAGTATTAAGAGCCGACAGAACAGAAACAACCGGTTTAAAAGTTTTAAGCAGCAATAAAAGCACGTACTTGAATTCAAAGTTCGAGTGCTCGATGTCAGCAGGTATTAATTGCATTACGTCTTTGTGTCCTAAGCATTTGCAACACAAAAATGTTCGCCTGGGAACTCTTCCAGAAAACTGGAATCGCGAACAGTGATGAAAAAAGAACAAAGCTCTGCGCGTTGATCAATCCATGAGGGATGCGCCATCCATTCGACTTCATTAGCCATTTTTCGAGGTGATTGAATGCAGATGTGGCCTTTACAATAAGTCACAGTGGCCTATCGATGCATCGAGTCAGCACTGCCAGCTTCTCAGACAAGTCTGGCACCAATGTCCCGCCCCCGGAGGAATGGAAGGCTTGGTGAACCTCCGGAGATCGATCCCATGTGTATTGCAGGGCGCTTGCGACCACAGCGCAACACGCTCCCTTGCCAGCGGTAAAAAGACGAAGAATACTTTATGATTAGCATAGTTACATCTGAAGCAATAAAATTTCTATCAAAACAGGCGAAACACTACGACTGACGAAAATTCAAAAGATCATGTTGAAGATAACGTGCCGAAAGGCGTCAACTTCACTATGAGTGAGCCCACACATGAGGCGCGGCGCACTGGTTTATGGATATTGTCGTTCTATTCTTGGATTCCCTCACATTTTTTTCCATGTCTCTCTAACTTCTACGTGTCATTGTTCCATGTTCTTCTTGGACACCGCTAGTGAGTGATGAGAAAAAATTCGTTCATTACCTAACGATGATGCCATTAGCTGTTCGCATGATATTGTGTCATACCTGAGGTGATCTTCTGCGTCTCTTTCATCTTTTTTCATGTCCAGTGATTTCATTCCATCGTTCGAAGCGAGTTTTCGCAAGTTTAGCTGAAAACACCTGGCTATGGACCAGCACCCGAATAAGATCAATGTTCCACAATCCATCGGTTGAATACAAAGAGTTATGAACGTGTTATATGACCAGAAAGTAATTTAACTACGTGAAAATTTCGAAAGAAAGGCAGTTATTGTCAATCTTGTGCACTAAATAGTTTTTGCAATAGAAAACATTCAACGCTTTCATGAGTGCGGTCATTTCCACGTGGCTGGCGCAAAGGCCGAGTGTCATTGGAGTGTGATTGAAATGCGTTTTGAAATCAAGACGTACGATCCGAAACACACAGCAGCGTACATCAAGACAAATCATTACAGCCGCACTTGCCGTTTCCGCATGGCGATGTGTTCCAGAGGGTTGCAATAGCTTTCCTTAAATCGATGAAGGTGAGACGGAGGGATCTTTTTTGTTCTTGCGATAGTTCCATGAGTATTGCTATCGTGTGCATGTGGTCGACCACAGTGAATCCATTTCGAAAGCTTGCTTACTCACATGGCTGTCCTTCTTTAAGTGTTTTGCAAATCCTCTCGAACAGATTGCCTGATAGGTGTAGATATCGTGAAGTTCACTCTTTTTGAATTACTACACAATCTTGCTAGTATCCGATTGAATATGAGACTGCATTCCGACTGCTAACGTGTGAAGAACCAGGCCAGTGTGCTCACGAGGACTGGAGGAAGGTTGTCCAGATGTCCAGATCTTATTCGTTTCCGAACACGTCTTGTTGGATTCTACAGCGGCGAAATAGAATCTCTATTTCGAAAGAGAGAAATGGTATAATGATGTATCATTCTCCTTCATTTTATATGAGTGAAGAGAACAATGCTGCTGTTGTGATCCGAGTAGTAACCACGAATGATTTTCTCCATTGCCTTTCTGCAAACTGTAATTGATCGGTCCAAGAGTTGGAGTCCAACCAGTATTAGTTTTGTAATTGGTAAACTTTCGGTGGTCTTTGCGAATGCTTTTTCCCAGCCTCTGCAGCTTCGGCCATTGCTGATGTTCATCTTTCTTTAGGAACAACTTTTATCGCCTTTGTAAACTGTTTTGCAAAGTCAGACGTGAGTTGGCTGTTGCCTTTGGCTGAGGCGGTTAACGTTTGTGCATCAGCTGGGCGCTCCTGGAGACAGAAGCCTCTCTGCGACATTCGAAGTCTTAGCTTCCATATCTCCAAAGGACCGATTGCATTTTCGTCGGTGTTATGAGGAACGGCATCTTTCCAACAACCAATTAACGAACACGATAAAATACAGTTTGTGATGGTTTTGAAGATTCGTTTTTTGGATTTAGAGGATGCTTTTATTTCTTTGCGCGAGAAATGGAATCTTGTACTCAGGAGACGATGGTCTTGTCCTGTTCGGGAATTCGGGACAACGGTGCCATCGGCTATGCAAAACCTTCGATTCACTATGACGTGGTGTATTTCGTTATAGTGCTCTCAACTGGGCGACTCTCACGTCTAGCGTTGAGAGTAACACTCAGCGTGAACTGAAACAACGCTCTCACCCTACTCGTTCCATTCTAATCCGTGAATCCCAATGCGACTTTTCTTAAGCATTCCTTTGCTTCTAGTCTTATTGTTGGACTCTCTAACAGTGACCTGAAAGAATGTACGGCCTTTTGTGTAGAACTTTTTCAAGTCCGTATAGAACGGCTCCACTTGGTCTTCGGCATGGGTAGACGTTGGTGGGTAGACGACGAAGACTGTCGAAGTCGGTCTTGATCAACATCCCTTCAGTCGTTAGCGTTCCAGTCGGGTTGTTAAATGTTCGAATAAGTCGATATTCATGGCCAAACTCGTTTATACGAGAACTCTGAAGTCATCGAGTCCTCGATTGTTCCATGTTCCGTTCCTGCATCACCAAGTTCTCTATCTAAGACTCAGATGCAAGCGAGAGTGCATTGTAGGCACACTTCGTCACCTCAGTCCTTCGAAATTTAAGCAGCCCAGAATAGCCTCTGAGCTTTCAACAGCCTTTCCTCACTATTTCTTTCCAAAGCTACAGTATCGGGGCTTTTTTGGGGTTAAGGGAATGGGGGCCCACTTATTTTACCATGTTTAGCCTTCGACACCTGTGTATGGCTTGTTGAGTCTTGAGCGCAGAGACCGGGTATATTCACCGGTAGCTTGCCAGTTTGTCGCAGAGTACAGGATTGCTTTATTTGTTGTAGGGGACTCCTAATCGCCTCCTGCACACTTGCCACTCACTTCATTTCAAGCTTTTGCCCGAGTTAGCTCGTATCATTCACCTTGCATAGTGAGCAAGCACGAATGCGTGAACGTGTTCTCGTAAACGCAAGAGTATTTGCAAAATCTGCGCAGCAGGAACAAACACTAACTTAGTGAACAACCGAGGGTAATAGAAAGTTGGACCTGAGAATTTCTGCACAATCTGCCAAAAGCTATCATCACTCAATGTTCTTAAAGAATTGAACTGCAGAGGCTCATGGACATACAAACATATCTTAGATATTTAGACAAGCTCCATCATCTCAACTTCTAATCCCAGATGCTGCTTACGGTTGCGCATTTTACAGGAACGCTCCTCTTGAATGCCGAGGAATTGCAAGGTTTTCAGTAGTTGTGATGTAAACATTTACTAAAGAGCCTCACAGTGATTCCTGGCTGATAACTTTTAGCGTGAGCTTGGCTTCCTAAACTACGATTAAGTTGAGCTGCTTTTCGGTAATATGACTCCCACCCTGGATGAAAATACGCGATCCTCCTTTCCATGAGAAATCCACACAGGAGGAATTGTTACGAAATTTTGTACAATTCGCAAATGAATTCAGATTTGATACGGAAGGTTCGAATTTTTAATTGATGTCGAAATTTTTATCGGCACGTAATCGCCAAATTTGTTGTCGCTCATTTTGATTCATTTCGTAATACAAAGCACGATTCCAGCCCAGCGTAATCATCAGACTTAGGCAACTCATAGTTTGTCCAATTCAAGATATTTTTATTCTGTACATAGTTGCGCAGCTTAACGTTGCTGTTTTTTAGTACGACATTAACCCATCTCGAAATGACTGACACGAAGCGAATCTGCTTCATTGTAATCCGAAATCTTATCAGATCTAATCACTTTGATTTAGACTTTGTAAAATAAAGAAAAACTCGAAATCTGATCAGATCCGGGCACGCACTTCCAAGTAGAAGAATTAGCAGCATTTGACAAATGTATTTCTTGTCAACTTGGTACTACCCCCTACTAATAGACTACTGAAGTCTACCAAGCGGTTTCATGAACAATCTCTACAGATCGGATCCCACATTTTCATTTATTATCGAGAAACTCATTTATGCCATCAATCGCAACCTCTCCTCTTTCATCGTGTTCGTCCTGATCTATCTAAAAAACTTCTCAACAGTTCCCAGATTTTCCTCTTATCTTCTTGTCCAGTCAACCTTCGCTTTCTTGCGCAAACATTTTATGCGATACTTTTGATAGATAAAACTTCACACCGATTCCTCTTTTATGTATGTCTACTGCGAATTTTTATGGCTTTTCATCAATGAAACTGTTAAGCATTTTCGAATAGCATACAGTTTAAAGTCTTTCTAATATTGTGGTTGTTTCAATTTCATCCAGAACTATTTGACTAAATGATTCTCTGATTCTTCGTTTTTCTGATAAGCAAGCACAACTTTGTTACTTTATTCTTCATTCACAAAAAAGCTGACATTTTTTGCCGATTATGCCTTCGTCAAAGGCTAGAGAGGTCAACTTCACTGCAATATAATCAGCCATAACCAAAAAAAGAAAAAGTCACGAAGCCCGGACTTCAATCGCACTGGAAACAAAGTAGCTTTTTCGCTCACTCACTGCTTTCTAAGAGACTTACACTGTCTATTCCACGTTGAGACCAACAGTAGAGGGATCATATAGATTAGTAATGCGCTCCGTTGGCGTTAAAGTATCTGTTGTCATTGCAAATACGAACGTGCACACAGATAGGGATCTGTTACCAAGCAACACCAAAACGACTTTTTTTTGCAACATCTCCTTTCAAATTAAACTCACTGCAACAACTCTCATTTCAATTCTTCAAGAACGGGTAGTTGAATGAAAAAAGAGAGTATGAGCCTAGTCAATGACGATAAATATGCACTGTCCAAACGGTCTCTAGATAACAATTTCTCCGTTTATTAGCATGTTATCTGCTACTCTGATGTTACCCATTTTATCACATTAAAATATAAAAAATGGGAGGGGTGTGCGGAAAACATGTGAAATATGAGGTCCACGCTTACTCGATCAGTCTAGTGGTCAGTTGGTCAGAGGGCCTCTAAGAAGACCGTACCCTATTGCCACTGTACTGAACTGGTCGCTTTCTGATAAACAAATTCGAGGACCAAGAATTGCTTCTGGAGAACATGAAGTGTCAGGCAGCGAATTAGACATCAAACCAATTCTGATTCGATGTCACACCATAATATATCTCGTAACATTGATTCGGCGTCTACCAAATAAATTAACCACTACACTTATTGGGATGTTGTCGTCATTCTATGTTTTGCTGACCTGGACATAGCCGTTACTTTTTTTGCTCACAATAGAAAAAAACAGTCCATATTCACAGCATTCAGCATCAATCAAGTTACAAAACATATTTGTTTCCAATAGAAATAAAGACCACGTGTAGTGCTGCGTTGAAACACTATAACTGCATTCGAATAATAGCAGCGATGCACCACAACACTCTCATTGACATGACACATTGTGCAGCTTTTTGCAATAACACAGCGCATCAAATCTCAGAAGGCGAAGAGCGCTGGTTTGGAAATTTGTCTTTCTCATGTGATAAGAATAAAAGTGAACGCAGCTGAGACAACCCTTCCATTACCGCACAGGACCACATGAAAAAAAAATTTTCGACCAAAAAAGTAGACATTCCGCTACTGTTAGAGGATACACGACTCTGATATTTGAGAAAGCACCACCGTAGGTCAGGACAAAAGTTCATAAGTTGCATGCGAAATTAACAGAGGCAAGCACAATGATGCTGAGATATTTGCAAAACTCCGTACCTCAGGTGTCTGCTGTGGGGAACAAACCGATACTGATCCACATCTCTTTAATCGTAAACTTCCGTTTCGGGATTTTATTTACTCGAATGAACCGATGTTCACGGACAAATTCGTGTTGACGAGAACGCTGACGCCGCCGACTCCTCTACTTTCGCATGTTCCGAGGAACAGTTATTTTCCGGTGTCAAAGACGGCGTTGAATTGGTGGCGTCGTCTGGTCTCGGCGAGGCCGATGACGTCGTACCTTATCCTTCTTGCTTGCATGATCAACTGTCCTATAGAGGACTCAGATGCAAGTGTGCACGCATTGTAGGCACAGACCATCACAGTAGTACTTTGCGATTTAGGCAGCTTGGAATGGACCTGAGATTTTAGCAGTCTCTTCGTTCTCGTCCTAACTAACTCTGCCGAATCGGGGTCTCTTTCGGGTTCAGGAGATGAGGCCCGTTAGCTTTAGTGATGATGCCCACTTATAACTTACTGAGCTTTGAAGATGAGGGCTCAGTATACTCATGGGTAGACTGCCAGTCTCTCACAGAGTGGACATGGAGCTTATTTGTTGGAGGCGACTCCAACCGCCTCCCATATGCTTTCCTGCTACTCGATTGCAGAATTTTGCCTGAATTGACTCGTAGAATACAATCGGCATAAACGAGAGCACAACCACACAGGCATGCATGAATACTCCTTGTAAATTCAGAGAGTATGTGCCAAATCGGCGCTGCAGAAACAGGGAGACTATCCCCCTGACCTGCGTTTCAGGGAAGCAAAGGTCGTTTTGGTCCGCGATTAACCACCTATCGTCCAACTTGGGACGCACCACGTAGCGACGCTGCTAACCGGCTCCAGATCGGTTGTACGAGCGAGATCCCTGGCTATTCGAGATAGGGTGCGTAATTTCGTAAGGATTTGCCACGCGGAAGTTTCTATTGTTGATACAGAGGAAATCCCAGTTTCTGCAAACGAACTTTTTCATCAATTATAATGTCTTAATGAATATATGACGTTATTAAGAAATGTACGCAAAATAAGCTTCATGACGGCGACGTAACCAACGAACAAAGGCAAACAAATAAGTAAGAGGTAACAGTGAAGATGAGAGATTAACTGTTGCAATTAACTGAAAATGTGAGTTGAAATGAGGGATTAGCTTTCTGCAATGAACTGGTGATGTAATACGAGAAAGAAGCTCCATATACCACACCCAACTCAACGAAGAATGAAGAGGAGTACGCGGAGGTTGCAAATGTTTACAATCTGCGTAAGCCAATGGATGACTAGGTGAAGATTGTGGGCTTGGGAGGCGTTCGCCCTTCACCAACGCATTTAATCGCTAAGCCTTGTGGACAGCCATGCACTTATTTGCATTGGAAATAAAAGATAATGGCAAAGAAATTAAAAATCTCTTGACGAGGAGTTTTTAATGCGATTTAACAATAACTTAGAATACAGTTTACGACTGAAATTCCATACAAGATGCTTGTGAGATGTGTGCAAAGTCATGTTATAGAATTGAAACAGTGATAGGCAACAATTCTTGAAAAAAGCCTTACTGAGTGGATACGTCTGGCTTTGAAAACGAGCACCGTTAAAGAAAACGTGATCAACTAAGGAAATTTGCGTTGTATATATTTAAAACTAGATCTTTTGTCACGCCATCAAAGATTCCACGGATCTTCCTTATAAAGGGGTTCTCATGCCGCTTAGTCCCGAGGCAACATACGTTGTAATAGGGATTAATCGCGTGCCAAAAAGGACTTTACGCTTTCCTTTGACTTAATGGATCCAAGCGACAAGCTTCCTGTTTTTTCTATGCCCATTTGGCGAATACATTCTGTGTTTGAGAGAACGTATTCGTGGATGCGCTCGTTAGTGTGTACTCGTTTAGGTTGATTGTATTCCATGAGTGAAATAGGCCAAAATTTTGCAATCAAGTGATTCGGACGTATAAGGGAGGCCGTTAGAAGTCGCCTCCAACAAAAAAACTCCATGTCCACTTAGGGAGAGAATGACAAGGTACCCGTGAGTGTACCCAAACTCTACCTTAAGGACTCAGAAAGCTGTCTTTATATCAAACGCCTAACACAATAAAAAAAAGTGGGCCTCACTCCGCCTACCTGGTGGAGGTACATTATGTTGCGTAGGGTGTCTCGACCATTTTATTCTTTTGATAAACGTGTCCCTTTTTTTTTGTTTCGCCTTCCATATAGACTGTACCGAAGATCCACTCTATCATTATCGTTATCAAATAGAGGGATTCTCCTGTTTTTCGATTTTCCACAAGCCTGCTTGAAACGTCACCCACCTTAAAAAATTTAACTCAATGTTCTAGTAGCCACTGGAAATTGTTATCGGCGGTATTTTTCACTCGATTATTGATTGGTAAACTTGCGTCTCAACATCCAAAATCAGAAGTTAAGGCTTTGGCCCCGCACTGTCTCACTTCCGTTGTCTAAGCAAAATGCTGTTGGTAGGATTTTCTGCCCCTTTTCGAAACATATGTTTAGTGACTGACAACCCTTTATCGCTCATCATCTGAAATGGGATACAAAAGACAATACCGAAAACTTAACAATGAATGGGTCAAAGTGGTAAAAGCGGCTGGCTCAAAACCACCCATTATTACGCACCATAAAATAGGTGGACCAACATTTCCCGTTTTATACTTACTTATTAAAACACATAAGTCAGTACCAACTAGTGATCTCATGTCAACCAATCTATTATTCTACAAGGTTAGACCAGCTCTGCAGACGGGCCAACGGATAGAATAACATGGTTTCTAAGCCAAGTACTTATCCAGCTGCTCAGCAACATTCCGGCTTATAATTCAAAGGTTTGTCTTTCTCTGCCACTCAACTGAGCTACTTCTTTTCATGTCGTGTCGTTTTTATTTGGCAAGTCGCACCAGCATATAGTGAACAACGACTTTCGAAGGATGCCACGAAAACAATACGATGAGCACAAAGAAGGTTGTGGGTTCTGGACTGTTAAACTACACTTTAACATTTACTCACCAATTCCACATTCTGCTAAGCGACATGACCGTATATTTCTATCCAGTTCTTTGTTGTTAGTTATCATACGTTTTTTTACGATCGCATTGTGGAAGGCGATGAAAATTGACCTCTGTACGACAAGCAATGACGTTCGTTTCAGTGAATGTACACAGATGAAGCTTTTAACCATTTTCGAAAGCTTACTTCCCAAAAAATGCTCTTGGTGGCAGTTTCATTTTCGACAACAGAAGTTATATAATACAGGGCCTTCATTCAATATCGATCAGGCGATCACAGCAGGATTTCACTTTTTGTGGAAAGGATGATATCCTACACAGACTGCAGCGAATGTATCCACTTATGTCCGGCAAAAAAGTTCCAATACTCTTTCACAAGAATATCCATCAACAAGCTGCGCGAAGGTGCACAAGTTTTATGTGCTGCGTTACGAAACTCTGTTTAACTCACTTAGTCAACGAGCCTCTCGCTGACCAAATAACATTTTTTGATCTAAATTTGCAGTTTACATAAGCAGTGTACCTTTTCAACATGCTAATAGCATTTCAAGCGGTAAAATTTTCGTCTCAGCTGTCGGTTCCTCTTTGTCATTCTGTTCCCTTATGTGATTATAAGGTTCCGCTGTCAACCCTGTTGAACGAAGATGGGTTCACAAAACTTCTCTCCATGATATGAAATTGATGACGGAAATGTTCCACACCAACCTTACCACCTGGAATTCTTCCGTCGGAGGTTCTGAGTTGCTTTAGAAAGCATGAAAAAAGGCACAGCACCAGGACCCAGTGATATCGCTGCCGACTTCCTTAGAGCTGGAAGCCGCAATTTGCATATAGTTTTCGCAATAAGAGGAAAAAGTTACGAAACACTTGCAGAAGCTTTAATTACGCCAAAAGCTCGTACTGATCTGTTTGTGGTTTGATGCTGTTTTAATCAATCACGGATTCCTGAATCCGCCTATATCGAATACGAATGAGAAGTACGACCAGGAAATCAACGCGGTACAACAGGAACATCAGTGGCTGTGCACCACATTGGTCAGCAGAAAGATGACAATCTTTTTTCACGACAACGCGCAGCCACATGCCACACTGCAGACGATGCTGAAGTTGAAGGAGGTTTGCAACGAAACTCTGCCTCGTTAACTATGCTCAGAAGACCTCTCACCCATCGGATACCACTTCATGCACCTCAACAACTTAACTGGCGAGAAATACTTCAAAAACAAAACGGTGGTCGAGATTTCTCTCAAGCCTTCATCGCCTCCACAAGTTCAGAATTTTATGTAAGCCGTAATTAACTTGTTTCTTGTTTACAAACCTGTGCACTTCTCAACGGTTTTTATTCCAATGTTTAACTTTTATTTTGACTTTTTGTCTGCTGCCTATTCTTTTTTCATGGTGATGTATGATGCGTTATATTTCGCATCACACCCTACCATGAAAAAAGAATAGGCAGTAAATAGAAGCTAAGACATTCAGAATGTTGACATTTTGTTTACTTCTTACTTTAATTTTTTACGGCAGGGAATTATATGAAATGCCACAACACTGCGGTAAGATATTGAGATTTTGACAGCAGCTTCAGCTTAACTGGCTTCTATGCCGAATTTCTCTCCCAAGATCTCAAAAGACTGACTTTCTATAAACCTCGGCATAGATAGCTGATATATTTATTTATGTGATCTTTTAAACTGATCTTCTTTAGCTGATCCGAGGTTGGTATAGGTGTTCGTTGACGTTGTCGTTGTTGTTGGTGTTGTTTGTGGATGGCTGACGTTTCGGCGATTTCGCCTTCCTCAGAGCCTGGACGTATTTTATATTAGAATACTTCAGTTATTCGGTGTAAAAGGCTAAAGTATTAATGAAGATCAAAGTTGTAAATAGATGGTGGGTTAGGATTCTACGGTCAAACTGAAAGGCTACTCACCGTGATGTAACGAGTGGGACTGACCCACGCGTTGTTCACGTGGGGTCGCGAGTACGACACACACCGGGGTCAAAATATCATTTTGAAATAGGGCACCAGATCACGTGTGATAGTGAGGCATTCGTCTTTCCGGTTCATCTTTGGATTTTTGAGATTTATCCAAAACGCTTCAAGAGTTTTGCGCGTTGATGTTTTCGACTCCTGCGCTAGGACCCGTACAGTCACTTCAAAATCATCGCCGTTGTGCTTTTGTACCCTATGCGTACCTAGAGGAGTGTTTTGACGAATTTTAGCTTTCCCATCTAGATGTTCTTTTATGCGGACACAAAGTGGTCTACCCGTTTCCCCAATATATTCCTCACCGCATGCGTTACATGAGATCAAGTATATTATACCTGAACTCATGCAATCCCCGTCTCTCCCATTAGGACAGATCACACAGTTTTTTTGAGCTGCACAAACGATCATAGAGACGGTCGCGAACTAACTGACGGCGTAGGGTATTGGGTGGGATGTCAATAATCGTTATAGAATTTTCAAGACCACTTTTTTCTTAAGCATCTCTTAATGGCGTAACTTATTTCATTTGATATGAAGGGTAGCTTAAAAGGGATCTTACTTACGTCCGAAACATTATTTTGGGGAACTACCCTACGTTTTTTGTCCAACCCGAATAGCTTCTACGTCGTAGCCATTGGAAATGGCAATTTTTTCGTGCCAGGTTTTGCGATTCCTTCCTTTCCTCTTCTCCTGTGCACACATTTTTTTGCCGTACGGTACATGTTTTTGATAAGTGCTTTTTTCATGTGTGAAGGATGAGAGGAGAGGTAGTGAACTAGTATGTTCTTACTACTTGGCTTACGATACCATTTTGTTATATAGCCACTTTCTGAGAGCTTTATTTGGATGTTTAAGAATGGAAACCAGTTTTCGGTTGGTTTTTCTCGTGTAAATTTTATATACTCTGACTGTCGGTTTAACAATTCAAAGCACTCATCCGTCTGTTCTTGTGTGGAACAGACGATGAAGTACTCGTCTATGTATCGACAGTAGAGTAATGGTCGGTGGTCGAGAACTGGAGCTTCCACCTTAGACATTAAAGCGATGGCAAGCCTTGGTGCTAAACGCTGTCCCATGGCCATTCCTCTAATTTGTACAAAATACTTCCCAGACCACCTTGGTCTAGACTCGCCGGAAGCGTTATGCCTCATAGTACAGTAACTCTGGATGTTTTTGGTGCGCAGTCTATTTTATGAATTTTACTTGCAACTTGATCAGCGGTGGTCCTTTGGTTTGACCTTTTTGAGCGGCGTGATAGATCTTCAAACTTTTTCCTTAACTTGCTCTTAATATCACACCGAAAGAGTTACTGTGCTAGGAGGCATAACGCTTCCGGAAAATGCGCGTTCATTGTTAGAATTGGGTCTGAGTTTCGCGCCTAGTCAACCCATTTCTAAACCAATCCTGCGCAGGATCACGTGTAGTCTGCATGAACTTCAAAATCAACTACGTTACAGGGTTAGGCTAGAAAGGTTAGGTAAAGTAGTACCAAGGGGGGAAATACCTCCAATACTTTTTTGCCCGAACTTTCTTTAAACAAGAGCTACCAAATAGCGATATTGACATTACATTTCGTTTATTTTCCGACGAAACGCGTACTTAATCCCTACTAAAAAGAAAAAATAAGCTCCAACTTCACACACCAACAAAAAATGTGGTATGCGCCAGGATAGAGAGCTCTTGAATTCAAAATCTATGGGACTTTTTGTTAGTGATAAAGGTGGAGAATCCGCGATTATTTTTAGTCAGCTAGATATTAGAACAACAGGGGAGCATCTCAATGATGTTTCTCTCTATCGAGCATCCTCTAAAAAGGAATATAGAAATCAATAGCGGGAATTAAATCAAGAATGGGTCAACACGGCACAGGCCGCAGGTTTAGAGCCTTCAGTTATTTCTCGACTTAAAAACGAGCATCCAATTTGCCCTGTCCTTTAATTGCTTATTAAAACACATAAGCTTACTTCAGCTGATGATATTACATCAACGAGTCCATCATCATTTAAAGTTAGACCTATCATCAGTTGTATAGGCGAGCCAACGGATAGAATAACGTGGTTCCTAAACCTTATCCTGACCCAGTTGCTAAAATTCATTCCAACTCATCTATCTAACACCAAAATATTCCTAGACCTGCGCGCAACCAAACTGCACGCATGTAATGGAGTCATTCGATGTTACTTAACTTTATACCAACATTTCGAATGACTCCGCAATGCAAGCCATTCTCGAGTTGCTGGTAGAGCACGAGAAGAAAATAAAAATGTACGGCTTGTCGATTGCGCAACTAATGACTCTCTTAAAACAGTGTCTTAGTTGTTCAATCTTAAGGTGGTCTGGGAAGTATTTTGTACAAATTAGAGGAATGGCCATGGGATAGCGTTTTGCACCAAGGCTTGCCATCGCTTTAATGTCTAAGGTGGAAGCTCCAGTTCTCGACCACCGACCATTACTCTACTGTCGATACATAGACGAGTACTTCATCGTCTGTTCCACACAAGAACAGATGGATGAGTGCTTTGAATTGTTAAACCGACAGTCAGAGTATATAAAATTTACACGAGAAAAACCAACCGAAACTGGTTTCCATTCTTAAACATCCAAATAAATGCTCTCAGAAAGTGGCTATATAACAAAATGGTATCGTAAGCCAAGTAGTAAGAACATACTAGTTCACTACCTCTCCTCTCATCCTTCACACATGAAAAAAGCACTTATCAAAAAACATGTACCGTACGGCAAAAAAATGTGTGCACAGGAGAAGAGGAAAGGAAGGAATCGCAAAACCTGGCACGAAAAATTGCCATTTCCAATGGCTACGACGTAGAAGCTATTCGGGTTGGACAAAAAACGTAGGGTAGTTCCCCAAAATAATGTTTCGGACGTAAGTAAGATCCCTTTTAAGCTACCCTTCATATCAAATGAAATAAGTTACGCCATTAAGAGATGCTTAAGAAAAAAGTGGTCTTGAAAATTCTATAACGATTATTGACATCCCACCCAATACCCTACGCCGTCAGTTAGTTCGCGACCGTCTCTATGATCGTTTGTGCAGCTCAAAAAACTGTGTGATCTGTCCTAATGGGAGAGACGGGGGATTGCATGAGTTCAGGTATAATATACTTGATCTCATGTAACGCATGCGGTGAGGAATATATTGGGGAAACGGGTAGACCACTTTGTGTCCGCATAAAAGAACATCTAGATGGGAAAGCTAAAATTCGTCAAAACACTCCTCTAGGTACGCATAGGGTACAAAAGCACAACGGCGATGATTTTGAAGTGACTGTACGGGTCCTAGCGCAGGAGTCGAAAACATCAACGCGCAAAACTCTTGAAGCGTTTTGGATAAATCTCAAAAATCCAAAGATGAACCGGAAAGACGAATGCCTCACTATCACACGTGATCTGGTGCCCTATTTCAAAATGATATTTTGACCCCGGTGTGTGTCGTACTCGCGACCCCACGTGAACAACGCGTGGGTCAGTCCCACTCGTTACATCACGGTGAGTAGCCTTTCAGTTTGACCGTAGAATCCTAACCCACCATCTATTTACAACTTTGATCTTCACTAATACTTTAGCCTTTTACACCGAATAACTGAAGTATTCTAATATAAAAATACGTCCAGGCTCTGAGGAAGGCGAAATCGCCGAAACGTCAGCCATCCACAAACAACACCAACAACAACGACAACGTCAACGAACACCTATACCAACCTCGGATCAGTTAAAGAAGACCAGTTTATAAGATCACATAAATAAATATATCTCCCAAGATCACAATTTTTGACTTCTTATTTACTGCCTACTCTTTTTAGCGGCAGGGTATGCTTTGCGAAATATAACTTTAATGATGCTGAGATATTTGCAAAACTCTGGACCGCAGGTGCCTATGGTGGGGAACGAACGCGCTATTGTCCTTTCCGGGGAGTAGCGCGCTCACCACCACACCATGCGGGTCCTTCGTTTCGCCTGTCTCTCCCGCTGACGGGTGATTGCTGATGGCAAAAGATCAATAGAACTAGCTGGGAGAGAGGCGAAACGAAGGACCCGCATGGTGTGGTGGTGAGCGCGCTACTCCCCGGAAAGGACAATAGCGCGTTCGTTCCCCACCGCAGACACCTGCGGTCCGGAGTTTTGCAAATATCTCAGCATCATTAAAGTTATATCTCCCAAGATCGTTCTCGTTGATGTTTGATTGCTGATAGTACCGGTAGAATTGAAACATTGTTAAGAGAGGGGCTAGGCAAGCACCCCTGCTGGTGTGGTGGATAGCATGTGATCAGCCAGAAAAGCAGATCTCAAGTTCGATCCCCCATCTGAAGTCTCGTTTTGTTCATATGTCGGCATCACTGAAGTTTGCATTTCGATTATTAAAGTTTATTCGAAGCTGAGATGATCCACCTTAAAAATATGTGTTGAAAACTGTCGTTAGTTTTGGAAAGACCTAATAATTCCGCGAAAATGTGGATCATGCTTGAAGAAATGATGTTGCGCAATACAAAAAATGGATTTGTGCTGGAAATCGAATAAACTTGAAGCTCAAGTGGTTTTCATCAGGTATACAACACTACAGTGTAATGGATATGCTTTAGTATTCCAATTAATTATTTATTAATTTGTTCGTTTCATTCGGTTTCGATGTCAGCTGTTCGAAGATTCACTTGCCCCAATCGACCACCGTACACATCAGCATTCGACTGCATAAACGTTGCTATGGAGCGAATTGTAAGTTGGTTGGTAGTTTCGACCTCAAAGCAGTTCATCAAATTTTCTAGATTATTTTATTTTCCTAAAATCTAACTCACTACCTCCTCTGTTTGCTTCGCATCAATTGCCTTCTCCAAACAATTTGATTCATTCTATAACGGTAAAACGCTTAGATGTAAATTCTTATTAGGAGTTGAAGTATTCAGTACTAGTAGTATTTATTATTGCTTACGTTAGGAGGCAGTTTTGGAGTCCGATGACAGTAGCAGTGGAGTTCGTTACTTAGAACTTCAAACACTCCTGTAACGATTTTTATAATAGAGAAACAATTTATCAACGATAATAAATAGATATCCTCGTATGCTCAGCGTTATAGCAGTCCAAAATGAATGAAGCATAGTAGAGGGCAACGCTGTATGAGATTATTCCCCAAACACCTGGTCGGTCAAGAATTCGCTGAAACAAACGGTGCCGTTGCCTTGAGGACGTGACCAGCGACTTCATCGTCAGAGTCCAAGATGGCTCCCGACCACCTCAGAGACGTGCTATAATGGTATTGGTCACTAGAATGACTCGCAGGCACCAGCAAACATACACTACTTCTCTTGTCCGTTGTTGTCTCCACTGTCAAATGAAAAGCCTACCGATAGAAGACTTTGTTCAAGCAGGTTCTCCTGTTACTGGGATCAAACCAAAGTTTGAGGTTTAATCCCGGTACCCAGAAGAAGACCGAGCGAAGGATTCGTCGACGAAAACACACCTCCATCTGATCCACATCGTGGTGAAGACCTGGATACGCCCTTGCAAGGTTAGGTCAGGACTCCAGGGAGGATCAAGTTGCACGACCAGCAATAGGCTCAGTATCCCGCAAACTGGGTGCTCCCGTCTATGACGTCAGGCGGTGGGACGACCGGTGAGAGGCCAGAAAATCTCGGGTTACGCAGGACGTCTTTGGAACCGGATCTCACGAACACACGAACGACACGCCGTAGAGATTGTTTCTTACTATGCACGTATAATGCCACAACACTCTCCACATACGGCGATCTTCACGCATTTCTTGTAGCCGCAAATCGCATCAAATTTTTTATATGATCGCATTACAAGAAACGAAAACCAAGAAGACCGATATACGCCAACGAAACAACGGGACCGTTGCGATTCGTGGAGAAAAGGTCCCGTCACGAAATGTCGGCGGCGTAGGCTTTGTCGTCCACCCGTCCATTTTCCATCTCGTCAACTCATACGAGATCCTTTCCCCGTCGAAGGACTGAAAAGCTGTGCCGAATTCTTCTGTTCCTCAAGCAAGAAGATCGGATCGCATCTCCATCACTACTGAGGAGTTGCTCGAAAAGAGAAGGAAACTGAAGCTTGACCCTACTGAAACACGTGAAGCATGGCTAGTAATAAATGCCAGCTGCAGAAGAGCTTTGCAGGAAGATCTACAATGCTACAAGCTGAAGAAACTACTGGAAGTAGCAGAGAAAAGCAGCTGTCTGAAAGAATGCCGTCGAGACTTGTGTGATTATAATGTTTCGCTGTCAGTCCTGATGAACGAAAATGGGATCGTCAAGACTTTCCGCCATGATATGGGGTTAATAGCGAAAACGTTCTTCACCAACCTTTTGCTTTCCACAATCCCCGTCCCGGACCCTAATTTCCCCCCTAGAGAAAAAGCCAACCGAAATTCTTCCAACGGAGGTTCGGGTTGCTATAGAAAGCACGAAAAGAGGCACAGCTCCAGGACCCGATTATATTACCATCGACTTCATTAGAGCTGGAAGCCACAATTTACACGTACTTCTCGCAAATTATACGACAGCCTACCTTCAAAAGGGAAAAAATGCAGGACCAGTGGAGGAGGTCGCCTATGGCCATCCTGTCCCAAAAGGAGACCGAAGGGATCTTCGTAACTATGGTCCCATATGCTTGTTAAGTGTGCTCTACAAGCTCTTCACGAAGATTATCCTCTCGCGCATGTCAAGGACATTGGATGAGATGCAACCAGTCGAGGCAGCAGGATTTCGAAAATGATTTTGCTCCATCGACCACATCCAAACCGTGTCCAAGGTCATCGAAGTTTGTCGGGAATACCACTTGCCTCTAGTCCTAACCTTTGTCGACTATGAAAAAAACCTTTTGACAGAGTCGAAACGAATGCCATGCTGTCAACGCTCGTCGACCAAGGAGTAGACCCGTCCGATATAAGAACTCTGTGCGACTGTTATAGGAACTGCACTGCGAAATTACAGCTTTTCCATCGGCCTATTATCATTCCCACAGAAAAGGGGGTTCGACAGGGCGACACAATATCGCCAAAGTTGTTCAGTGCCGCACTGCAGTGAATAATGAAGTCACTCCATGAGGATGAGATAGGCATACGTATTGATGGACTATTCCTGTCAGACCTTCGTTTTGCCGACGACATCGTCATCTTGTCAAGAAGTATTAGCGAAGCACAGACGATAATCAACGAGCTCAACGAAGCGGGAGAAAAGACCGGACTGGGAATAAATCGAAAGAGGACCCGTTTTGTGAAAAAACCCATGTGGCGAAGGCGAAAAAATTGAATTGGATGGCTCTCTCATTGCAGAGACCACCTCGTATACCTTGGGCGATCAATGAGCATAAAAAAACAACATGAAGGAGGAAATAGGTAGAAGAGCGACAGCAGCTTGGGCCACATTCGGGCCTCTCAAGGAAGCCGCCGACCAACTGAAGCACCCGAAAATCCTCGCTCATCTCTTCGATTCTACGGTCCTCCCAACGCTCTGTTATGCTGCAGAGACGTAGGTTTGATACTTTAACCACGTTAAGAATGCTTCGCACTACTCATGCAGCTCTCGAGCGATGTACCGGTACTCTCAATATCTAGCCGGAATGCGAAGCTCTGACCTTCGAAATCTGTCACATCTTCGAGATCCAGGAGAATACATATCGATAGCGAAACATAGATGGGGTGGTCACATAATGAGAAGAAGAGACGACAAATGGACGAAAAGAACGGTGAAGTGGAGTGGACTCCAAGAGAATGCAAACGTCCCCCTTGAACGACCACCTACACGTTGAGCGGACGTGTTCGTAAACAATTTAATCAGCTGTACCCGCAGTCACGGTATGAGACTCGCACGCGCTACCATGCTCGAACAAGACCACCACCGCGAACTACGATTGCGAGAGAAAGGAACGAATGGCGTATGTGCTGGGCTCCGCACAGCTCGTGAAGACGGACCGTCCAGGTATCCAAGTAATTAAGTAATAAATATAAATAAAGAGAAATGAAGTGAAAGGATGGTAGTGCTTCTCCATATATCACCGTAATCAGACTGGCATTTAACGACCACCTTCCTTTAATATTTCACGGATGAAAGCAGTGTTTTTTTAAAAATTTGTCTTTGATGACCACAATATCCCGTTTCAATATCGCTGTTCCCGCTATACGCTACCTGATTTTCATCTGATAGTTCAAGAAACGAATTTAACCTGGAGAAGGACTCTAAATGTACTTCGTACTAAGCAGGAGGAACCGGTTTTCCTATGTAATTAGTTTGAAGCCGAGTAGTCGCTAAACTACGTGGCGTATCTCAGCTGGCGAATGCGTATTGACACACTTCTTTTTCCATTTTCAATTAACAGAAGTTACCATTGGAAATGATGGCGATTTCGAGGACGAGTAGCCATTAAGGGAATTAGTTTTGCGACAAGTGGACTTAGATTACAGTCAAAACGAAATGAATGAATAACTTTTGCTTGATATGCATATATTCTGATGGGTGAATACATGCTTTCGTTGCATTTTATTGTGAAGATGGGCAATAAATACGAATAACTGAAGAATGCAGAGCAACCAGGGGAATCGGTTTTTGTTAAAAAATTAAAGGAATCCGTTGGACAGCGCGGTTAGATGGGATGTTTCAGTGGAGGGTGAATCACAGTTGTTAGAAGAGTCCTTCAGTAAACAATTGGACGTCTTTCGATTCCGGGCTGTGGGCTCACTACGCCATTTACGTTCGTGCGGTGTCGAAAAAATAGCACCATACTTGTCTACGAGGGCAGTGAGTTGAACCATCGATGGTACACCCCAAGTTACTTTATTGGTTAGATATGCATTCATTCACCTCTAACAAAACTAAATTCAATCAAATGCACCATGTTCCAGGAATCTGTTGTAATGTTTTTTGGGGAAATTCTTGCTTACAATCTCATTGTACTGTATATTATATTATATAGTATATATAGTACTTATGAAGAACCATGCTGAAAATTCCTGTGGGTGATCACCTGTATATCACCAGTCGCACCTTCGATCGACTAGTCAGTTCAGCGGGAGGCATTTCCCCTTACTCATGCAGGGTAGCTCAGTGGGTTCCGCTCGCTCTAGGGACTCGTCGAGCGCCCTGTCTTTCTTCTAGAGTTTTTTGTGAAGATCCTTGACCATCAAGTCGGTGGTCTTTCTGCAGCACGTTGGACATGCCGACGATTCCGTCACTAACGGCTTCTATCCTATGGTTGCCGTTGATACACATCACATGTCGAACAGTTTGTTGTACAGAACGACATCCTGGATTTCTGATCACTGAGTAGGTCAGAGTTTTGCAGCTTCGGATTCTCTCTCACACATGCGTGACTCGACGTATTCCTAGCATCGCTCCTTCGACGACGCGCTCCAAAACGCCAAGTGATGTTTTATTCTGCCTGCGTAGCGAACAGAATTCTGACGCACACGTTAAGGGGAAAGAACTGTGCAGCGGGAAAAACGGCCACGACGTCAGGTGAGTCGACAGCTCGCCCAGATAGACGTAACTGGAGCTAGCGTAACATTCAGAGATGTTCGTTTTGTTGAACGTTATCAGCGCATACGAAATCAATTCTGTTCCGTTTCTCATGAACATCCGTCAACAAAATCCGTTCCTGATGAACACAGTTTCAGCGAGGTTTAACCAAAGGCCAATCTTCCTGCAAACGCAATCAAAGTCGGCAAACATCGTTGGCCTGACTAGTGCATGTTTCGTACGGACGATTTCATTAGAGAAGCGAACGTGGTGCAATTGCCGACCATTAGTTCTCATTTTCACGTCGTTCCACTCCAAAGTTAGCATGATATTCTCGAGGGTGACGGTAAATAATTTTTGGTGCACTTGTTTCACGTGGCCTAACCCCTCTTTTTGACATCGGTGTTTTTATCCTTACAAACTGCCCTTGTTCAGCTAATGCGAGTTTGGTATAAGTTGTCGTTGTTGTTGTTGTTGTTGTTGTTGTTGTTGTTGTTGTTGCTGCTGCTGCTGCTGCTGTTGTTTTGGTGATTGACGTTTAGCGATTTCGCCTTCCTTAGAGCTTGGACGCATTTTGTCTAGCAGTAGCCTTACAATTCAATAGCAAGTCAACAGTATTAATAAGGATCTAACAAATAATAAACGCTGTTTTGTTTAGAAACAGCTTAACATGTTGTTGCGTGCCCGATCACCCCAGTGTTGTTCGCGTGGAATGACGAGTGAGACCCATCAAGATAAAAAAAAATTCACTTTAAAATAAGGTCCAATACCACGTGTGATAGTGAAGCATTCGTCTTTCCGGTTCACTTTTGAGGATCTTTGACTCGCCATCATTTAAGTTTATTGCAATCACCAGTTCTATATGTTGGCGAACGGATAGAATAACATGGTTCTTAAGCATTGTCCTCACCGTATACGGAAATTCATACCAATCCATTTATCTAATACCAAAGTATTCATAGATCACCTACGGCGCGGTCAACCAAACAGCGTGCGTGTAATGGAGCTATTCCATGTCACTTCACTTTATACCAGTTTGTCGAATGACTTCACAACGCAAGCTTTTCTCGAGCTTGTCGTGGAACATGAAAACAAAATAGATGTGCATGGTTTGTCGATTAAATAACAAATGACTTGCGCACAAACTAGATTGTTGGTCATGACACAGCAATTATTACCAAGCCTTGTCATCGCTTTTATGACTAACATAGAAGCTCCAGTTCTCCATCGCCGATACTTAATCTACCGTCGATACATAGACGACTGCTTCATCTCTGTTCGACAGAAGAACAGATGGACGAGTCTTTGAATTGTTAAATAGACAGTCAAGGTATACACAATATACGCGGAAAAATACAACTGAAAACTAGCTTTCAATCATAAACGTCCAAATAAATCTTTCAGAAAGTTACTTCGTAACAAAATGGCAATGAAAACCAAGTAGTTAGTAAAAATATACTAGTAAACTGCATTTCCTTTACACATGAAAAAAAAGCACTCATCAAAAAACATGTTCTGAATGGTTAAAAAACGTGTGCAGAGGAGAAAATGAAAGGAAGTAATCGCTATACTTTGCACGAAAAGTACTCATTTCCAATAGCTACGAAGCGGAACCCACTCGGGCTGGACGAAAGGTAGCAGTGGTCCCGAAAAAAGGTTCCATAACTAAAATTACTCTCAAGCTACCCTTCGTATCAAACGAAATAACTTACGTCATTAAGAGACGCTTAAGAAAAAAGTGGTCTTCAAAGTTATTTGGCGGTTAGTGACCTTCGAACCAAAACCCTACGGCGTCCATTACTTTGCAGCAGCCTCCAAGGTCGTTTGTGCAGCTCAGAAAATCGTGTAATCTGTCCTAACGGAGACAGGGGATTGCATCAGATCAATTACAATATACTTACGCTCATGTAAGGTACGCTGTTAATAAAACATTCGGGAAACGGATAGGCCACTTTGTGGTGTCCGCATAAAAAGAACACATCGATGGGAAACTTAAATATCGCCAATGTTTTCATCTTGGTACGCATATGGTACAAAAAACACAACGGCGACGATTTTGGAGTGACTATCACTATCCTAATGCAGGAATCCAAAACATCGCAGTGAAAGAATCATGAAGCGTTCTGGCTGAATTTCAAAAGTCCAAAGATAAACCGAAAAGACGAGTGCTTCACTATAATACGTAACTTGGCGCTTTTTTTTCCAACTGATTTTTTGACCTGAGTGGGTCAAAATCGTCCATGCCATGTGAGCAACACAAGGGTGATCCTAGATGCAACGAAGCGGTAAGTAGTTTTAAAATAAAATGGCATTTACTCGTGTAATACACGTTTCATCAATACTGTAGAGTTTTCACCGATTTCCAAGGCAGTCGTTAGATTAAATAGGCCAAGGCTCTGAAGAAGGTGGAGCCGACGAACCGTCAGCCATCAAACAACAACAACAACAACAACAACAACAACAACAACAACAGATACGACGACTTTAACAACCTCGCATCAGCTCAAAGAGGGCATTCCTAAGAATATATATATATACATATATATATACTATATACATATACATATATGCACGTCTCGATTTTTTTTATGCTGAGATCCATAGAAAGTCGGTCATTTAATGTTAATATTGTTAGAAAACGGTGTTATACTGGTAAGTCTTCATGTACTGGTGGGGACTTCCTGGACGATAAGGGGTTATTCGAGGACCAAAAGCGTCCTTTTGCTTCCCTGAGACGAAAGTAGATTAAGGGATAGACTCACTGTTTCTGCTGCGCCGATTTGGCACTTACCTTCTGTATTTGCGAGGGCATATTCATGCATGGATGTGTTCTCGTTTATGTCGATTATGTTATAGAAGTCAATTAGGCAACAGCCTGCAATGAAGTAACAGGAAAGTATCTGGGAGACGGTTAGGAGTCGCCTCTAACAAATGAGCCCCTCGTCTACTTTGGGAGGGACTGGCAAGCTATCCGTGAGCATACCCATCTCTCAAGTTGAGAGTTCAGCAACTTGTACGTGAGTATCAAACGCTAAGCAGAGGGAAACAAGACGGTCTCTTTCTCGTGCTTCCGATAAAGCCCTCATACGGCAACGTTGATGGCGAAGAATAAGGATAGTCCAAAGATTAGAATGGAACGAGAATGGTCGGTGGCTGCTTGAATTGATCATATAAACCGGGACCGTCTATGCCAACTCGCAATTCCAGAAGCCTAAACTCCCAACTCTAGACGTGGGTGTTTTCCAGTGGAGGGTACCATAACGAAATAGACCACATCACAGAAAATCGAAGGTCTTGCGTAAACGATGTTACTGTTGTCCCAAAATTCTGCATGGGATCAAACGATCGCCTCCTTCGTAAAAGATTTTATTTTTCACGGAAAAAGAAAAAAAGGTGCTACGTTCAAAAAACGAGGATCTAAAACAACCATAAGTGGGGATATATTCAATTCACTGGTCGGATGTTGCGAAGATGTTCTTGATAACACCTACAATGAAAGCTGAGAAATCGAAAGCCACCAAGAGACTTCTGTCACCAAAAACATTCGAGATTACGTGCTGGCATGGAATCGCACAAGGCACAGGAAATGGCCAACGTGCGTCCGAAGTTGCAATACAATTCAGACAGACGACGAAAGTAGATCTTAAAGAAAGAAGAGAAGTTATCATGGAAGCTGCGAAGGTCGGGCAAACCATTCGCAAAGCCCACCAGAGCTTCGCCAATTACAGCTCCCGAAAAGCCATTGGAGAAAAGTTGTTGACGAGTACTACTCGGATCTCTTTAATAGCCACTTCGTTCTGCCCTTACATGAAACAAAAGAGGATGGAGATGCCACATACCGGTTTTGCTTTCCTAAATCCCAAAGTCTGTTGCTTATGGTTTGGAATCGAATAACACCTGCCCAGACAGGATAAGATCCGAGCACCTGAAGAATCTTCTTCCAGTTTGACTATACACATTGGATGGGATCTTGACACGCTACCTGTTTGAATGCAGGGTCCCTACTCGGAGGAAGACCACCAAGACCGTGCTCCTGTTGAAGAATTGTGACCTCATGACAACGGCAACTATAGGCCAATCTGGTTAATCTCTGAGCTCTACAAACGTTTCACTCGAGTCACTCTAATAGGGATTAACAGAACATTGGACGAAGGACAACCATGTGAGCAAACAGGGATTTCGAAAAGGATCCATTCCGTTGGATCAAATCCAAATAATCAAAAAGCCCATTGATGTACTGCGAGAGTACAATAGACCGCTGTGTCACAATTCCATCGATTTAAAGAAAGCTTTTGAATTAGTTGAGATAGAAACAGTCATGGGAAGCCTTGGACAGTCAGAGCGTCCCTGCTCAGTATGCGAAGATTCTGAAGAAGATTGAAGGAGCTATATAAAAATTTCACAAGCAAGAAGCCATCATTCTGCAACGATATCAACATCGACGTCAAAAGAGGAGTTAGGAAAGGCGATACCATCTCCCCAAAACTTTCTACACTCACACTAGAAGACGTTATGCGAGCACTGGGGTGGTACAACATGGGAGTGAAAATCGATGGTCGGCAATTAGACCATCTTCGCCTTGCTGATGGCATCGATTTTATGACACTAAGCATTAGCCAGGCGGAACGAATGCTTGCCGACTTTCATAACGCCAGCGGAAAAATTGGCTTTCGACTAAACCTAAAAAAAGATCTTCGTGAGGAACGGACTGACTACGTATGCCCCATCAAAGATGCTGTTCTGTACACTAAACAGTCGAGGATAAGGTGGGCCAGACACGTAATGCGTATGAATGACAACCGATGGACAAGAGCCGTTAGTGACTGCATTCCTCGGAATATCAAACGTGCTGCAGAAGACCACAGACCCGATGGTCAGAGTTTTTATCGAAAGCCCTAGAAGAAAGATTTGATACTCGGCGGATTCCTAGAGCAAGCAGAATGAACTGGCTTACTTTTGTACGCGACAAGGAAAATGGAAGATTTACTGACGCCCGTCGTGTGATTCGACAATCAAGGAGACGACCTGGAATGCAGGTGAAGTAAACATGTGAAGAACCGAGCCAGTTTGTTTATGAGGACTGCTGGAACGTTTTTCAGTTGTACAGTTCTTACCGTCTCCAGATCTGGTCTTTTTGGGTTCCCGGCCGATCAAATAGCATGTTGAAATTTAAAAGAGTGAGTAGGTGGAACAACGTATTCAACCTTTTTGTCCCCATGAGAGGAAGCAGACGTTGCTGTTGAAGAGATCCGAGTAGAAATCGTGAATTCTCCAGTACCTTTCTAGAAGCCATAACTGTTTCTGTCTGCACGTAGGAGTGAATCTTGATCTTGTAATTGGTAAAGTTTCAGAGCACTTTGCAAATACTTTCCCTAACGCTGCAGCTTCGACCATAACTATTGCTCTAGAGTCTAACCAGTCACCGCTCTGCGATGCCTCTGTACTCGACATCACTTCCGCATACATGCTTAGTTTTTTGTGCAGCAGTGGTATTTCTAGACGAAGATAACACATTAAGTGGTGTTTTCGAAGTGTATCCATTTGTACCTTTGTTTATCCTTTATCCTATATCCATCTTTATACGATGGCATTTGCAACACTTAAAAATGGTGTTCGATAAAAAAAACAATTGAAAAATGTTTAAAGCGTCACTGGCTCGTATTAACGTGTGGATATAGACCAAAGTGACTGTGTATTTTCTCCAAGCTAGAGATGGGTTTTTTGGCTTCCCAGTTTTGTTACGCCGAAATTTCTTCTGTGTTCCAAAACAATATTGTCCTTTAAGTGCATGTTTGTAGTGCATGGGTACAATTTAACTGGAAAACTGCAACAAAAACTCTGGGAAATCTTAGATTTGATTTGGAGTCTGCCATAACAATATTCCACTTCTACTTACCTAAACTCTGACAAAGGGCCCTTGAATATAATCATTCTACGTAATCGTTTGTACATTAGGTATCACAATTTTTCGCTGAAGACAGTAGAAATACAAATAAATAGAAACAAGTGTCTAAAAAAAACATGTGGTGCTACCGTTTCATTCAAGGAAGGATCCCCCGGATCATTGGCCATCACAGGCGTGCAGAGAGAGATATGGAGGCTCTATTGGTCCTCGGATTATAACCCCACAGGTTAACAGTAAAGGTAAGTTGAGTAATTAATTTGAAAAGACGGAGCAGTTTGCGGTAGAAAATTCCCTGTATTTCGAAAAAAAAGCCGCAATGCTGTAAAGCAAAGAGAAAAAAAGTGCTTATATCGATTTCTTGGAAAACTACTCAATTACTTTTCTATTACAAAGTAACTCACCATGAACGCCGTTTTCGATACTAAGGTAGCACATTCTGTTAAGAACCTTTAGCATTGGCAGGCTGAAGAAGAAGACCGAACTTATAATCGGATCGAACTGAAAATGTTTGCTCTGCTTCTAATTTTCTAACCAACGTAGATGTGTGTGAACAGTGCTCAAGATAAAAAAATGAGCATCGCCCTGCAACTTTTTCCTGGTTGTGTTCTTTTCAACGTATGAACTACTTTTTCCAAATTTTGCTTGATATTCTTAGATCAACTATTAAGGCGGCGTAAACCACACGCAGTGACGAAGAAAGGTATGCAGTATTATTTGAACCAGTTAGTAGGAGCTCGGCAGTGTAAGCTTATCTCGAAATTCTCGAATATCCATGGGTTCCCAATAAATAAATACCAAATGACTTTTGCAGAAGTCACACTTCATGAACTGACATGAATGACAGAGTAATTCAAGTAACTATATAATTTATAGATAACCCGTTTTTTTCTTTACGAAGAACAGTGTTCAATGAGAACTGACAGGAATGTTGTTCGGCATGACATCACCAAGCCCAATCGTGGTGAATGTTTGAAAAGTGAAGTAAAGTGCAGGGAACAACGGCATTCCAGTGCCAGGTGGACCCGACAACGCGTCATAGTAGTATACCCAGATGGTACCGCTGCCCATTATCACTAAATACTAAACATATTTGAGGAATGAAAAGCAAATACACCTTGAAATATGTTATTGCATACGTCCACAGATCAAGACGCATATCCAAAATGGAAGCATGAAGACTTGATCCTGTTTTTTCACTCACGTTCGAACTGAAGTTAACCGCATTTCAAGTGAACTCAAAGGATCAATTGGAGGAAAGAAATTCAAAAAACAGCATTTGAGCTTCAATTCACGAATTAGTCTACTTACAATTTTAATTTAAGTCGTGCGTAAAGTGTTGTAATAAATACTAGAGCCAATTGGCCGATATCACGGATAATGATCCAGGTAACTGGACAGAACACAATGCCATAGACTACGGTGAAGCATTTTGCTGCAAAGGTCTCTGGAGCAATCGAACCTAGAAGTCCAAGGTTAAATATAACACGCGATAGAAAAATACAGATTGAAAAGTTGATGCCGCTCGGTCATTATTGAAGAAAGGTTAAGTTATAGAAATGATACTGAGAACTAACAACAACATTAGAATTAAAGATAACCAAGATGATGCTGAGATATTTGCAAAACTTCGGACCGCAGGGTTCTGCGGTGGGGAACGAACGCGCTATCACACTTTCCGGGGGTTAGCACGTTTACCACCACACATGCGGGTCTTTTGTTTCACCTGTCTATCAGCTAGCTTTCTATCGTTCATTGCCATCAGCAATCACTCGCCGACGGGATTGATCTGGGGAGCCCAAATCGGCCATGAACCCATTTAAGCTGAGGCTGAATTTGGAATGACAATCTTAACCATTCAATACCTACTATAATTTTTTCACTGCAAGGTAACATGTGAAATACAACCAAGATGATGCTGAAATACAGCCAAGATGATGACGAGCGATTGCTGATGACAATGATCGATAGAAAACTAGCTGAGAGAGAGGCGAGACAAAGAACCCCACATGGTGTGGTGTTGAACGCATTACCCCCGGAAAGGGTAACAGCGCGTTCGTTCCTCACCGCAGACACGTGCGGTCCGGAGATTTGAAAATGTCTCAGCATTTGTGGATGTATTTCACATGATACCCTACCGCGAAATACTAGGCAGTAAATGAAAAGGTTAAAGATGACAATGGAGGCCTCAGCAATTCGTAAATCAGTTCAGTAGTTCGCGAAAAATATGAAGAACAATCAACTTTATGAAAGTTCCTGGAAAAGCAAAGCTTATATAAACATCCACCCAAAATTTTTGGAGGAATTTTAACTCGTAAATGTTCGAGAACCATTCATTTACTGTCACACGATGAAAAGTTTCGGTGTTTCTCTTTAGGAGAAGTGTGAAAATACTAGTTTGAACGAAAGGAAGGCGAAATCCGCCGAAAGGTCAGCTTGTTCGTGAATAAAGAATAAAAAATAACACCTCGTGTTTGCTCAACAAGAATACGAAGAATTATATTATAGAATTTGAGCCTTAGATCTCTTCAATCGTGTGTTATTTTCCTCATGAAGGAAGTAACCAAGCTTTTCTATGTTTACGGATGACCTTTATAGGTGCTTTTTGTCACTGAAAAAATGGCTTCACCAAGTCTTTGTAGTAGAAACTTTCTTTCTTTACTGACCATATCCTATAGTTGTGTATACATTCATTGAATAGAAGAAACTGCTGCTAAGTGTCCATTTCCAGTGATCCGTTTCATCAGTTTTTGTAATATGTAGACCATTTAAAAACACCATCGGTGTTCAGCATATCAATATAGTCCTTCTGAAATAGAAAAGAATACGACCGCCACCAGCTTTCTTTTCAGCAGTGACCATTACTACATATATTCAGTTCACTTTCAAATGAGATCTTCACACAAAAACCTTTATTTCATTAACTACTGTAGAAAAGCAAAAACAATTGTTTTTACTAATACGTACCTTTAATGTTGCCACTTTATTAGTTAAAGTCTCGTTGCCAACACTATTTTTTGTACCGTTGAACGATTTCCAAAATTTTCCTTTCTAAGTCGGCTTTCCGTGCAGGGATCGCCTAACGAAATACACCACGGAGACAAATGAAAAGCAAAAAACTTATTAAATAGGAAGCAACCGATAATGTCATGATATTCTTTGGCGACAGAAATAGTAATAATTACAGCATAAGTATAAGTAATACTGACAGCTATTCTAGTAACGAAATTGTCCATATCTAGGCCGTGGAACTTCAATGTACCTCTGCCTTCGCCGTTCGCCTCGAAGTAATATATACAATATCCTCCAAGGAATGAATAAACAGTTAGTACAGACAACAGAAACAAATGTCGTAATCCAAACTTTTTATCGAAAAATGAAAGGAAGTGCGCCATCAGATGCATTACTGTAACTTCCAACCAAATTTCATTTCGCTTCGAAAAAAATTCATGAAAAAATAACGGAAATCTCTCTCACTGACTTCCTCTTGACGACTTCGACGTTTTGGCTGAAACATTATTTTTTTGAAGTGTTAAAATCGTCCGCTTTTTTCAGGTTTCATGTAAGTTAGAAAGGAAAAAACTTAATGAATGATTTCAAGGACGTACAACGTTTAGTTAGGTCATCTAGTCGCACCGTAGCCACATTTGAATGTTCATAAAAATCATCCACTGTTTTCCATGATGCGGACATGGTGATGTCTGTAAAAGCATGTAAGTCATTTGTTGACATTTCAAAGATTACTTGTCGAAATTGGATGGTGGAACTGAATAGGTTAGTTTGAAATTTAAGGAATCACGGGAATAATGACAGTCATCGTCATTACTACATGCACTAAATGTGGTTGCGCCCTTATCAACGAGATTTGAAGGTGAACGGTCAATCGTTTTGAAAAACATTGCGTGGCGTGCGGTCGATCATCGAGACACCACACGCACACATGCATACACTCGTACACACACACACACACACACACACACACACACACACACACACACACACACACACACACACACACACACACACACACACACACACACACACACACATACACACACATACACACACACACACAGAAACAAACACACACAGGCAAAAACACACAGCAAACACACATAGAGAGACGAAAACACACACGCACGTTATGCACCTATTGGCACGCAACGTAATACAGTGAATCTCGATAAAGATGGAAATAGTTATTGGCTTAAGTTATGTCGGCTGACATTTAGGTTGAAATGGTGTCAAAAAAGTTCGGACTATCAGAAGATTGCAGATGAATGCGGGAAGGTGCAAAAATCATTTGTGATTGTGCAGTTAGCAGATTTCCCAGCACATCGTCTTTGCAATTATTAAAATGATAGTAGTATTTAAGAGATCGGCGAATGTTTGGAGTCCGATTTCAAATGCTGGTATCAAGCACAAACAAGAATGATGGCGGTTAGAATTGATTCTAGCTAAAAATGCTTGCTTAAATTACAGCACTTCCACTTGTCGGTTCACAACGAACAATGTCTAAATATCCCATGCCTACAATGCGATAAAAAAAAACTTCGTCACGTAATATTTAATGAGAGGCGAGTAGGACTGGATTTCTTATGACAATCACCCAGGTGAAAAAAAACCAGATTATGCATTTTGGATGTATCAACATGAGATTACAATAGTGCTGAGATATTTGCAAAACTCCGCGCCGCAGGTATCTGAGGTGGAGAAGGAACGCGCTACAATCCTTTCCGGAGATGGCGCGTTCACGATGATCATGAGTGTCCCTCGTTTCGCCTTTCTCCTCTCAGTTAGTTTTCTCTCCATCAGAAGGAAAAGGCGAGACGAAGGACACTTACGGTGTGGTGGTGATCGTGTGAGTCCCAGGAAATGGTAATGGCGTGTTTGTTCCCCACAACAGACGCCTGCGCTCCGGAATTTTGCAAATATCTCAGCACCATTGTGGTTGTATCGCACATAGTACCCTAAAGTAAAAAATTGTAACTGGTAAATGAACAGCTAACATTGCGATTTCAACCTGAAATCGTTTTATGCTTCCTGTTTTTCTTCATTTGACGCTTACGCAAATGTTGATGAATCTAGGGCGTGGAAAGGACACAGTGGTCTCCAGTTTCCTAGATCAAATGTTAGCGAAAACAACCACAACGATGCTTAGCTACCCCAAAATTGTAGTAGGCGGTAAATAGAAAGATAAACATTGTGATTTCGACTGCAGCATCAACTTAACTGGGTTCAGTGCCGATGTGTGCTCCCCAAATCAATCCTCTTGTTGGGTGATTGCTGATGGCACTGGAAAATAGAAAACTAGCTGAGAGAAACGCAGAACAAGGGCCACAGTGGCGCAGTGTGTAATGAATGAGACCCCAGAGAGGGAAATCGTGGTTCGATCTGGCCCATGGTGCAAGTTTCGCGAATATCTCAGCATCGTTATGGTTGATTTCGTATAATACCTTGCTTTGAAAACTGCAGTAGGCAGTAAATAAAAAAGTAAACACTGTTAGCGAAAAACTTGCCCAAAAACTGTAGACCTACATTTTATCATCAGCACGAACAATTCTTTGAAACCTTAACAGCAATAAGTCATCCAAATCACAGGCGGTATGATCACTACATGAGGAATGACAAATCAATCCAGCTTGCTATCTAATCGTCATTATATGTTAACGAGTCAGTAGTTCACTGTAATTGTAAGGAAGTCGTTTTTTTCCATTATCTTTGATGATCTTTTGAAAATGCTTTACAAGACTGTAATCTAGGCCTAAAGTTTTAAAAAAGTTTCGCCTTTTTCTAGTAAATCTCGATAGCTCAGACCCCTAATAGCTTCAAAGAAGCTAGTCTTCGGGATCGACGTGCGGTGTACGATCGGAATTATTGTTTCTAATACCATACGAGCTAGAAAACAATTTTGCATTTCTATCTGGCACTTCTGCTAAACGCAGGAATGTGTGAGCTACTTGAAATATTAGAATCAACCAAATATCTGCAAGGTTCGCCTACTCTCTGAGGTGTCCATCTGAAAAGGGCTTTCCACAGCAATCTCGGTACTCGTAAAGCAGAAAACTGTCATGTAAATTTGTTTTTCGTCGTAGAACTATGGAATGCTTGTTTTAATATCCTGAGATTTGACAGCGTGAATATACGAATATATGTTGATGACGAATTCAGCATGAATATGAAGACATTTGTCAGCAACAGCCTCTACCTTCATTTAAATGATTTAGTGCACTAAAAAAAAGCCGCACAATGAGGCGAAAGAAATCGTTGTCAATTCGATAAATCGCTGTCGTGAAAAGTGATTTTTTCGCTATGTTTCGCTCACAAAACTGCAGAAAATACGTTCAATTTCCAATTTTAGCTAGCCGTTATGACTGTATTCACCTTTGAAATTGACAGGATAGATAGTATGTATTGTCCTCATGCAGTAAGTCATTGAGTTATCTAGCAATTTTTTTGATATTTCAGGTGATTTTCG
Source organism: Angiostrongylus vasorum (assembly GCA_018806985.1). NCBI lineage: Eukaryota > Metazoa > Nematoda > Chromadorea > Rhabditida > Metastrongylidae > Angiostrongylus > Angiostrongylus vasorum. Next base: position 944,837 of record JADANN010000034.1, on the reverse strand, counting down.
TTGTCTTTGATAAGTGACGACCGTAAATGACAGTCATTAACTACGTATTTTACTCCACAGTATACCCTTTTGGCTGTCAGTCTTCCATACATAAAATACATTGGGTTGCTGAGTAGCAAAGCTATTCTGCTCCTCATCCTAGTTTAGGCAGGTTGAAAATTCAAAAAGGGCTAAGTGAAATACACGCATCTCACGAGACACATTTGTATTCAAGGTACGTGCTCTCTGTCTTCACTGTATCAAACGAATTTTACGTTTTTCCGTGTACCGAGTATGCAATAGTCATAAATATGTAAATGAGTGCGCTTAATATAGGCGGAATCTATTTTATTGCTAATTGGACGAAAATCTTATTGTTAGATCCGTTCGGTAACAGCTCCTAAAATGAATACCACATCTGCTACGAGAACACTCGTGCTTAAACCCTTCTTCACCTATGGCAGAGCATCGCGAGATCCACTTGTTTAAATCCCGTCAAGAGAACGTCAGAGAAAAGTCTGATGCTCTTCATTCTGCTGGAACCAACCTAGCTCATTGCGTTGCCCCCGGCAGAGGTCGTGGAATAATGGGCAGTTTATCATTTATGCTCAACATGAATCTTTCCGGTGTTGGTGATGTCGACGATAAACGTGAATTTTATTTCTTGTACGACCCGTCTTTTACATCAAGTGTTTAGATCACAGCACTTCTAGCATTCGATTCGTTTCCTCGCATCCATCATCTACGAAGGTCTTGCACCTGTTACGTGTGCTTTCGGCTGCTGCTTGAGGATTTTCCTTTAATACTGAATGTTGTAGAATGCTGGTCCAGTCGATTCTTTCTGGGTTCTCGATATAGCCAGGCTAGAGCGCGCCCACTTGGATTGCAGAGTGATTTTTTTCTCGGAAATATCGGGTAGCAATTTCCCGATCACGTAGGGATGAAAAGCTTTGTGAGCCCGGAACGGAATATAACTAGAACAGTGTTCGTGATGATCGGTATCACTACCCCCTGTGATCTGCGCTCCTCATGCGTGATTTATGCTAAAAGAAATCTTGCTCGCAATTACTGTCTTGTATTAAAGCATTATGTAGTCTTCTGTTTATCTGATTTGGACTCTTAGGCTAAAAAAAATGAATTTGAAATTCTAACGGTCTGTGCGAGAGGTACAATTGCATAATTTGCCCCAGTGATAGAGAAGGTGATTGCATGAGTTCTGGGTAGGTGTATCAAATCACATGTAGTGCGTGTGAAGCAGAATGCTTTGGCAAAACGGATAGAGCACTGTGTGTACATCTTCTAGGTAAATTTAAAGTGGAGCCAAATACTTCGTTGGGGGGTACGTGAGATACAGAGACATAACGGAGAAAATTTTGAAGTAAAAGTCACTGCTCTCAAGTAGGAATCTAAAACATCAACGCGTAAAACGCTTCATGCATTTTTGAGTAAATTTTAAAACGTCCAAAAATGAAGTTCAATTGGGAATGCCTTGTGATTATGAGTAACCACACGCCAAACCGCAGGCCGATTTGTTGATCTGAGCCGGGTGGATACCCGAACCATGTAAGACTCCCTTGCGGCTTGTTTCCACCAATTAACTGAAAGACTCGCAACGAACAAAGCGGTGGGTGTTTAAAAGAGGCTGCTTACTACAATGGAAGCTTATGTATAAGTTTTATCTGCTGCGGTCATCAAAGTGTTTGACTGAGTGGAACCGTGGTCAATTTGACTTCTTCAGGCTCTGACGAAGGCGAGGCCGCCTTTTGTGAATGAATAAATATTATAACAACAACATCGGATTTGCTCATTAAGAAAAGATAGAACTGAACTCGAGTTGTAGATAAGCATTGACTATGCTTTACATGCAAGAAGAAGTTTTTTAAGAATTTCACGATTTCTTAGTGGCAGAAAAAAGGTTAATCTATTCTATGGTGACCAGCTACACTGAAATTAATAGGGGGTGGGGGAGGGTGGAGGGAAGGTAATACCGTACAGATGAAAGTGAGTAGTCAAGAAATAATAAATCGGAGAAAGACTTAGCACAACAACTTCTTATCGACGAGTCTAGTTTTTTCGTTTACACATCAGTCTATCTAAAATGTTCTATATTTTGCCACTTTGCGCTAGCGGAAAGATGTAAAACACATATTTTTGCGACTACCCATAGGAACTAGTCTATCGAAGGTATTGATTGGATACGAAATGCTATAAATATCTCTTTCTCTCTATTTCGTTTCCATTCGTCTACCACAACTTGTTTGGTCATCATTCGTCATGAGAGCTGTGATCAAAAAACATCTACTAGAATGACTCGTCAGTCATGATGATGCTGAGATATTTGCAAGCCTCCCGACTGCAGGTGTTTGCGTTGCGGAACGAATGCACTATTACTCCTTCCGGGGGGCTGACGCGTTCACCACCACACCATGCGGGTCCTTCATTTCACCTGTCTCTGCTAGTTTTCTATCTACCAGTGCCATCGACAATCACACGTCAACGGAATTGATGTTGGGAAAACAAATCGGCATTGACGCAATGCTAACTTCTCATTTGCTGTGTAGTACAATTTTTTCGCGGCAACATGTTATGTGAAATACAACCATAATGACACTGGGATATAACTTCAACGAAGCTGAGATATTTGCAAAACTCTGGACCGCAGGTGCCTATAGTGGGGAACGAACGCGCTATTGTCCTTTCCGGGAAGTAACGCGTTCACCACCACACCATGCGGGTCATTTGTTTCGCCTGTCTCTCAGCTAGTTCTTTCGATCTATCGATATCGAGCAAATATCTCAGCTTCGTTGAAGTTATATTTCGCAATATACCCCTGCCATCAAAAAGAGTAGGCAGTAGGCAAAAAAGTTAAAATTGAGACACTGGGATATTTGCAAAGTCGCATGGTGTGGTGGTTAACGCGATAGCCCCTGCTGAAAGGGTAATAGCGCGTTCGTTCCCCACCGCAGACACCTGCGGTCGCTATTTCATAATAAAAGCATGAAGAAATCGTGATAAACCACAACTTTCCGACTCAGGAATGCCACTTTTCTTCTAGCGCAGTGGTCGAAGGCGTCCTACAGTACACATGGGATCGATCCCCACGCCGCAGGCTCACCAAGCCTTCTATCCCTCCGGAGTCGATGAATTGGTCCCATACGTGCCTGGGAAAATAGCACCACTGACTCAATACAACAGTAGATCACTCTGAGTCACTGTCTAGGCCGTATATATGCATTCAATCACCTCTAACAATCCTTGATGAGGTTGAATGCCTGGCGCATCCCAAAGGGTTTTGTCAATGCCGGCAGCTTGGTTCTTTTTAACTCCTCATTACTGCCTTCACATAGAAACAAGTTCGAAGGTGTGATTTAGGCATAACAACTAGTAATAAAATGCTTGGAGGATGATACAGCAGAATTAAGTTTTCACATGAGAACCGTACAATTTCCTCATGAGAAATTTGCAACCTTTCCGAAATTAAGGTAACGATAAGCTTGAAAAGAATAAAGTGAATTCGTGTCACGTCATTAGCAACAAGAATCAAAATAGTGAATGGCAAGGGCGGTTAACACAATGGTAGTGGTGCCGATCAACACGAGCCCGTGCTAGTTCGATTTCGCACCGAGCTCACCAAGCTTTTCAACCCTACGAGACGGAGAATTGTTGCCGGATTTGTCGGAGAAAAACAATCACTCTTTGCAAACCAAATAGGAACGCTCTACCCCGGCTGTCCGGGGAATCCAGAGAGAATCGACTCGACTAGCATTCTAAAGCGTTCAGTATTTGGATACTTGGATTACCCGTCCTTATTGGTTGTGCGGGCTCCAGCGTAATTTTTCGTCCTTCCGGAGTTTTGCTGTTTTAGATACTGTGATTCCAGAGGCAGTCGCCGCCCTTGTGGATCAGAGGGAGATTTGCTGCCGTACTAGTTTGATACCAAAATGGTGGTTGATGGTGGTATTGCTTCCCTCTTAGCTGGGCTTCCTAATGGAAAATCCAAACTCCTTCTCATTTTGGGAGGCCCTGTTGGATACATGAATCCCTCCCGCTGTACATAGCAGTCCGACACCCAGCAATGCCTCCCAGACACGATGAGGCGGTAAACCGTTGGGATGACAACATTCAATATGGAAAAAAAATTCTTCGAGGAGAGGGCGAAGCCATGCATAACATTTGGAAGACCTTACTAGCTTATGGATGCCAGAAAACGAGACAAACGTGAGAAGTGCTGCGAACCGCACAGTAGATGTGCAGACGGGTCTTATAAAAAAAAGTGGATGGTAGAACAAAATGACTAGCAATTTCATAAAAACTCGAGCCGAGATGAATTGTTTCAGTGCATTTTCCGGCGTTTGCTTTCTGGGAAAAAATATGTCTTTTTCCGATCTAATTTCTTTAGAAAAACTCGTCACTCCACTAATCGTGGTTCTTTTTTAGTGACTGAAAGGGACTGAAACCGTCAAAATGGTGAACTCTTTAGTGCATCTTTTATGAGTGAAAAGTCCTAATTTGAATTTATCAATAAAATAAACTAAAGGAAAAAGTCAAGACAAGTTGTAACCGAGAAAACTATGTGATAGTACAGTAGCTACCTTGCATAAGACGGTGGGCGACGTTAAAATTGGGGCAGTCTCCTGTCTAGCAATCGATTACCGACTGATTCGAGCCGGCACCTATCCGTTTCTTGTACCAAATATGTCCAGTGTCTCTGCTTGTTGGAAAGGCAAGAAAGGTTTCCTGACTGTCGTTTATGATAGTGGTGAAGGTGAATCATTATCGAGTTTCTGGTTTACTCTTACGCGCTTAACGTTCTGAGGAACCTATTCGCTAACGGCTCTTGCCAAGTGGTTGTCGTTGCGACGCCTCGTCATCTTGCCTATCTGATTTATAGCTTGATGAAGATGGAAACTTCGTGTTTATGCTTTCATGTGAATGATGTGGATGACAAGAAATATTCCTAACTGTGCTTTCCTAGTGTTGCCCCTCGAAAGTCTTCAACAATCTTTCACGGTTTTTAAGTGTGTCCAAGTTTTCGAAGTCTACGTTGAAGCTGAAGGAATCGTAAAGTCGAAAAGTTGGACAGAAAGCCGGTTGCTCATCATATTGCCTTTCCATCTTAGACACCCATACTCGAGGGTACTCACTTCACTGGGTGGAAATAAAGAATCAGGAGCTAATTCTTTTCCCATAAACGTTGTTTCATTTAGATTTAACTAATGGATTATCTTACTACACCATTGAATACGTCTAGCCTCACAAAAGTTCACTGTTGAAATGACATGTCCATTCATTCTGACTCTGATCGAAATGTTCTTCAGAGCACAAAAGCTGTTCCACTTGAGTACTGCAATGCGGTAATATCGGATCACTGAACAAGCTTTTCTTGACGTTAAGGCCCTTTTCCTCCATCACTGCAGTCAGGGCTGCTGCTCTTTTGTCATTCATATTTTTTTGTCTCTCCCATTCACAGCTTCGTACATCACCTCGATAGTATTTCTAGGAAAAGCCAGCGGTAGCATTGAAAATCCCGACCTCCAGAGTGTTACAGTGATTGCTATAAACATACCGCTTCTGTCATAAGTGTTGATCAACAACAATGTTTTTTTCAGTATTCACGTAAACCATTTACTAAGCCAGTTTTTTGTTACGTTCTGATATAGTTTCTAAAGTTTCGCGCTATTCTGCTGTTTGATTAAGGATAATTGTCTTGCTCAAGGAGGTGGTTTTCTGCTGCTCTGTGGAATTTCAGGGCAATATGTTGCCGCTTGAGGGGAAGTTCTTCTTCACGGACAGTCTCGCAGATGTAACACTGGGTCTAATGCAATGACATTGAAGCTGAGATATTTTCAGAGCTCCGGACCGCAGGTGTCCGCAGCGGGGATCGAACACGCTATCACCCTTTCCGGGAGCTAGTGCGATCGCAGCCATAGCTCCCCAAAAAATCCGACAGTTCAATGTGACCATAAAATTGCCAGTCATTTCGTAAACATCGCCACCATTACCATAAACTAATTTTCCTTTCCATGAAAACGAATTGAAGATGTGAAGTAATTTGGTGCCGCAGAGCGAAGTGCCCATTCCCTGAATCCACCTATCTCGGAATGCAGATGCGTGGCCACTTTTGATTAACCGTTTAGCGTACTTTCCAGCTATGGTCACACATCCTTCTCCCGCAATTGACCGAATCGTATTCGTCACATGATAAGGATCGACTGCTTAAAACTAATGAAAATGATGCAAAGGAAAACGACTTCTAACATTTAGTATAAGCGAATGATGACAATGACCACGGATTTCCAAAATGAAATACTTCAACAGACTTCCAACAATGTGATTATTATAGAATTCAAACATTGCAGGTAGAGGTAGAAAAGACCTTAAAGCTTTAGCAAAGCCGAAAGTAGCAGGAAACCTTGTTGATTAAAACAAACAGCATCCAAAATTTTCTTATTCTTTGACGATAAATTTCTGGATTTCTGGGGATCGAATGTCAGGTAGGCGAGCAATTAGACAAGCACGATTTCGTCCAGTAGGACTTGGATATCCCTAAATTTATCAAGGATATTTTAAGCTGTCTACATTTCATTTAACTTACTTCGGGACAAAAATTCATTGTGGGAAGACTGTGTGTATCTTTGGGACTCTAGGACAAAGTCGTACTCTACTTACAGAAAAGTTGTCAGCAGAAGAAAAGAAGCAGAATTATTACGAATGTGTGAAAGAGCATGCATTTTCCCTTTTTTAGGTGGAAACTTTTATGCAGAACTCCTCAAGTTTTGTTTTTCTACGACATAGAATACAGTTCATAGCAGACGAAATTTGTGAAATAGTTGGGAGTTTGACTAAGTCATCACAAGTCATAAAAGACATGAAGAAATCTATCTTCTTATTGTTGCTACGTGGTGGGCCTCCAGGTAGTGTACAAATGGCCAAAAGCGAAGCTCCTTGAGATATATGTGGAGCTACGGGGTGGAGTTCCTGCCCCTGTTGTGCTGACTTGACATAGGCCTAAAACATTTTTGTAGCTATATTCACCTTAGGCGTGAGTTGGCGCAATTGCTTGTGTGCAGATTGTATCGCACGAGTAAATTTGGCCAAAAGCCCGCTATCGAACTACAAGAAAGTCGGAGATGATTAAAAGTTGCTTCAAACAAATAGGCTCAATGTCTCACTCTAAGAGAGTTCCTCTCAACATCAATCTACGGAAGAAAGAAGGCGAAGCATTATAGGTGAGCTAGAGGAAGTTTGGCAGAGAAAAACATGTTATCATTATAGAAAGCTCTTTAAAAAAATTTATACGAAGATCTACCGAGGAAAAAATATTTGAACAAGGCTTAGGATGCATATGAATTAACCGCTACAAAATCTTAGGAGTTCTGTTGTCCAAGACACCCAATCTTAAGCAAAGGCAGAATGCTGTAAAATTTCGGAAGCAATATCATCACAAGCCACCGAAAATTTCTTTTTCGCATCGTTCGGCAAAATCTCAACAAAATACTGATGCTGATTAGCAATCACGATGGATACACCTTACCTTACAACACAATCATGATTGTACAGAAGCAGATCGAGTGGTTCAAAGCCAGTTACATAGCCCGATATTCAAAAAACACTTTTGAATTCATGTAATAATACACATATTTGATAACAGATTTGTCCGAAAAGAACTCCCTCCACAAGAAAACTGACAGCCACCTGTGGTTAAGGCTTTGCTAGAGCCTTAGAGCAGTTTCCTAAAAATTATAGAAGGTTTCCATTATAGAAGTTTAGATTCATTGAGGGCACGAGGATCCATATCACAAGAACTAACAGTAGTGTACACTCGACTCTGAACATCCAGATTCTGAAGGGGACGAAGACAACAAACCGTTAGCCGGATAAGAGCTTCTAGCAAAGTGATGTGAGTTCAACAGTTTAAGAAAGTATTCCAGGCAGAATTCGTTCGATTTTGGTCGCTAAACTGCATTAATAAAAAAGACTAGTTCTCCAAGCATCATCAAAAGTTGTACGCAAATCTGAAGACATTCGTGGGTGAGGGATGCCAGGAAGCAAGCGAATCTTCTGAAAAAAAAGTGGTTAGCTGCGCGCAACATTCAACATGGAATCACATAAAACAAAAAAGAAAAGAAAAAAAAATCTAATAAATAATCCTTTCATAACTATGACTTCGAACAAACTCTACAAAAACCATTGTTCTGTGGATAGTTTGCTCGATGAATTCAAAGTTTTAATAATTCAAGAGCGTCCAACTTCTTGCATGTCACGTGATCCAGTGTACTCTAATCCATGTTAGATGATTCTGTTCACTTGATTTTGAATTTGATGATGCTTCAAGGCTCTCAAGACAATGTCATCAACAGGTATCCCAATAAGTCAAGTCGAAATTCAGGCTTGATTATAGCTTTTTTTATTAACCATACTTGGACTATCCGCCTTGATACTTAATACTAATTAAGAGTTCATTGGTGCAGCCAAATTAACAGGACATAACGTGGAGCTTAGCTTCGTTATATATTGATCTAATATCATATGTTATAACAGCATAAATACGATCAAAGTCGTGTTGTAGAAAAAAAATATTCCTCTAGCTACTCTTGGGTTAACCAAGTAAAGAATAAACAATCTAACATGATTGCTGAATAAAGCTGAATCCATGTTAACAATTAGTTTTCATCTCAAGACCACGATAGCGCTCGAACAAGGTCCTGCTTTTCATTATGTGCGGAATGAAAGGCTTTCTTGATGAATCTAATTTATTAGTAAAACGGTTAAATCATTGTGTCGAAAGACATCAGGTTTCGAAAAGTGAATCAATGACGTCTAGTTTGGTTCTCAAGACAGCGTTTTTTCGTGTTTCCTTCAGCGGTAGCGGATCTATCGGCCATGTAAAAACGCGAACCATCGGAACTGGTGGCGACTTTGTCATTGACACAAAAATGTCCGAACGCCCTAGATTAAGGAACGAAATATATTTTCGGGTGCATTCTATGCTTTTTTAAATGCGAAACGCAATGATATGTCTATTATTAGATTGCTTCTAAGTCCGAAGCAATATTTCATGCCCAGCTGTCCAACAAGTAGAGAATATGGGTTTCACAAGGTTCAACAGATGACCTGCAGCTGTCCGATTTATTGAAACATAGCAATACGTATAATTTATGCATATCAGCACATGAAGTCGAAAGTTTTAACAAATGTTTACAACGTGAAAACGCGTAGACGTAAAAGCTGTGAAAGTAGATGTGTCATCTCATCAGCTGGTGGAAGTCGAACAGTAAGGCAAACGGACATGCGAAAAATATGTCAGGCGATCTGGTCCTCGTGGATATAAAGGGAACCGATCGGTGGTTAATCAGTAGACTATATGTACATGCAGGCACTACATGTAATTTGCTATTTGAAGGCAATGTCGTAATATCCGTACAGACAACGACAAAGTCGCGGGAGTATACAGACAAGAAGGAACATAGTCAGCAAAGCAGTTTTAGTCTTCGTGTTTTACATCGCCAGAAACTTTCCAGTAAGTGGCAAATGCGATGGAAAGTATACAGATCAATATTGATGATGCTAAGAGGGACAACAGAGATCCAGCTGCTAGTTGTGAAACGCATATTTCTCCATTACGGAGCTGTTGACTAGAAGGTAAAGCTGCTGATATTTCTGACATTTTTTTCTGAAATTAGGTTGCACATATCATTTAGGCAAAATGTCGAAGCCAAGACTTACCACCGGGACCATCGATGTCGAAAATGGTCATGTACTGCGAGACGACATCAACGTTGTCCTCATGATTATCGCTTTCTGTTGATCGTTTACCGCGATGAACTTTTGGACAATCATCCGATGACCGCCGGCAAACTGGTCCTTCTTTCAAACTGAGGCGAATCTGACACTGGAAAAACAGCGAGTGTTGATCGGCAAATTTGAATACCTTAATCGCTCTCGGTGCGCTTTTACACTGATAATTTTTTGAAAAGATGAACTACACGTCCAATGAGGCGCTAACCTGTGATATTTGACCGCCTGTAAGGTCGGAAGTATATTCTAGGTTATTGAGAAGGTACCTGCAAAGACATCACCGGTGGAGGGACATTTTCAGAGAAAAATAGCAAATTGGCTAAAGATTGTCGTAGATATTATCCCACGTGATCACTTTTCACGAGGTCCATATAGAGTGGGAAATAGAAAATAAGATAAATTCTGTGCTTACTGCTAAAGCAAACAGCAAAAAGGCTGTGAATATGAGATCTGAATTACGATTGTGATTACGAAATTTGGCGCAACACATTCGCGACGGGATTCAATTTCGTGTTTCTTCGGAAATAGGCGGTAATACTTCGATCAGAAGACTTGAAAAGCTGTGAAGGTGACATCATCATAGAAGGCACATCGGTCTATCGTTCTATGGTTATGAATAATATATATGCTGCTAATTACTATATAGTACTAATTAATACTAGCATTTGGAAGTTTTTGCAGCCTACTTTGGAATAACAATTAGTTGACAATGTTTACCGTTTTTATTTATTGCCTACTACTTTTAATGGCAGAGTACAATGCGAAAGATAACCACAACGATGTTGAGATATTTGCAAAACTCCGAGCGGCAGGTGTCTGCGGTGGGAAACGAACCCGCTATTGTCCTTTCCGGGGAGTAACTCGTTCACCACCACACCATGCGGGTCCTTCGTCTCAACTTTCGCCCGCCAAAATATCTACGCTGGACAAGCTGTCGAGTGAGATGTATTATTGCGGAAGAAAAAAATATAGGAAAAAGGGCTCTTTGTGCCAAAATCGAGGGTCAGAAACACGAAGATCTCTATAGGGGCTATACCGGCCATAACGTTCTATTGCAAATGACACCTATAGAAGTGATGTTGTCTCGAATGTGTTAAATCAGTCTGATTAGTTAGCTCGGCTTTCTGGTTCCCCCATAAAGACTACAACGACTATGAAGAATTCACAAAGAAGATTTCGAAAATGTCTGTGATGTCGCTCCATTTGATCTCATTAAGAATTGCACAAAACCATCTTAAAAGTCCTAGATATTCGTTTTAAATAGAACTTTTCTTAAAAATATGGATACGCTAGAGCAACGCATTTTTGGATATATGCAATGATACCGCAGAAGCTATTTCGAAAGTAGTGTGCATCCTAGACACCAAGGATTTTAGAAGATTTCGACTTTTTCCTAGAATATTTTTAAAACGCTGTTTAGAACCACTGCTGGCATGAAAGCCAGTAAGCACATAAAGCAATTAGGAGAGCGTGCATAATTGTCGTCGAACGATATCATAACGAAACTCGTTAATGACCTGTCAACGGCGCATCCGTTTTCATCAAGTAGTAACACTTCACGGCCACCATCCTCTTTAACATTGCACGAATGAACTGTCGCACAAAATGGAGAATCCTCTGCAAAGAAGTATGGTTAGATTTGGCGTACTCATTTATAAGCAAACTGTGTTTTAGACAATACATTTCCCAATTTCAATGTTATTTTCGAAATTTCAAGCGAAACCTGAGAGTTTTCCTTCTGGGTCACACGTCCACTCATGATATACTAGTTGCCCCACTGAAGCAAATGTCAGTGGGTTTCCGCCCTTTCCACCGTCAAGCACCTAAAAATATCCGCACTGGATTCACCGTCGATACTTCTTCAAGGCCGTTTTTATAGTCGGAAACATTTTTTGGTCCGTAAGTTGAGGTGCTCAAAGAAGGCACAAGCAAAATTTACTACCAAAGTAAACATAAAATTGCACAATAACTTCCACCAGGTTAAGCCATAATACAACTATGAATAAGAATAATGCGGATGCTACGTACTACTTATAATATTTGGAGGTAAAACTCAAGCGGGAGAAACTACTACTACTTTTGTGGCGCTTTCGAGTGACATAGGGTTGGCTTAAGACATTAGGTGTGTTTTTTTCATCCATTTTTTTTCACGTTCGCAAACCTTTTCTATCTTCAATTTTTACAACTGACGGAAACTGTAATAAGGAAGCATATGAACAACAGAGTGCTGTGAAACGTAGACGTACCAAAAACTAAAAAGATTACACTCAATTCGAGCGATGTTTTTCTAACATTTGTAACAATTACTGCTCATTTCCAGTAGTTTTTTGAACCTTCATCCTCAAAGTAAGTTTGTATTCTTCATTTCTTTGTATGCACTCTCTCGTGTTGTAGCATATGACGGAAAGATTAAGTAAACTTTTAAAGCTTTAGGGGAAATATAAGCAGGACATTGTTTTCAGCGAGTGCCATTTAAAGAAAAGCGATGTGCTTTGGATCCTCTCAGCCAAAGCCTGGAATTTCGTATTCGTACTCTTAAAAAGAAACGAGTGCTAATAACTCGACATTCGCGGCTCCATGAGAAAATTACAGTGAGATCGATGTCTATGCTTAATATTATGTAATCATAGATGTGAAATAGTAACTATGCCCTTCAAGTTAATCAACAATTAGGTGAAATTAATTACTGTTAGTCTAAAATCCGCTAAAAGATTGCAGTTAGAGAAGGAAAACTTTATCAAATTCTACTGACGACAGCATATTTGTAACTGAGGAACCACTGTCAAATTTTTGAGACGAAGAACTTGGAAGTGATATTGGAGGAATTACCTGGTATCTACATTCTGGAAGAGGAGCATTCGATGTTAACGTGTCTTCTGCGTGTTTTTGGGTGTCGCTGAAAATCAAATACTTCTGGCATTAAACTGGCATTTAAGTGAAATTTGCCGGTCAATTGACCCTAGATGGAAGAGCTATCCTACTCGTAAAAAAACGCTGGATGGTCTTCTCGCCGCAGCAGTTCCCTCATCCCCAATTATTACCAGAACATTCTTTTGCATCTCTTTTCCTTCACTGAAAAAATTTAGTCTTCACCATTCTTAATAGTCTTGGAATTAGTTCTTACAATGATTTAAATATTAGTTTTTGATTTGTTTTCTATTCTTCATTTGATCATCTGACGTTGATTAAGATTTTTGATTTTGACTGATGATTCCCCAAATTCCGGTTTTTCATTACATAGTAGTGGATTTGTAACTGGATGTCGAACCGCGATGGACACAGGATGCTAAACCCATATAGAGTCACCTAGGGCGAGAAGCAACTTGACATTTTTGCTCATAAGCTTATACAAGGCCAAAATTTTTGCAATAAAAACCCTGCAAACACTTATGAACTACTTTTTAGCCAAAACTAGTAAAAATAAGTTCCCTTTCCCCCAAGGGAATAGTACTCTTCGTGGAATTTGATTGAGCGGAGATGAGCAGTTGTAACGCTCTAAAAGAAATAAATAGAGACTATATTTCTAATTCATGGAGCTATTTGATGGTAAGTTTGGCTTGACTAAGATGATCTTGTGCTAGACATGAAAGGATGCGGTTTCTTAAAATTATATCCGACAATATTTAACTCTGCGTTTACTGCATATTATTTCTTCTCGCCAAGGTGTTATGTGAAATACAACCACAATAGTGCTGAGATGTTTGCAAAACTTAGACCCACAGCTAGATTCGAGTGATTGCTGATGGCATTGTTAGACTAAGAAACTGGCTGAGGGAAAGGCAAAACACGGGCCTCAGTGGTGCAGTGGGCAACGCGTGAGACCCCGGAAAAAGGTGATAATGAGTTCGAATCTGGTCCGGAATCCACCTTTACTAAACATGGCAGCATTTTGAAGTAATTGAAAAGACAGATTTTCTATAAAACGTAGCATAAATAATGGATATGTTTATCTATGTGTTTCTGTTAAGTGCCTTTATTGAGCTGATACGATTCTGGTCAAAGTTCCGTCGTCGTCGTCGTCGTTGTTGTTGTTGTTGTTGTTGTTGTTGTTGTTGTTGTTGTTGTTGTTGTTGTTATCGTTGTTGTTGTTGTTTGATGGGCGATTTCGCCCTGCCCACAGCCGTTCCACTCGCAGCAGCACGGCTCTGAGAAAGGCAAAATCGCCGAAACGTCAACCATCAAAAAACAACAACAGCAACAATAATGACAACCTCGTACCAGCTCAATACGGACGACTCGTAGAAACATATAAATATCTCAACATCATTGTAGCTGTATCCAACAATTGTTGAAAAATTATACGGCTTCCCGGTCGTATTTAACGCGTTCTCCACAATGTACGTCTATTTCACTATCTAGGCAACTGAAGATATTTACGAAATGTTCAAAAAAAATTCCCAAACACTTGAGCGAGCGCAGAAAGCTCGAACGAATTCTCTCCATTCGTCGATAGCAATCACTGCCGCAAGGACAAGTAAACTTGGCAGTAGGATTATTGGCTTAGAAGCTACATTTCTAGCATGATTTTTTTCAGGCAAAAGCTTCCAGTTTCGACTTCTGACAGGACGGCTTAGAAAAGAATAAACTGTAATTGCAGTGGGGCTCGTTGTCTATGTTGAAACTATTGTCGTAACAAAGCAAAACAAGAACCAAAGGGACACTTTTTGAAGGTAAAGTTTGCAAGTTTTCATGTTTTCTTGGGAGAGCTTTTCTAGACTGATTTATATTATACTACCACTGTTAAAACGGACCTGCGAAATTTGATGTAGAATAGGAGTTTGTCTGTCAAGTTTTACTACGACAAACTTAATGGAAATGCTATTCGAGTAACCTAATTCAATACCTGACGTTCAAATTCTGTGTTATCGTTCTCACCACCTCTGCGTAGAAGCACTGCACTTTATACGATTTGTCGATTTTCGTCACAAACATCTAGAATATGACACCAATTTGATTAATAGCCCAGTTTCCGTGTTCACAAATGTCTATCATACCGGGTGAAATGATATTATAATCGTCGTCGTTAATATCAGTCCTTTTGGGTGATTCTGAAATGAACAAATTCTTCAACTGATTTGTTTTGTGATGTCGTGAACTTCATACATCAGTTTCCTTTCTATACCAGACTCAAAGAAAATACAATGTTCTACTCGAACGTTCAAGTGTCTCTTGACCTCTTGTAATGGCATGTGCGCATTCTGCTCCATAAGCCAGTGAATTCCTCTAACATCGCTTTTATCAGAAGATCAGAAGTTCAATTATGAGTAAAATCTTTCATTCTTTTGTATTTAAGGAGAAGTAGACAGTCTTGACATCCTTATAGATGCTTCATTGATACTACACAAACGCCAGCCTTGAACCGTGGTTGATGATGTGTGCGATAATGATGAACAATTATTGAAAAGAAAATTTAGAAACTGTAGTCATTATTAACTTCGTCATCTCATGTTATCTTAAAGTTTTCTGCCCTAAATCCCTATAGAACAGCGTTTCACCTTATTAAAAAAAACACCGCAGATACGCTGCTTAGGAAAAATGAGCAAGGTTTGCGTATTTAATGGAGATGGCGTGATTCCCAACAAAAAAGCAACGTGTAGCTTCAAAGACATATTTAAAAAAGGAAGAGTACCTACAAAAGTATAATTTAGTTATACACAACCTTCGGGTGGCTAATCGACTGTAGTGACTGTGAAAAGAAAATCACATCCGTCAAAATTTTATTGATTTTCTTAAGAAACTAGAGTATCAAGAAAAGTTAACAAGTTTTCTCATTTTCATTTGGTAAAGCACGCACGTATCATTATTTTTTTCTAAATTTCTAGCGAAATACAGAACGATAACTGAAGGGTTTAAAGGCATTTTTCAACTTTGGTTCACAGGTTTCCTTTCAAATGTCGGCTGTTACGACAAAAGAACTGAATTGATGGGAGAGTTCATACCATACTGCACAGGACTAAAAAAATAATTCGACAAAATTATCAACTAAAATGTTGTACTGAAGAGGCCAAGAAAATAGACTTACCGAACGTTGTCGTAGTACATCACAATTTGCAAAAGAAATCGTTAAATTGGCTGTATTTTGAAGTGACGCATCCGAACGGCAGTCGCTTGTCCTTCAATCGGCGCTTTACTATTTAAACAGAAATATTCTAGGAAACGGAACAAGGCCTTAGAAAATTTCTAGCAACTTCAAGAAAAAACTATGGTTAGCGACCGTACTACATTAAGCGATTTTTTTCGGTATTACATACAGATCTAAAATAGTCGCCTAATTTCTTCGAACTGAATTTGCTCAAAAGACAGAACAGAAACACCTATTTCTTCTTGTTTTCTTTTTCCAGCCGATATCAATGACGTGCTGGCGGAAAGTTTTCCCTTTTTCGTTAAAGCATTAAATTGAGAAGTCTCGACTAGTTACCAGTAGTGTCCTTTGACGTAAATATGTCCTTCAAATGGAGATCGAGTAGTAAATCGTACACTTAGATCTCCACTACCACATTCTATGACTGGTTCACCTGAACGTACTATCACTTGAAAGAAATCAATGCTAATGACATATTTGGGTGTTTTCACATGTAATGTTTGAAAAAACAGGTTACATGCATGGGCAGTGTAACAGTTCACGCAGAGAAAGACAAAGATTTCCCTGTTGGATATTGCATGCGTATTCGTCATATAGCCATACAGTTTTCCGGTCAAATCAACGATGTCATCAGCATGAGAGACCTTCGGGATAAAAAAAGAGATTTTCCAGTTAAACGATTAGCATTCCCAGACTTCTCACTGAAGAAAAAGGTTCAGAGATTCTCTTTTTTTCCACGTCAGCGTCACTACTACCAAGGTCACTTTACTTCTCTGGGACTATCTGGGACTATTTTTCGACGAACGACGTAACTCAGTACGGGAAGACCTTGTCAGTCATTTTCAAAAAAGTACGGCATGACAGTTCTGTTAAGTGAACTTTTTCAAAAAGACGGCAAAATAGTGAAAAACGGAACTCACCTACTAATCCGTTATCTATTATTTCAGCTAGAATAACAGTATGTGCTACCTGAAATTACATTTATATCCAACTAGAAAAGGAGACTGCTGAAAACATTGGTAAAAATCTCACCAAAATTGAACAAGTCCTTAAAAGTTGTTGAGTCATCTGGAATACGAAACAAGATACTTAACAATAAGGAAGGTTTTCGGACAGGAAAGGAAAAGAAGACAGTTAGCATTACAGCATAGTCTGCCAAAAAGTGCAAAATACTGCAGAGAAGCCATTGCAATAGCTATTTCCTAGTCAACGAAACCTTCACAGAATCCCTTTTTTTTCTAAATAAATGGCCAAATATTGTTAGATAGCAGTAGAAATGCCTGCTTATATTTATTTCTATTATAGTTTTAGAGCAGCAAACGTTCTTTTCAAGAAAAAGATCCTTCGCAAAATATGTGAAAAACGCTTATTTTGACGATGAAGACAAAAAATGAGCTCGACTGAAGAAGGAAATAGAAACATTTGTGTGAAGTTAAACGACAGAAAGCTCGAGGATGTACATTCTGCTTATATAGGCCTTCATTTCTCATGAATCATTTCTTAGTGGGACAGAAAGGTAAAAAAATCTCGGTGACAAGTAAAAGGAAAAAAGAGCGAAATTAAAAAAGAAAAGGAAGAAGGAGTACTGACGAGTAATTCAGACAATGGAGTAGTAAATAAGCAAAAGTGTACCAAAACGACTAGAATGATGAGTGAACACTGTTTCCTAGAGCGAACTAGTGCAGGCACACTCGAGAGCATTTTTTCCTAGACAAAGGTTTATAGAATTCCCCATAATTCGCGTACCTCTTTATGATACTCAAAATTATCCACAAAAGCGCAAGAATGATTTCCATTTTCCAAAGAAGTCATAAAGACGAAACTCAAACAAAATTACACGTAACGGCTATATACACTGCTTGCGCAAGTGATTGACCCCAAATTGACACCCATTCAAAGAAACTTTGTAGAACGAAACAAAGCGAATGTGTACTATTCCCGTCACGAGGCGGCCAATCCAGTGTCGGATATCGTGGAGGCTGTCCATTGCGATGAGTAACGTATTTATAAAAACTTGTAGAAACATGGAAATAATAAAACAAAAAAGAAGGGAATTTTTATTGTGTGACGAAATTTGATGGGTTCTCTTGAAGGCCTCCTCCTCTCCTTTTTTCAATTAAATAGACTGTTCAAAAGTTTAAAGTTGCTTCGAAAAACGAAGTTAAAAACTAGTCGGAAAATTTTTATAACGGGAGTGGAGTACACGACTAGTGCAAATCTCAACGAACTAGCAGCAAAACAAATTGAATTAAACTTGTGTGGTAATGATAATGTGCTTAACTGTGCAATCTAAGCCTTGCCTATGACATGTAAATGCGGTAATCCTAACCCTTATGGGCGTGGCTCAGAATTCTATCGCTGGAAGGCGGTGCTTATCTTGCTTCTACTATGCATTGTTATGTCACTTGAATTTTACTGAAGTAGAGGGCGATTTCTAATCGAATTTGGTAATAGCAACAATTCATAGAGCGGGAATTGGTCACTGTCCTTCAAAGTGACGAGAAACCATGAGATTTTAAAAAACCGTAAACCCTACAAATTTCTTTGAATTGTTAAGCTTCCGCGTGGTGCACAGGCAGCTTTTATTTGGCGACCTTTTAGACATCTTCGTCTTCATTCGTCCTCGCATTGTACGTCTTCGTAGTCGCAGTCGTATCGAGTCGAATTTTCTTCAGTAGAGCACCGTTTAGAAGAGGTAATCTTACCCAGCATAGCTATTTTATAGAGGATAGTTGCTAATAATTACGATTGTCCGTTGATAACAATTTGTTTTTCAACGGACAATCCATCTTGTAGCAGTAGGAGTAAGAATAGCTAGCACACAGCGTAATAATATTTAACTAAACCGATTTTCACTTAAACTCGTCGTGAATAATCAATACATCTTTTTTAACCTAAGGTCGGTTCAAACCTATGTTTCATCCCAAGCTTGACCACTGAGTGACTCTAAATTTCTTCTCATTTAAGAATTCAGAAACCACCTACGAAATAGTGGTCATTAAAGCAAGTATGTTACCCAATGGATGAGCGAGTAAGCTTTATACAACTATCTTACTTCGTAATTTCCGAAAACGAACAGTTATAGGAAAGCGGCTCACATTAAGACATGAAACCTGAAAGTACTCGTGATCTTGCTTTTAAGTGGTGGTGCTAATCCATTGAGTTTGAAATCGACAACTTCGTGATATTCATTACTAAAATTGGAAATATGTGGGGAATACATGCGTTTAGAGCTGAGTATAGGTCTCTTAGTAGTTTCAAGATCACAATGTGAAATTACTTTTTTAGAGATTAGAAGAAAAAAAAACAGAGAGTGAAGTCAAGAAGTAACAAAAAGGTATTTACAATATCATGTTCTTTAAAAAGCTTCGCCGGAACTTAGTAAGTTTGTGAATTAATGAGAGGAATAAGAAGGATATTTGCACCCGGCAGTAGTTAACAGATGATGCTCGTGGATAGTTCAATATGTTGGAACAAATCGGACATATTTACACTGCGTTCGTGCTCTGATCACACGACGCAAATTTGTAAAAATAAACGAAGGCACGAAGCAAACCTCTCGATGTCGACAGAGCACCAGATCGGAAGAAATTCTGACGTGTCGCGACATTTAGGGATTAGGCACGCATACCGTGAAAGGCGACCGACCTCTATGACGTTGATACTCTGATGCTCTTCGTGTCCTTTGAATAACCAGATGACCAGCTTTGCATTATTCATTTAAATGGAAGTGTTTGCACCAGTACTATAAGATGATTACAAGAAATGAAAAAGAAGGGAAAAAAAGCTGGCGCAATTTGCATCTGTACCAACTTAAACGATTAGTGCTTCCTTTATAAGGTGAGAATTGGTGTTTAGTGCAAATTTGTTGAGATTTATAACACTTTTTATGTCAAGTCATTCATTCACGTTTGTTATTCATTGCTGTAAAAAAAATACCATGAAATATTTCCTTAATCTCTTTTTGGTGATCAAACATGCATGAAGAGGATTTTCAGGTTTCTCATGGAACAAACATCTTCCATAATGTTGTTGTCTCACATCTCTTACGAATGATATCAGTGCTATTCCAGAGGATGTAACACGACAATTAACCTTACGCAACGATGCGGAATGACCGCGAGCGGAGAATGGAAGCATTGCGTTTCGAGGCGCCAACACAGGCAAAGCCGATCGAATAGGCAAATATGGCATTCACGGACAGATCGAACATTTGCGCAACTATAAGTGTTTACTGAAATCACTCTGAAGACAGCAAAACTGAAGTGACATTATATTAAACGAAAACACTAAATACAATCGCATAATATCCATTCGCTTAATCCTAAAGGGATGAATATTTGCAGGTAGTTCTCACCGTCAAAAAGACTCATTAAAACCTTTAATGAATGATCTAATCTACCTCCAACTCATTCCTTATTTATTCGTTATAGGTGGATCATCAACAAAGTCTTAACCAGACTAGGACAGAAAGCCTAGGTCACTCAATCACATGGCCCAACAAGCAGCAAATTGCGCAGAAAAGAAAGTCTACTGTGCAGCGTTACAAATCTACATTTCTTTTTGAAATCGATCGAATCGTTCACTACTGAAATAGTCCGCTGAAACTTCACAGTGTTTAACTGATTGCTGAAAGACCATTTACAAGCAAATTTTTAAAGGTCACGCTGGTCGAACCAGTTTTTTTGTGTCCCACGCCATTCGTTGTCTTCTTCGAGGTTAACGAAAAATAACAATTTTTGGAACATACATGAATAGATAGTTAAAGGTGTTAACTTTTTTCTCATTTCCAGTTTGACCATGAACATGGTATTCATCTGGAGATCAAATGAGGCGAATCGGATGTTCACGGCTGAACTGAAATGGTGCAATACTCGTGTTGACATTCTATACTGCCTACGCTTCGTGCTTTGACAAACACGTTAAGGTTATTTACATGTCTTCTCAATCGATTTGGTTCCAGTTAGTTTATCAATCGAAGAAGGCATCGGTGTTTTATATTAACTTGAAGAAATTCTAAAGTGAGGACCGTATTTTCCAATCGTTAAGCTGCTTTAACATGAACAACGCTTCAACGCCTCCAAAATACTGTTCTAAAAGTACAGATCGAAATCCAAATGTCAGAAGTTAATAAATAAATCGTCATTATAGAAGGCTGTCAGTCAACGGAAAAACCAGCAGGACCGCTGCGTTATTAAGAAAGGAGATCTAAATGAGGTGGCCAACTATAGCACAATCTTCTTGTTAACCGTCGTCGGCAAACCCTTCACTCGAGTCATCCGGATCGAAAGCGAACCCGGCTTCGAATATGTTAGTGCAGTAGACCACATCCCAATGATAGCGAAACTAAATAAAACATCGCAAGAGCACAGGATGTAGCTTTGTGCTTAAAAAAATATCTTCAACTTTGTTGTTAAAGAAGACGATGCGAAGCCATGGATAACCGGGACGTCAATGCCAAGTATGCAAAAGTCATTAATGAGCTGTACCAGAAGCACTTCGACCAGAATTTCAAGTTCTGCAGCAACATTATTATAACCGTATAAGAACTGAGCAAGGTGGTTTCCTCGTTTGAATTAGTTAGGTCTCCTAGAGAACACTTGGAGAAAAAAGAATAGAATAACGAGAGGGTATGTAAGTGGACGGCAGGCAGTAAGACTACCTTTACATTGCTGAAGAAATGGTCTGAAATGATATGTTGTCATGCTAAGCATTACCTTCGTGAACAAAGGGCACTTGCTATGCCTACATTTTCAATTTTATAAATATATCTGCTTCAACGCGGGCGTTGGAAACTTGACCCTACTTAGGATGGTTGAAGGTGAATGCACATTGTTATCGAGCATGCTATCACAAGCATGGTATGAAGGGCATTAGGTAGCATGAAAATGAGAGAGGCAATACGAATTTACGGAATTACAACTGACCTCAAGTCTCAAGAGTCTGACGCGCCACCACATCCTACAAGTTGATGAGAATAAGGTGAACATCTCATTTGTCATAACACATCAACGACCATGTGACCAGAAAGGAGGTCACGCCTGCTCATTTGTTTACAGAAGTTCTTACAACACCTTCCGCATTCCACCGATAACTTGTCAAACGTAGATCCAATGTGAACATTGGCTCGTGAAAAGCCGTTTTCTACTCTTAATAAATTACAAAAACCTCCTTCAAACAGAATCATTTTGGTTTGGGTACCACAGTTGTTGAAGAGAATATGCCACATAGAGAGTATATAACCAGTGAAGTGGCACAGAAATATCTCTACTTGACCAATAGAATTCAACACTTACGGTATGCTTTTCGCTGTGACATGATGATAATAAATCGCTGATGCGACTTCTTCAGGCTAATTCAGTGCTCCAAAGGGAAGCGTTCATCAATAAGGTTCAGAAAGGTTTATCTGCCGAAACATCTATCAAGTCTTTCCACGTGTTTATTTTTACAACATGTAATTTCAAGCCTGTAAAGTTACAATTTCTCCGCTGGAAACTAAACTGAGTACCACACACTCACTGAGGCTGCCAATTTTTGAACCTTTTGATCGATCTTTACTTTCAATTAATACTAACCTTTCAACACCTTGCAATAAGCATTACTCAACTTATAATGACATATATTCACTGAAATAAACAGCGTCAGAAATTGTCAGAAACCAGCACTTGCGACAAGTTCACTGGGTTTTTTTTGCGAAATCAATGGTGGTCGTCAACACACTAACGATAACTGGTAGGCAGAACTATTATGGACTGCGTCCTACGGGATGTCAAACTCGTAACCAAAGAACCGCTAACCCCCATTATCGGACATGTCAACCAGCATAGTCGAAGAAAACATGGTGCTCATTGTCTCCGTTGAGAAATTATGTCCATTTTGGAAACCGACTCATAACAAAGACAAATGGAGAATTTGCTGCCATTTCTCGTCCTTTAAACATCGTCGAGTACTCAACCGATACTTTCTAAGCGAAAAATTTTACATTGCTAACGATTTTCACTTTGCTGGTTTAAGCTGATTTTAATTTTCCTGCAGCGCAATTAACTGTGCGAACATTCAACAAAACGTTGGCAAAAAAGTTCACTGTTACCAAAATGATAAACCTATGAAAATCATGAATACTCTTACTCTAGCGTTGGTTAGGTCGTTGCATTTTCATTAGCAAACTATATAATACTTAGTACCCCAGCAGTTAATTTTTGAGGGTGGAAAAAATATTAACGTTGTTAGTTTCACTTCAATTCACATTTTGTCACTTTGACAAACAAGGTTATTTAGGCGATTGTTTGCAACTCTCGTATATCCATGTAGAACAGTTCGTTAACCGATAACACCCGACTTGCGTTGTGAAGTGTTCGATGCGAAAAAAATGCCCGCTTCCAGTTTAATGGCAAATTATCAGAACTCATTTTTGAACTTTGCTAGCAAAAGTAGAAGCTATTAAAATCTATAGGTGTTTGCCTAGGAAATACATTTCATTCTACCATGATGAAATTTCCTCCTTCTGGAGCTCTCCTTAACTTTATGCAATTGCTCGTAGCGAATTTGTACCCCAAAGCAGTTAAATAAGCAGGATTCCATCAAGTGCTACACGGTGATGTTTCATAATGTATCGTTTGTACTTCCGGCTGCTGCTTCTGTCTTAAAAATTTTGAAGATCTAAACTTCGCTATCGACTTGTTTCTGAGAACTTTAATTCAAAACATATTTAAAATTAAAATAATGCCTTGAAAAAATTATGTACACGACTAGTGCTATAGGGCATCGTGTCTTCTACAAACCTGTGAAGCCTTCTTTGCTCAAATGTCCTAGTGATCGAACAATTATCGGAAGTCTCGGAAAACTATCTTACGTGTACAGCATCTATATAAGGTAAGCACTAGTGAATGTGGATCTCCCTTGTGGTCGACCACAAACAATAAAACGCAGTAGCGGATGAAATCGTTCCTTTCCACCTACAGCTGTCAATCAAATTTTCCCATACCAATCATTATTCCATGAACGAAATTCACGATTTGAGGAAAATAAGTTTGCCTTCGTAACATAGTTCTGGCAAGGAGTGAGCACCGCAGCCGCAATGATGTCTCTCATTACGAGCACAGTACTCCTTAGACCCTGCACTGACATCAAGCCTCTCATCCCTTTGGGGTTGCGAAATAGGCATCAGGCTTATCTGGGAAGAGCTCAATTTATGCAACCCAAGTTGGAACTCTCCGAGCGGGCTATCTGAGAACTCCAGAGAGAACCGACTGGTGAAACATTCAACCACATACAAGATGAAATGAGATTCCTCAGGCAGCAGCCGAACCCACAAAAGAGAAGTTCGATGGCTTTCGTGGATGGCTGATGCAAGGAAACGGATCGAAAATAAGAACTCCTGGAATCCGCAGAACAACACGTAAAAGCAAGTCGTGTAGAAATAAAAAATAAAATAGATATTTCGGACAGTGCGATCAGAAACCGAGTATGAGTAGCAAACACTGCAAGTAGTCCACACTTCTTATTAATGACGTACCTCCCATTAAACTACTTTTGGATTTCACATCTGACCAGACATCAATTTCTGGTGAAAACTTTCCATTTCAAAACAATCCTTGATAAGTAGAAATTGGCTACAATCAAACAGGTAGGTTTCCGTAAGCAAACAAGCCCACATTTCCTTACCGTCGTTTTCTCAAGCAACCATAAACATCTAAGCACACCATAAAATTCATTCTTAACATGCCACTATGCTCCTCCATCCTTAATTGGTTTAGTACGAGCAGAGATTTAGAAATGATAACGGAAAGCGGAATTCATTCGATACATGTGTTTTCTAACCAGCATTCGTCTAAAAAGCACTGCTGCCCAGAAGGAATTCGTTGATCAAATTGCAGTAAGTTTATACGACTGTAAGAATGACGTCAATATTTTGTTTGCCTGAAGCAAACCCTCTACTGGTTTCAAAGGATTCCTTACACTATCCATTACTTTCAATATGAATACACATTGTGCTCACAAAGAGTGAGCAAACAAAGAAGTAAAAATGAGGTAGGTAGATGTTTTAATTAGTTCTTCAAAAATATGGAGAACTGGATTTGGTGGGCTTAAGCTTTACTTCTTGTTTTGAATTTTAATAGACTATTTTTTCAAAAGATGCATCAAGACAGCGGAAACTAATCGCAAACGAAACCATAATTCAAAGAAATATATGGGCAGTAACTGATGGCACACCTGTAGAGTCAGGAATCGCGTCCGGTTTACCTTACTTGGATAGCAATGTGGAGCACAACGGCACTTTTAGACAATTTTTTTCACTGGCCAGCACAACTTGTTCTTATTTACTTTAAGAAGCGATTACAAGCAACACCAAAAAACATTTTCTTGACACTATTTTTAAGATGTCTTTTCAATTGTTTGATATTTGGATACTTGGATAGCCCGTCTTCACTGGTTGTGCGGGCCCCAGCATAATTTTCTTTTTTAGGAGTTTTATTCGTTTAGCTGTTGTGGCTCCATGGAATCTCGAGGTCAGCCTAGCCCAAGTCTGCCCCAGGTCGTACCCACAACACGCAGTTGCCGCCCTCTTGGAACAGAGAGAAATTTGCCCCCCATGCGACTAGTTTGATACCAGGAGAGTGGTGAATCCAGGTATTGGTTTAATCTTAGCTGAGCTTTCTGATGAAAACACCCGGCTCCTTCTCGGCTAGGGGAGGCACTGCTGGCCGGATGAACCCCCCGCTACACCACAGCCCGAGGTACAGGAACGCCTGCCAGCCACGATCAGGCGGTAAACCGTTGGAAGGGTCTCTTCAATTAGTAGCTGGTTAGTTATATCCCTCTCATGACTGGTTACTCAGTTTGTCAGTGAAGTGCAAGAGGATATTCGTGGACTTTCGTATTCTGCATCGGCTGAGTCCTTGTGCGCTGGATACTTCTTTTTTTTTGGACTGCTGCGCAGGAGTTTCCTTGTCGTCGCAGCTCGAGTATCAAACTTGAGTAACTAGCCCCCCAATAATTAGTATTACCATACATTGATAACAAGGCTAAAGAACATTACAACAACGACAGTAGCATGGCTAGATTAATATTGAAGAAGATTTTCGTCTGGATAAAGGAAGCTTTTAGTGAATCGGTGACTAAAACGGAATGTGCGTACAAGGGGCAAAGGTTTATACTGCCTTTGTGAATAAGGAACTTAATAACTAAACATTCCTCCAAAAATAAAAAAAGTAAAAAAGTGATGAAGACGGTAATGACAGTATTTAGGCGAACAGTTTCTAATGGTGCTACTGATGTTTGGAGTGGGTAGAAACGATCATATGGTCAATTTAACACATGATCTTACCACGGCCAACGGGCTTACATTATGCATAAATTTCTAAGTGGGCGTAGAATGTAAGAAAAAATATGGCAATGCATTTTTGCTCATTTTGTCCCGTTTTCTTCATCTAGTAATGACCATTGAGCAGTTAAGACAAAGTAAAGCAGTGGACTTAACGGGTGGTTTATAATACTTTGTTTTTTAAGAATCTCCTATATTTCGCCTCACATTTATTTATATATCGGGATGTTCCACGCACGTTCACCACATTACCTGGAAGCGAGTGTAGGCGTTGAACGAGAAAGAAGCAAGTTTTAATAAAAAAAAGCCGTAGAATCAGAAAACAAATGGCGCCTGGGGAGTTTTAGTTTGACATGGAACACAAACGACATTCTAAGAACAATCACAAATATTCTTACTAGAATCCCTGGGTTAATGGGTCTCCATCTATCGCTGAAGCCTTCTCCCTCAGTGTTTCAGGTGTCCACTAACTTTTAGTACGTGATTGGTTGAAAACGTGATTTCAAGCGCCTTTTATTAGAAATATTCATGAACACGCACATGAAACGATAAAATATTCCTTGTTTAGCCAACGAATTTCTATGTTACTCGAACGAAAGGTTTTGTTGTAAACATTTGTCTACACAGTAATATAATTAATTCAACGTTTAATGTTTAGATTATTCCCAATATTCAACTTTCGCAGTAATTTAGAGTGAAAGAAAGAAGAAAAGCTTCAGCATAATTTTTCGGAAAGTCCATATAAGGAGAGTCGAAAATTACATAAATGAATTTCATGGAAAGTCTAAATCGTTATGTTTTCCACACCTCATTATTTATGGATTAGTGAATTCAGGAATCACGCCCATTTTCGACCTCACTTCCTTCGAACAATGTTTTCTTAACGGTGAAGTCGAACGTAGTGAAGGTAGGTGGTGAACAATGTAACGCTGCAATTTATAGGGACTTCTATATAACGGAATTTCTATAATAATATCCAGGAACTTTAGCGCGAATTACATCGATCATTGAAGGTACGGATTTCTCGATACACCGATCCACGTATTCATCGCACTGTCGTTGACAAGCAAATGCAGGTCTGACTAGGATTTTCTGTAGAAATCGCACATCATAAAATTTGCTAATTGTAGAGACTAATATGTTAAAAGCCAATAGTGTGAAAGTGTTGACCATTGTCTTACAGTCACTTTTCAGTATAACTTCTTTAATTAGACAAGCATCCAAAGCCATCCAGGTGTCGTACGCGTTGTGCTTTGTGATTTCGTCACCACGATGATGGAGTGGCAAACCGTAAACCACGTATGTTTTTTACTGGATGGCTCGTAGTACACTTAAAGATATGCTTAGATAAATTTTTAGCCTTCGCTCTCTTTCATTTCAGTCACGTGCGGTTGTATGATAAGCCAAATAAATCAGAAATATGACTACTTTGAGCAGTTAATCACTATAAGTATTTTGAGAGTTGTCCTTCACTCAGATGCTGCTCTTGCAGGCACAATGTGCTTTATTTGGACAAGTATAAGATTTGTCTTTTATGTGCACTTTTAGAAATATATGCTTGAATCTGGCCTTCTACTTTTAATAGCTATTCAAAAAAATTCACTAAATTTTCTTGTGACTGGTATTTTCCCTGATGACAACACGTCTTAGCAACGAACAATAGACATCTCACACAAACACATATACATATATACAAATATACACACACACACACACACACACACACACACACACACACACACACACACACACACACACACACACACACACACACACACACACACACACACACACACACACACACACACACCCAAACACACAACGCGCTTTTCCATTCGCATAAGGGTCTGTGGTCTTCTGTTGAAATTTGACACTTCAGCCAAGCAGAGCCCTTTTAACAGACAAGATATACTGATAGGTAAATAGATACGTAGATAGATGTGATTCCCCTCGTTTCTCCATCTCTCCATTTCGTTTTCTGTCTGTCTCTCTCTCTCTCTCTCTCTCTCTCTCTCTCTATCTATCTATCTATCTATCTATCTATCTATCTATCTATCTATCTATCTATCTATCTATCTATCTATCTATCTATCTATCTATCTATCTATCTATCTATCTATCTATCTATCTATCTATCTATCTATCTATCTATCTATCTATCTATCTATCTATCTATCTATCTATCTATCTATCTATCTATCTATCTATCTATCTATCTATCTATCTATCTATCTATCTATCTATCTATCTATCTATCTATCTATCTATCTATCTATCTATCTATCTATCTATCTATCTATCTATCTATCTATCTATCTATCTATCTATCTATCTATCTATCTATCTATCTATCTATCTATCTATCTATCTATCTATCTATCTATCTATCTATCTATCTATCTATCTATCTATCTATCTATCTATCTATCTATCTATCTATCTATCTATCTATCTATCTATCTATCTATCTATCTATCTATCTATCTATCTATCTATCTATCTATCTATCTATCTATCTATCTATCTATCTATCTATCTATCTATCTATCTATCTATCTATCTATCTATCTATCTATCTATCTATCTATCTATCTATCTATCTATCTATCTATCTATCTATCTATCTATCTATCTATCTATCTATCTATCTATCTATCTATCTATCTATCTATCTATCTATCTATCTATCTATCTATCTATCTATCTATCTATCTATCTATCTATCTATCTATCTATCTATCTATCTATCTATCTATCTATCTATCTATCTATCTATCTATCTATCTATCTATCTATCTATCTATCTATCTATCTATCTATCTATCTATCTATCTATCTATCTATCTATCTATCTATCTATCTATCTATCTATCTATCTATCTATCTATCTATCTATCTATCTATCTATCTATCTATCTATCTATCTATCTATCTATCTATCTATCTATCTATCTATCTATCTATCTATCTATCTATCTATCTATCTATCCTATCTATCTATCTATCTATCTATCTATCTATCTATCTATCTATCTATCTATCTATCTATCTATCTATCTATCTATCTATCTATCTATCTATCTATCTATCTATCTATCTATCTATCTATCTATCTATCTATCTATCTATCTATCTATCTATCTATCTATCTATCTATCTATCTATCTATCTATCTATCTATCTATCTATCTATCTATCTATCTATCTATCTATCTATCTATCTATCTATCTATCTATCTATCTATCTATCTATCTATCTATCTATCTATCTATCTATCTATCTATCTATCTATCTATCTATCTATCTATCTATCTATCTATCTATCTATCTATCTATCTATCTATCTATCTATCTATCTATCATCTATCTATCTATCTATCTATCTATCTATCTATCTATCTATCTATCTATCTATCTATCTATCTATCTATCTATCTATCTATCTATCTATCTATCTATCTATCTATCTATCTATCTATCTATCTATCTATCTATCTATCTATCTATCTATCTATCTATCTATCTATCTATCTATCTATCTATCTATCTATCTATCTATCTATCTATCTATCTATCTATCTATCTATCTATCTATCTATCTATCTATCTATCTATCTATCTATCTATCTATCTATCTATCTATCTATCTATCTATCTATCTATCTATCTATCTATCTATCTATCTATCTATCTATCTATCTATCTATCTATCTATCTATCTATCTATCTATCTATCTATCTATCTATCTATCTATCTATCTATCTATCTATCTATCTATCTATCTATCTGTCTATCTGTCTATCTGTCTATCTGTCTATCTGTCTATCTGTCTATCTGTCTATCTGTCTATCTGTCTATCTGTCTAATCTATCTATCTAATCCATATGGAGCCTATTGGCCATTTTTTTTGCACAGCTTACGCTTTCACATAAGATTTGATGTAATAATTGGAATGCTATGCTTATCTGCTTTCCATTACATTTAGATAATAAAGCCGCAACGAGCTCATACCGGATTGTGGTGCTCCCATTTATAGTATATGGTTTTAGCTGTCTTAATGGATGGTACAAGCTCTGAAAACTCTTTTATTTTTTGCTAGAGTACCTCCCACGTGATTTGTCTAATTTTTTTTCATATTCAAACAGGTGAAACTGAAGCAACAAAGTAACAAGTCATTCGTCTAGTTGAACTACTGATAATACCAGTATGTCGTTTCATGACCTTTTTCGTATGTAATCATATTCAAGATTCACCAGCAGCGAACCACTAAGAATTTGGTTTACTTGTTTTGGTTAATGCAGAAATGGCCTTTATCGTGTTATCCGAAATTCTGCTCGACGATATTTATTTGATCATCAAGCGTGACAATTGTGTGCATGGTCCAAAATTAAGGAAAGATGTTATCTGGAAGCTCCTTGCCTTTTACCATCTCCTGTCTACTTCCTTCTATTTTGTGAATTTCTAGCAGCGGTCAACTAAATCTTCTTCCAATGGTTCGCCGCACCACCGTGGCTGCGCTTTGCTTCCCCAGGGGACCAACTCTGATGTGCGAGTGGAGAAAAATGATTTGCAAAAGTCCGAATTTTTTTACCTATAGTCCTTACATTTTGTCTAAAAATGCTTTTTATCCCTCAATGGTTTAGAATGTCATTGTGGTTGGAGACGCTCTTTGGTGTCAAATGAGTATTTGCAGCGGGGGTTTATCACAAACTTGGTTGCTGAAGCTGAGAAGAAGTTTGGAATTTTCATCCGGAAACGAGCAACAATCGAATGCCAGAAATCGTCATTGTATTGAAAGAAAATTACTCACAGAGTAACAATCCACAGCAGTCGGCGAGCGCCCGTATTGGCTATCCGGGAAGCCGCAGCACGAGATTCCAGGGAAAGAATTCACTTGTAACCGGATCTCTACTTCTCTTGAGTTTCCACAATTCATGTGAACGAGTTACCATATATCCAAATAAAAGCGGACAGACCATGATTTTAGTTTAATGAGTCCGAAAGCCACTTTTTTATTTCTATCTTTTTTTTGAAGGCGATAATAATTCTCTCCTCACACTACTCGTCTGTAAAACGATATCGTCGAACACTGCAGTAAAGCTCTTCTGTCGTCGATTGGCAGAAAAAAGCCACAATCTTTCATTTTAATGAGTATTTGCTCATAGATGAAAGAGTGACTGAGCCAATGCTATTATCCAAAAAAATAGCCCCCTAATTTATTGAAGGCATAACATTTGTTGATGAGGGAACCGTATCGATCTATCAGAAAGACAGGAAGTCCCAAGACATTCTCTCGACGACAGTGGGAAATGCAAGATGGATATGATTGTGCTCAAAGCACCGCTATTTTTCTAAGCCTGTTATAAAATAGTCCGTGTAGAAATGGCAACGCTCAACTGTTTGAGTAAATGAGGAGGTAATTCTGTCCAATTTGTTTGCTCATCACTTTAGCTCTATCTCAGAAGCGATGCCATTCTCGTTGTCCATGCAACCATCCTTATTTCGATGAAGAGAAAAGCGGCATTGGTTACGTTTGTGTATTCTCGAAGCTATTCAGTTGCCCCAAAGGACCGAGCATCGTCCATTACCGGTCCTTAATTGTGTTTCTCTACGAGCTTGTCTCAAACCCTATAATTCAGAAGAGCTTCCACTTTTCACTCTCAACATACATATGCACGTGCTCAATCTACGCTGGATCCATTTGCTTTAATTGAAGAACCTTAACATAGGTAAAAGTTAGTTGATATAGTCGTAACTGTATGCTATGGTTCATAATAGAAGTAGTTCATGTGCCTGCCCTTGCCATACGTGCATGAACTTTAACTAAGCAACTATAAATGGTTCTGGGTGCAATTTCCGTGCGAACACATCGGCGATTCTATATTGACATGATAAAGATTAAGGAAGGTAAAAGACAACCCCTTAACTGCCTTTATGATATAATTGCTAATTTGAAGCAAATAGAACTGTTTTAGATCCTATGACTTTCCGTGGAAATGTCTACTGTGTGTATATATGTGCGCGAAATTCGATATGCTGTATAAAATTAGTAATTCATAGCGGTGGATATGACTGCCTTGAGCCATCTTCTCCTCTGACTCTTATTATTATTAACCATTTGTCGTTTTTCATTTTCATTTTGCTGGTTCGCTTCCTCATCAGAAGTTATTCATTATGCCAATGACGAGCAACAACACGTAGTTAATGATCTCGCTCGCAAAATAATGTCATATATGTTCATCATCGTCATACTTTTTCTGCTTTCCTCAATGAAATGAATTTCAATTCCCTTCCCGATCTTACGACATAGTTTCCTCTTAGCCGTTCACAGGTCTGAAGTGCCTCTGCATTTTGATTCGGATCGTTCCACTACTGTTCTGCAATTCTAGACTAGCAATGACTAAACTGATGCAAAAAGACTCTCTACAACATATGTGCTGGTATTTGCTTTTCAGTGACATAGTGAAGAAAATTCGTAGTTAAGACAAAACATCGCGAATGTGTCCGTTTTCCCATAGTTTAGAGGCTTTTGCGCGTCAATCCTCGAGCAGCGTTGCGTTTTGAGTAATGACTTTGCATTTCAACCTATGTCAAATTAATTATGAAGTAACAGGTTAGAAGGAGATGAGTAGATGATATCCATTCTTTGTTCTGCACTGCTTGCCAAGGTGCTGCGATCTTTCCTCGCAGTCCAACGTCTTACACAACTATGTGGTAGGTTAATTAATACTTAACTAACAACCCCTCATACGTGGTGACGCTCAACTCCATTTTCCAACTTACTTGACTTTTTTCCCTAGTCCAGATTGCATATGTCGTGAAAAATTTTGCTACCTCTGCATCCTATTGCTACAACCTACAAATTCATTTTCACACCATGGAAGCTTTAAAACCAACAAGTGCTCCTACTTTCTCTTAAATCCATCGGATTTGGATCAGAGATGTCTAGAATAGCTGAGCTCTAAACCCATTGGCCGCCAAGTGTCCTCTGGCGTGTTGTTCACTTTCTGGGTAGTTGTGCGTAGTCGAGCAAGTAATGGATTTTTCCTAAGTATGGGTGTATGTAGAAGTAGTTGCGGTAGCGAGACCAAAAATTGAACAGTAGAGTAGCAAACGACGGTTTCGTTCTTGCGATGCAATCTTTTGTCATAGAGTGATTTAAGACCTTTACATCAATTTTGAGTGGTATTCCAGCAGATGTCACTTTTCTTCACGAGGGTTTCCCGTTCTGCCAGAAAGCAAACATGAAAAACATTTGCCTTATGTGTTATTTTTTTTCCTTTAATACAACATTCTTTCCTCCTGCTGCCTCTGCCTCTTTTAGCTGTCTCTGCAGTTTGATGGAAAAGCTCTACAGGCTTCCTAGTCACTTCCCAGAGAATAATTCACTAGAATTTATTTGCTTTTTTTAAGAAGAACAATGCTCCCATATGTTTTAGAGAGGCTGTAATACCCTTCAGAAACAAAAAATAATTCCTTAAAAAAAAAGAATGATTGCTTTGTGTAGAGGAATGGCAGATTTCTAACTTTAGTGTCCTTTGTGTGTTGGATTGTTTAAAAACGAACAAAATGTCAAAACGTTACTTTGAAATGCTTGCTGTGGGCAATCATTCCTGCAGTTACCAGTAATGAAGAGAAGAAAAGACAATGACAAGGTCCCACTGTCGCTGCGTAAAAAAAATTACTGAGAAATATGTGTTTTAAAGATGCAAGTTGTTCCCTTTTTTCCTCTCTATGTCCCTACCCCTTTTTCCATTTCTTTTCCCTGAAATTCTACTAATTCTCCGTGGAAAGAAAAAGCCACAAGCACATTATCTGCTCTACGCCTTGGCTGATGTGCTTTTAGGATATCTTCATTTCTTTTCTCCTTTCTTCTATTTCCTTCTAAAGCGAACAATTTACACTTCATTTATTCAATTGTCGCAGCGTCAAGCAAATTCCAGGGGAAAAAAAATGAGACAGTAAATTACTATAGAAGTAAATCTATTGTTAGTAGAATAGTTTTCGCCAGTCGTTAAAAAAATGTATTCTACCTAGTAGTTTCTAAAAAAAGTTGTTAGGGCTTCTAATGGTGGTGAATGACGAGATTTCGCTAACTTATGTCTACAAAGCTTTACCTTGCACAGTCGAAGCAGCCTGTCGATCTTCAATATCTATAAATCACTTATTTTTAAACACATATGTGCTGCTAGTCAACTCCTAACATTTAATGTTCGACAACTTCCTGCAATATCCCTACATTCCTTGCTTAAAACGTTTTCAAAACCAGTAGTTGGCTATGATGACTCTCAAAGGAATCCGATGAAAAAAGTTATAAAAAGCGACATGCTCGATGCCCATATCTCTCAGGGAATTTTGTTTTGCCAACGACCCTGAACATGTCTGTATTCTTAAACTTTCTATTGTTTTCGGCATATTAAACATCATTTTCAGAGTAGAGGAATTTCCGCACGATACAGTATTTTTTTTCATATCTACGACGCCGTTATTACTATTAACCCTTTTCAAAATATTATTTATCATACTATAGCCCATATACTGTATCATAAATGCTCTCTACGTAAAGACGGCTTAGGGAGCACGTATTAGCTGGAAGCGTATAGCAGCTTTTGGCAGCATTACCTTCAGGTGACGAACAGAATAGATTTGTGTGTGGGCACAAAGTATGACTGAAATTTGGAAGAAGAGATCCTTGTTGCTGGGAGTCACTTGTAACTGATCTGCAATGAGAATTGCACTTGATTTGTTTCCCTATAAATCGACCGTGTTTCGCCATTCGAATGAACTACCGCGGTTGTTGGGATTGTTCCATACGAAAAACTGCTGCACATTTTTTCAACATTTAGGAAAAACCTGGCCGTGTTTAAATAGCCATAACAACCGTTACAATGATTTCACAGTCGATTGCCTACGGTGGAATGGCGGACTGCCCACAAACTGCTTGCTTGGCTTGCTTGCAATTTTGTTCGCAATCAAATTATTGTGTTCGGACGGTAAACTCTCTAGATGCTATATAGACATTCGTTATTTATTGTTCGAACTCAGTGACAGTGGGGAATTTCCATTTTCTCACGGTTCCTGCTCGTCAACGCTTTGAATCTTCTTGGTTCTAAGAACTTCGTAAAGTCGTAAATTCAATGCTTTAAAAACTATGTGATCAACAAGTGTACATATTTAGATCTAGGCAAAAACTATAAAGAAAATCTAGAATAACACCGAATACGAGCTTTTTTTTACTGTTTCAAAATTGACATGAAGCACATTTATTGCAGGGTTTGAACAGTTTCAGCAAAATTCGTACATGTATTTACTGTGCTAACATTACATGGTATCCCTGAATTCGTGTTACTCTTTCGCCATTCTTGAGAAGCATTCTGGGCTCTTACAAGGACATGGAAATGAACATGGTGAGGACACATCCGAATGCATTTGCACTCTTGAAACGACTCGGAATCGAATATTTCCGCTGAGTCACATTTGCTCCATTAAATCGGCACGGTACGACAAACAGCCATAGTCTTTCATTTCCTCATACTCTTGTTGTTGCGGGGTTGTTGTCGCTTCCACGGCGTAAGAGGTACGTTTGAAGGCAGCTACACTCGAACTGAATTCAAACTATTGAAGTCGATTATATGGGCTTATGGATTATTGCTGACGATTCCATGCGATTTTTCCAGTAGAGGGAAGTTTTTAATATATTATTTTGTTGTCTGTTGATAGTATGGCTTAAGAACAAAACTGAAAATTAGTTTTGTGACGCATTAAAGGGACCAATTTATTTCTAGCGTGGTCATAGCGTTCAAATCAATAGGTCTTATAGAGCACAAAGAATATTGCTGATTCTTCACACTACATCTATTCATTTAACACAATTTTACTAGTTCCATATTATTTAGGAATGGTCACTTCTGAACTGAATTCACTCGATGGAACCTACTTTAGTTTTAATGAATTTACGTCTGACGTTCAACTAGTGGCGCAATTCCAGCATAAGAACATTTTAAATTTAATATGTTACAAAGAGTTGGAATGAAAATTCCACCGATTCAACCATAGAATGTGAAGTGTGACCAAATAGCGATCACATTTCAGCAAACACTCCTTTAAGTATTGAATAAGTATCACGTCTAGGAAAGCGAGCACAATTCTCTCTGCATTCTAAATCGGCTTCGGAATAGATGTTTTGAAGCTGCCACCTATGGTCTATTTTTCCCCCAATGCTCAATACCAGAGGCCGGCATCCAAAACTTCATGTACTCCTACAATTCTCAAATAATCTTGCGTTTAAGCCACATAGAAACCAAAGAAAAGTAACGAACAAACGCGGGCTCGTCGAAACGCCTTCCCTAAAAAAGTCGATTGCTTGCCAACTTTGTCAGACTATCTTGCCTTCTGCTATGGACGTCTTCACTTTGTGAGAATCACATTAGTTGGCGAGTAATGATTATATGAGCCAAGCAAACGTGTTCGGTGCCAATGGACGATGTGAGAATATGAATGACGCTCGAGTTCGTTAAAATACTGAGCCAGTGTAAACCCTATAATTTCTCAGCTAAATTTTCGGTAACGCGGCAGAGGACTTTTTGATGAATGCCTCGTCATTGTAGTAAATCATATTGTGAAACAAGCAGAAGTAAAAATGCGATGTGGTGCTACGACTGCTGCTGTTGTTCTGTCGGTGGTGTCTCTTCATCGCCCATACACACGCGCATACGCATTTAGACCTACAGCGTGGCTACGACGCTTGGCTACATCAAACTCCATTCACTTCAACTTCACCTCGAGCTTACTTCAGTTCCTGTTTGTTGAGGACTCAAATTCGTTTCTCGAACACACAGTAAGTCAAATTCTCTTGTCGGTCAATTTATTCCGTAGCAAATGGTCAGCGATTGAAGAGAAAAAACTCTTGTTCGAACACCTTTCGGCGTATACACCACGCTTTACTAAAAGAAACCTTTTGCCGACACAGCGAAAATGTATTGCTGAATCCAACGAGTGGCCGAAAATTCTGCTTAAGATAGCAGTGCTCTTGAAAGGTAAGAAAAGTATTCGCTGCCACTTTTCTCCGTGCCTCATTAACTTTCGTATGCAATTTTGGATTCGGTTTATAAAGTCGTCGCTATGGTTAAAACTCGTCACTATGGTTCCAATAGTTGTTGTACGCTATGCTATTGATTACTACATGGATTATTTAAATAGTCGTATTTTACCAGTCATGTGGTTTGAATTCGTTGCCTTATTTGTTACAAAACGTTCTGCAATTGCTAAATCGCTGTATAACTCTAATATGAATGATACCTTTGGACATCAAAAAGGGATTGGGTTAAAATGTGTAGTTTCTTAAAGAGGTAAGCTGAGCCGCACTTTACTGCCATTCCCTAAACATTTATTTCGTCGTTTCGTGATTGCACTTTTTCCACTCAACTCACCGCGAGAAGCAGCAAGCGCGCGAAAATTTCATGGCAACGCTGCGCTGCGGTTCTAGGGAGTACTTTCATACGCATCCAACAAAGTTATAAATTTTCTATTAGTTTAAGAGTTTACCACTAGGCTAACTCCTAACTTGGCCGTGAAGGTGGCTGTTTATTTTCTTTTCATCCAGTTCTTGCCCTATTCTTAGGGTAAACTTCTCTTCCAAATATGTTCCATACAATATTCAAGAGGATTTTTATGTAGGTAATGATGTACCGTGAGCATTGATACACAAATTTAATTAAGAAACTTGACTGCTACCCATAAATGTAGTAATATCAGCCTATTCGCTGGACATTCGACGTGTCCGCTCGTCACTACTAGTGCAGCGAACAAAAGTTTCTGGGGGTTTTGTGCATAATTTTTTCCTCCATATTAACCAGCTCGTGTTTTTTAAAATTTTTGCCGCATCTTCAAAGTTTTGTCCTTTTTCGTGTTAAAGATTCTTTAGCGCTTTAATTTGATAGTGTTGTTTACGACCCGAATTACGAAGACCCTTCTAGGATATCTTATCTTAGAAAGAAGATTATGATTAGTTTTAACCTCATTGTTTCGTTATTCCACACCTAACGCTAAATTATAACTAATAAGTACATTTTTTTCAAAACTGGCTTTGCACACTGAAATTGGTTGTGGTTGAAGAAATCTCGTTGCCCAGTCCGATCACTTTAGTACCGCTGCTGTGGCAGTTTCAGTGGAAGATCTGTTTTTCAACATACCCCAGATTTTTTCCCTGTAACATTGAAAACCGATCTTGTTCTTGATTTCTTTAATCGTCCCCCAAACACATGATAGCCTACGGTTTCTGCCTAGAATATCGGAATGAATACGGTAGAACCTTGCTACTCGAGTGATTTCGACTCTCAGCAGTATTAACTTCTCGTCGGATTTTATGCCCTGCAATCTCTCTACCTGAAACCAGCAACAAATGTTCAAAAGCAAAAAAGTTGATTTCGACTCTCATCATTACCTTTAATCAATTTTCGAACACAATGTGAAACAAAGGAGTCAGCACTCATGAATTTAAGTGAGTGTGGTGAATCCTCCTTAAAAAACAAACACGTCTGTTTGAATTCCTTCAGCGAATAAGTTTGTGGCGTTTCGTATTGAATTTTCTTCCGTCTCTTGATATGTTACGGCATTCTGACTAAAATTCGTCATTGAGTGTCGCGGCCTTGGAAGCATCTGGCGCTTTCCACTTCTCTCAGTAAAGCAGACAAAATGTTATTGTCACTTGCTTACAAAGCTCACATCCCGTTACCACCAGTCATTTTTAAAGCTTTTCACATGCGCAAGTGATTTTGTCAAACTTCAATTTACTGATGTTTCCTGTTAATTCGTATCGTATTGGAATAAGTTTCACTTTGAACAGGAGTTTTTCAAAATCGTCGAGTGCTTGGATCTAAAAGGCATTGACTTGGCAGATGCTGAAGCGTACATGTACGGGAAAGTAGATAACTTACTGGAACAGCATAGTGCGCTACCCAGTTTCTTGTTTTCGTGCTACTTTAAAAAAAAACTGTAACAAATTAAACAGAATAGAATTTGTCTGCTCTTTGACGAACGTAAATTTCAAAACATTCAAGCGCAAAGGTTTTCAGAACGCCATAATTCTATGCCATTAGTGCACAAAATTGA
The DNA here is from genome assembly GCA_018806985.1 of Angiostrongylus vasorum. Taxonomy (NCBI): domain Eukaryota; kingdom Metazoa; phylum Nematoda; class Chromadorea; order Rhabditida; family Metastrongylidae; genus Angiostrongylus; species Angiostrongylus vasorum. The sequence continues at coordinate 905,542 of JADANN010000034.1, read as the reverse complement.
TTTCTTCAGGTTCTAGTTCATTGTGCTTCCTCTCAAAGGAACTAGTTATTCTATTGCTTAGACAGAACTTTAACATTTCGAAACAAGACACTGTAACTTTTTTGTGAAGCTATTTGTAGGAGTTATGTCGTCAGTCCATCGCGCTGACTACTGTTCTGAAGCTTTCATGTGGTGGTTTTTTTAATAGTGAGAAAGAAAAAAATCGTGAGGTTCAAGGAATACGACCACGATAGAGGCGTTCGTAGAAGCAGCGCCCACACGAAGATGACAAATTGACAAGCAAGACAAATGGCAAAGCGGCTTGAAGGCGATTTTAGCTGACGATTAGACGCCGTACAAAGAAAACAGCCGGGCAGCAGATTTTTGCTCTTTTCATCCATTGGCATATATACACAATTCTAATTGCATTTATCTTCTCGAACAGGATAGGAGTAGAGCTATGCTTAATCAGACAGCCACACAGCACACCTCCGTCTTTTGCCTTATCTGCTTCTAAACATCCAGCACTAATTTCCAACGATAATTCACTCACATCGACGTTGATGTGTTGGCTATCATTCTAGAAAATTTTGCCTGTATATTTAAGTGATCCAAATTTTATCATACATCAAAATCGTCTTCGTTAAGTTATCGTCTTCTGATTTCTTCTGCCAGCACGTTTGATTCGCCTTCATGTGAAATTCTGAGGGAATTGTTGCCCATACTTTTTTTGTTCTCTAGTCGTTCTAAAACTTATTCCTTCTAATGTACTTCTTATTAAATCGAAGCCAAATAGTATCTTTTTTTCTGCAAGTTTCCGAAGTTTTTGTACTATTACGTGACCATTTTCAAAAATTTCTTCGCACACTATTACCTGCGTCATTCAAATCCACTGTCGGCGAGCGAATTGAGACGGAGAAAGTTTCCAAATAGAATAACGACACTTTACTCTCTGAAATAGAGTCAAGCACATATGTTAGGGTTTTTCGCTACATTGTTGTGGTTAATTCTCCTTCAGTAGTGAATAATGACGTCTTTAAACGGGCTACCGATAAAAAAGCTCGCAATCGTCTTAACATCTCGTGATCAGTGCCGTCTTCGTCGTGCTTATTCAGTTTTTTTTCTATCAAACTTCATCTGACGAACGACTCTGTTTAAGTGTCGAAACAATTTACTTTCAGGACAACCGAAGGAGAAGCGGTTAATTTCACTTCTGGTGAGTTCATTCTATGATTTCTGTTGCGGTCTGTTTGTTGATCTACTCCAGCTACCATGTGCTTTACGAAAGCATCAATCCACTTTATTTTCTTGAAATAAAAATCAAACATCGCATAGATGATTGTGGGTGACGTGGAATGGTGCAGTAAGATCGCGTACGCCTATTCAACATAGTCACTGCTTCGCATGTCAGTCATCAGCTGAGCCACGAAAACCTTACTAAATTTGCTAAATATGACATTAGTTTAATAAAAGCCCTTGTCTGGAAAATTAGAGTTCACTGCCATTTATGTTCCTTGAACAGAGTTTTTCCAGAAAATTTTACGAAGTATTACCCATATCTCCTCTGATTTATAGATGTGGAAAGTTGTTCCATCATCGAAAAATTATTCCAACATTTTTTTAAAGAGTTCCATTTTTTAACGTTTTAACTTAAGACCTGATTAATTTTGGTTATTTAAATATTTTTTATATGAAAAAAGGACTGGGACTGAGTTTCATAAACTGCAACACATTAATACTTCTTTGTCCTTCAAATTTAAATGGAGAGATAGTTATAAAATCAGTGCTAGTACCTTATTAATTTCACCTTATGGTGCTCATTTCTCTTAAGCGTTTGTTCCTAATATTTTTTGCGTTCTTTACCTAAGCTTGCCTTGTGTATGAGTGTTGTTGAGTGTCTGTGTACCATCTACGAATGAAAGTTTATGCTATCAAAATGATTATCCAAACTGATAAAGAGTTTGGGATTCCCATTTAGGATTGCCACTAAAGATTAATTTATGCGCGGTACTCTCTCGAGCTGTGTATGCTCACCTCTTGCCAAAAACAGTAGGAAAACACAATACGCCAAAAAATGTAGTGCTCGTCGCATTTCTTGGGAGAGCTAAACCCACTGGACAGTTCAAGAGCCCGATAGGATCGAATGGAGGTTTCTTAGGCGCTCGCTTCAATTGTTTAGTGAATAATGGAATTACAAGTCGTACAATTGATGTAGGTTTTTTTTGTACCTCATTCCCACATGGCTGTCATAAAGTTAGAATCGCGCGCTTGTTACTAACTAGCATTAATAACGGAGTCTAAAGGATAAGGAGTATGTCTTTTTGTGTTTCATGATTAGTAGCAAAACCTGCAATTCATATGTGGACGGAGAAACGTAAATGTACGCCAGCCGATTTTAAACTTGAAACTCAAGAGTGGCTCACAATATCATACCCCCATTGCGACTGTGTTTGCTTTTTTTCCAGTGGGTAAGCGTCGTGAAGCTTGCCAGGCTCTAGACGCTGGAGTGACACTGCTTTGCTCGTTAAGACTGTAGTCACTACGAAGCAGCAAACAATGAAGGATATATATAAATATATATATTTATGTATGTCTGGGACTACGCATGATCTTTGCATTCTCTTTGCATGCAAATTAGTGCTAGACTTGTCTGGGAGGATAAAAACGCTGATTTGACACTACACGTTTGTGACGCTTTATGAAATCTGGTACATTGCGTATCCCTATGGAATAGCTGAACGTTGAACACTGTCTAGAAAGTATATCTAGATCCATACAAATACGTATACATATATATATATATATATATATATATGTATATATATATATATATATATATATATATATATATATTGCACGGCCCGTCTTTCACATATACTGTGGGGAACCAAGCACTTCTAGCCTATAGATTCGTTTCGTCGCATCCATCATCCACGAAGGTCTGTCAACTTTTTACGTGTGGCTTCAGCTGCTGTTTGAGGATTTTACTTTCATCAAAAATGTCGTTAAAGGGATAGCTGAGCCACAGTGTTGCACTTGAATTGCAACGAGTGATCGAGTGATCTTTTCCCCAGACAAGTTCAGCACCAGCTTCCCGACCCCATAGGGAAAAGAAGCTTGGTGACTCCGCACCAGGATCGAACCAGCTCCGTGCTCATGATGATCGACATAGCTGCCATTGTGCGATCGGCCTTTGTATGTATATGTAGTACAAATTTTATTGTGTTTATAAGCTCACACGAGGTTCTTGTGAAGTTTATTCGGCTAACGTTCCGGCCTTTTCGCCTTTTTTAAAGTCGCAGTGATCCGAGTCGAGTGGCCATAGACTCCTGGGTGTGATTCACTGCGGTTATCATAAACAATCTTGTCAATTGGGGGTGGAGGTTGTATCTCACGAATATATGTTTGCGACCTCGTCTAAGTCTGTGAATACAATAAAGCTAATGACTAATCATATTGTGAAGTTAAATGACAGTCGATTTCCCAATATATGTATATGTATATATATATATATATATATTTTTATTTATATATAAGGTTTACAAGTGTAAAAATTTGCTACATCTGATAAAATATAATTCACCCAAAGGCTTTGCAGCCGTTGGTTTAGTCTTATTCTTCCTAAAATGAAAATTCAGTTAATTTCATTCTTTAGCTCAAAAACGAGACTAGTACTGTAACACAGCAGAGCTCGGTATTTTTTACCCGCGGTTCATTGTTTTGTAATGGCAGTCATTCAAACCCATGAGATGTTCGGATCGGTGGCGTTACTGGTGGCCTATGAAAGAAATCCTTCTAGGAGGCAATAATTACCGCCGTTTGCTAATTCCTGCTCTACTATCCCCCGTCATCACATGCGAAAACCACCCAATTATATAATTTCAACTAATTTTGTTAGAAAAAAGACTGACTCTTACCTTCAGCCTTTTTGCCTTCAGCTTATGTCAAAATTTTTGCCCCAGGAGATGCAGATTATTAACACATACAAACTCCATCTAAAATGGAGACCAAACGCGTTAAATGGATTCTTGATTTTTCAATAATTTCTACCTCTACGTGTCCATTCTGAGCTTATCATTCGGCTTTTCATATGCTTGCTATCGGAAATGCAGTTGATGCGGTCAAGAAAAAGTTAATTGCAGCTGTCTTCCGTCACGTCTCTATCCTTTTTTTTCGTCGTTATTATGCTACCAAAATTTGTAGTGATCATGGCATCCACGGCAAAATCGGTTCTAGTAGTGTCAAGTACGTGTGCAATCGAATGGTGATGAATATTTCATGATGTTTATCGCCACCTAAATGGGTGAAATTTTTTGTCACCACTTCATCCTTTTGAGACTGGAGCAAAATCAGCCGTGGATCAATCGCTTAGTAAGTGAGTTCTCTACTCATTTTATAGAACGTTGTGTATGTTGCTAAGTGGATTCACTAAGTGTGGTAAACAAGCGCACGAGCATAACGTTATTCAAGATCGTTGAAGTGTGAAGAAGCCGATTTCCAGAGAGTGTGTTGCCTGGTTGTTGTGTATCTCGAATTGGTCCACTTTATCTCATAAATCACCGTCGAGAATATCGAATGGAGGAAGTGGTCAATGCACTTTGTTCTCAGTGACACACCTTTCACTGTTGGGAATCTCGACATAGTTTGAGAGGTTGAATTACAGCGTGTAATACCGGAACTCCAGATTATATTTAATTTCCCTAGTTTTCAAAGGCGATAGAAGTAGAACATCATTTCGCACAACTTTAACGTAATGAGAGGACTGGAACAACAGTTTAACTCGTTTCACCCACAATTTCCTATGGATATCAGCATATTGGGAAAGCCAACGCTCTTGTAAATAACTCGCGTCAGAGCAAAAGCACTTCGCGTTCACTCCAATATCTGCTAAATTTGCTAAACTAAAGTGCAGATTGGCTAGACATTTCATCTAAGTTAATATAGAATTAGCATCTTGCTTTCTTCCTTCAAATGAGAGGCGCAAGATCAAAAGCTTTTAAAGCGTAACTTTCTGAATTACCTAGATGTACAACGCTGGCTTTATAATGTGCTGTAGGGGATATCTAGTAAGCAATCACTGAATTTACTGGGCGGGTCACCAAAGTCCTCAATGTGAAGCGAATTGAGAACTCAGCTAACCTGAAATTCATCTCGACATGAGCCTCAAAAGTACAAGGCGTATTGGATTATTTTACAAGGTCACCTCTTCATAGCGAGAGGCTTTTCTAAATGTTTTTTGTCAGTTCTGAATTTGGTCTCACAAAAAATTGAATCACAAGACTTCGAGAATTCGGTTAGAAAAAAATTGCTTTTATGTTGTTGTTAGTCAGATTTTGTACTTGCCTTTATGTCGTTGTTTGTCAAATTTCAGACTATGTGAATTATCCCAAACACATAACATTGCTATTAATAACCAGAAGCTGACATGTCTGCTCGCTGTTTTCCTTCAGACTAGATAGTAATATAATATTGTCGATAAATTGGAGACAATTATGTTATGCTATGGACGAATCCAGCAAAGCCAGCCACGCTCGAGTGGCATCAGAACAGTAAGCGAACCCCTTTCCTATTCTTCATAGGGAAAATGAACGTCGAACCTAGCCTGGTTTAGTTAACTATTTGTTGTTTTATTTTTCAAAAAAGAAACTAAAATGCTAACAGGGTATCGAGTGGTCACTAACCTTGTGCATTCAAAAACTGGATGGCTGCGGTTTATGGTTGCCGTTGTCGTCTTCTATTCTGCACTCATCGGCTGAAAATACATTAGCAATTCACACCTGTTCGTACGCGCCGCGATTTTAACGGCTGAAAATGCCATGGTGATTGAGTTAACGAACACATGCACATAACATCGTAATCAGATCATGAGCAACTTAGAAATACAGCATCATTTCACACAGAGACACCATAACGCAAAGAAAGCACTGAGAGATGCAAGGAGAGAAAGAAATTAGATGTGGCAAGAACCGCCATAATCATTTACCTGCATATGACATATGAAACACAAGTCAGTAATGGTCCGAAAAACAACTCAATAACGAACGTAAAAGATACGGATAAATGCACATGAAAATCTCCTACTTAGAGCACTAAGTAGTTTAACTAAACCTTAACTAGGATGCATTTGAACAAATGTTCATAAGGTTGCTTCACGCCTCCGCATTTGTCATGTTGACACTTGTTTCAATTTAAAACCGGAAAGCGTAAAACTATCGCAACAGGAGCTGATTTCCGATCTCGAGTTTTAGTTAAAAAAATGGTCTTTCTGTGGTCACTGTTCTTCCGTTCCTTCGTGTGCCCTGCATTGGCCCGAGGACTGATTTATGCCGTCCCTTTGGGCGCTGCGCGTTCGAATAGCGTGGCAGCCGGGCACCGCCCCTCATGCGCCGCCAGTCTTGCTTTTACTAGCTCTACTATTTGTACTTGCTAAAAGCCGTTTCCAACGCTAAACTGTGCGTTGAGGGAGATATTCTGTCATCGAAAGAAGTCTATGAGTTTGTCTCCAACATCGACAGCAGTATCGAACAATCTGATTCGAAGTCACCAACTATTTTGAGTACTTTGTGCCAGCATCGCTTTACTGTAAAGCTACCATTCAGCCAGTCTGTGCCTAAACCATCTGTACGACTCTGCGTTCATCATTTTTGTAACGACGACTTAATGCTGCGGGTCGCCGAGTAGGCGTCGTGTGGGCCCTAATGGTCCCGATCTCATGTCCCTATCATCGAGCATCTCAGTGCAGTTTCCCCCTGTCCGGAGGTCACCACTACCGTCAACGCATTCACTCGCTTTATTAACTAACAACAATTATCATCAAAGCAACAATTTGCTTGTTAGTTCTTCACTTGAACCTGTAAGAGAGACTACACCGCTTACCAACGGTGCGCCAAAGCTCAAAAAAAGCAACCGTACCAGTACCGAATCCAAGACGCCCTGTATTTCGTGAACAGCTGCCGTCAAATTTCAGCGGTTTCACAGTATTTAGCGTGAGTACTTTTTGCAAGTCTTCTTCTATACACCGGCAATATAAAATTGCTGAGTAACATTTGGCTTATCGATCTCCATCATTTTTTTTGTTTTATTCTGAACATCTTTCATCGAGAATGCACAAGCTGGGTGCTTTACATCCACATGAAAACTTCAACACAAATTTACACGATTTCGTTTGTTTTTGGGTCTGTTGCTTCTTTATGCTGCCTTATTACCAGTTTCGTTTCCAATGTCGTTCCCTGCCTACCACTATCGCTCTGCGAGTCTACGAATAAGTTCAATACGCTTAATAAATAATCTTTATTGGGGCTCATCCAGCTTTCCCTTGCGTTCATAAGCATGTTACATGAGAAAACGAGGAATTTCAAGTAGAAACAAGCAAACAACATCTTTTTTTTCCTTGCCTGACATTTCTCTAGCTCACCGTCTTCCCTGTTTCCACACATCAGAGACAGCTAATTGTTCATCAAGCTTAGGATATTCGAATTGTGTGCAACACTAGGATAAAAGTTGCTTTCACAGATGGTTTATAAAGTTTTTGTTTAGCTTTGTTTCACTTCATATGTTTATTATTCCAAAAATCCTAAAAGCGAAAAAGTACCTGCATTTTATAAATAAAATGGTGGAATAATCAAGCTGTTCATGTTTTGAAAAATTATTTAAAACTAGCTATGAGAAAGCCACATTCTCTTCTGAGAACGTTTAGCCTTTTTTACGTAATTTGCCATAAATCTGGTTATTTACTGAAATTGCCTAGAGCATGTTATCTGACAGGCAACGGAATCTACGGGTGAAAAATGGTTAGATTGCGCCCACGTGTACCTTAATTTTCGCTCAGATGAGTCCTGCATTCGATTTTTCGACTTTTCGTACTACTTTTTTTTGTGACAGTGATAACTGTGGGTTTTCATTATGACTCATAGCTTGGGGTATATCAAACGTTGCTCCCCATGTAAAGCGAAATAATGAAGCATATTTTATTCAGGTGACTTAGATTGGAAGGTCTTTAAAAGATGGTCCACTGAATTACAAGTACTCTACGTTGTTTCATTTATCTGAAAGCGATTAAATCGTTTTATATAAGCTGCAAATTTTTGTTTCGTTTTTTGAAATTGTAGGGGGGGGGGCGATAAATTCGTTTTTTTTTAACGAAAACTCGTCTCTCTCCATTGCCATGGATGAGACTAATTGCTTCTCTTTGAAACAAATTCGAATCATTCTCAAAGCATAACAACTATTGTGGATCAGCTGAAATGAAATCGACAAATTTGATTAAGAATACACTCTGTTAAAGAAGTGCACTACCAATTGTGAAGTGAAATCTTCAGCACTTCGGACCTTCAAGAAATTTTTAAACGCTTTAGTACTTGAAACTGCAAATTTTTAAAAATGTGCTATAGTTCGCGCTTCATTTTTTCTCAAAGATCTATCTTTTCCACAACGTTCACTCAGAATTTATCAGTTTCCCAAGCATTCATCACCATTTTCATATCCCATTTCTCCCTTGAAGTCTCTAGTTATGAAATCATATTTTTTATAGTATAACGAAATTACTGGTAAAGTTGTTGCTTACGTCGTTGACCATAGTTGACTATGCTGATTTTTTCGACTCTACGAAAAATTTTCGTTGCTTAGAGTAGTCGAAGAGGTTAGAACTTCATAAACCTTTGTAAGACGATTTGACTAAGTACACCAATGTATGTGTTCTGCTTATAAATAAAATTATTGCCTTGTTTTAAATTTGCTTAGGCTTAAAGTTTGTAAAAAAGGAAAGATACATGCGTTCTAAAAGTGTTGAACATTATCGTGGCTGACGTCAACACCAACGATGCATCCAGGAACATCATCTTGTTTTGCTGCACGCAATCCCACTTGTTAAATTCCATTCGTCCCGGAAATACGAGTCTTGACGCAAATAAAAACAACGAGGAAACACTATTCCTGAACATCACGAAATGAGGATTTCCCTTTTGTTGAATGACAAAAATAGTACCACGTTGGTAAGTGATCTGCAAATTGTAATAACCTTTACTTTGATAATAAGCTTTATTACTGTAAACTGAGATATGCAGGCCCAAAAATCAAAGTGGGCAATATTTTCATACGTTGTGCATTGAAACCAATGTGTAATACAATCAATGTGCACAGTCTGTTATGTGTTGTTTGTACTCACTACTGGAACATAGTTGTGAAAACGACCAGTGGAATAATGGGACCGAGAGAATGATAGCAGCATTAATGATAACATCCAAGAAGATTTTTTACCTCGTAGAAGGATATATGTACCGTTTACACGAGACCTACTTCTTTCTTTTATTTTTTCTTTTTCAATGCGCAGCTTACAACACAGCCGATAACTTATTGGTAGTCGACCACCGGAATCAACGTTGCCTGTTAAGATAAACTGCAACGAAATCGTTTGAATACTTCGTGACTTTTTTCAGTTCACTACTTCTTATCTTTCGAATGTGAATTCAGAACAATTTGACCGAATAGCCCACTAGGTCTAATGTTAGTTAGACACCGAAAAGAAAAAGAAATTACTGTATTCGCCACTGTTTTTCGTGCAAGGGAGGAATTTTAGATAAGAAACTTCTCACAGAATGCATTCCGAAAGAGTAAAACCATTCCTATAAATTTGGACTAAAATTAACCACTTTTTTTTGCAGATTTTGAGGAATTACGCGAAACTTGGCCGGTTATGCAGTCGATTGTGTAAATGATTAATCATACCTGCATTTCCTTATTTTTTCTACTGCGTAGTTTTTTTTCTTCAAAGTAGTATTCTCAGGTTTTTCTCAGATCCACGTATGACAAAATAGATTGAGTTTTGAAGGGATTACATTTGTCGGTTCTCGTTTTGAATTCATCAACTGCTAAATCAACCAATGTGTCAGATATCGGATTTGCTCTATGTAGTATTGCTGACTATTTGCTGAGTAACTAAGAGCTCTAGAACATCTATTAATCCATATTTGGTTGTTGGACGTAAAGCTTTAAATCTTTTTTATCTTCTACATAGAATTTTTTGTTTGGCTACTTACTTTGTGAGCTTATCTTATAAGTTTTACTGACTTCATTCCTATTTTCGCGCAGTAAGTTGAAGAAATCGTTTGATCATAAAGTCATTGAAATTAGTTGACTGACAAAGTTACTCGGATTTATTCAGTAGAGTTGAAGTTTGAATTCCTATTTATAAAGTTGTTGATGAGAAGAACACTTGCCGAAACGTCTTAATGATTGAAATGACGCCATCGGCACTTTCAGAGCAACCTCATTTCAAGTCTTGGTGCTTGGCAATTCTCTCGATCATCTCCAATCCAACGATGTGAACCGCTTGAATTAGCGTTTGCGTCACCTCTATCATTCGTAATCTCGTTAGTTAGCGGATGAATCGAGAGCCCGCAATTCAGGACTCAGAGCTGCCCATTTGGACTCTTTTAAATCGAGGAACACGAACAGCATCGTAGGCCCCTATGTACGAGAGAATAGTCAGGCTTAGCTCTCCAATTCTGCGGATGAGGCTGTGAATACTCAGCGATCCTGCAAAACTAGACTTGAGCACCATTTTTTTCGATGTTACGTCGAACCACCTCCTATAACTCCTCAGTTACTTCATTGTAGATTTCTTGTTGAACCGACGTGTTGAATACGTACTTGGATACTTGGGCAGCCCGTCATCACTGGTTGTGAGGGCCCCAGCATAATCCCCCATTTTTCGGTTTTGCTGCTCTAGGCATTGTGTTTGCCTGCAGTCCCGGGATCAGCTTGGCCAAAACTTACCCCCAGATCGTCACCACCACACGCAGTCACCGGCCTTGTGGACCAGAATGAGATCTGCCACCATGCGACTAGTTTGATACCAGGACGGTGGTGGATCCTGATGCGTGTGCATGAATACTGTCTCAAATACGGTACTGAAGGGATATGTGGCTCACTCGTTGAATCCATATCAGCTTTTGCTCCGCGTTTAGCTCGAAATTCTACACCTGCGAATGCGACACGTTGCACAACCTCGTGTGTGGGAGATTTGGCAACCTCTCGCGATATCATTACCAATTACGACTAAATAAGACATTTTTCCCCTTTACGATGCCATGATATGGAAAAGTTATGTGGTATGCAAATAATTCCAAGTAAGGTGGCATATGTAAAAACCCTCAAATTCAAATTAGGATGCGATTTCAAGCAGCAAGGATTCCTTTTCAAGTTTACATTTGTCTTTAAAAGTCCACTTTTTTTACTTGTTATTTGTGATGCCTTCAAGTCTTCGCTAGCAAGTAAGTCTATGTCCAAAATTAGGAGCAGATCCCAGGAAACTCAGAAAGTAATAAACCAAACATTGGAAAGATCTCAGAAGGTAATAAGCAAAACATTGGAAATGTAATGTAGGCGACTCCTCCATGAAGCGCAGTCTGTGATGGAGAAGGCACATGTGAGTATTCTTAGTACTGTTTCCTCTATTAGCTCATAAACATGTGGATTTTATGCAATTGCACACGGCCGAAAATAATTGCATCACTCAGCCATAAACAGTAATATTTCAGCTCGTAGTGAGTTAGATTAACTGGAGCAAAAAACCAGTCCACAAATCCAATTCACCTACAAATTAGAATTCACAAAATTTTGCCTGTGATGAGCTGTGGACAAAAATTTGACCCTCTGGAGCAGACGAAACACTTTTTTTTCGTTGTTTCGCCGAAGTTTGCATTTTGAACACCAAAGCAATTGAAAAATAAGGATTCCGACAACAGTGTAGAATAGAGTGCACCAATTTCACTTGATATCTATGGTTACTTACTTCGATAACTTTAAAAGCATAGATTTCGCTTTCAATTTTCTACGGATATCAATTCTAAACAGGGTTAAAATGGAGAAATCGTTTCAGAAAGGTTATTTTGTAATCAAGGTGATAGGGCTAAGTTTCTTCTATACAACAAACAAGTTCCCAACTCCTCAACTACCTTTCTTAACGAAGAATTATCGGCGGTGAAAGCCAACATAGTGTGTTACAGGTGTTGTAGGATAACTATCAGTAATGATTATTCCCCAACGTCAAAGTTCGATTTTAAGACTTTCTAGCTCTTGTTTTATCATTCATACTAGTTGGTTACGTGTTTTCATAACTTTCAAAAGTGCTTTCTCTGGTATTTTTTTTTATCAGCTGGACATTTCTCTAGTTCATTTTGACTAAGAGCGAACTATAAGGCGTACTTTGGGTATCTCTGATGTTCGCTGACTACTTTACTGGAACCGTGGTAGAGCGAAAATTGTCTAGAATTATTCAACCAACCATGCAAGAAGTATCCGTCAAATACAAATCAGTACCAGCAATCGATAAGGATGATGTCTTTATTCCTTTTTAAAGCATTAAAATTTGAACGAGTTTGGCGAAAAAATCCACACCGTTGTTTCGCTGTTTATTTCTTAAAGCTCTTAATATATATGTAGTTCTTTTCTTTGTTTCCGAAATGTGTTAATTTCAAAGATACAGTTTCCATGACTACACAGCAACAAAATCTGATAAGTTGACTTGTGAAAAAAATGCGATTTCAGGCTTCTTCTTTCTGATTGTTGGTAAAGTTTTGAAACCAATCCGACGATCGGTTGAACACAGTTGTCATTCATTAGATCTGGGGAATGTAGATTTGTTAGATCTCTCACTGGCAGTCTCAATAATGGATTTCTCATCAGATGTGCACTAATCGTTTTCATGTGGGGAAATTTTCATGTTCTTGAAGTTTCCACAGGGATCGGTTTTTTTCAACGGTTTAATCTTTGAGGCTTCAAGACATAGGTAGCTTTGTGTCTAACTTAGAAACTTGTCGTCATCTCGTCGATCTTACAACGAATCCTTTCCGTCTAGTAAACAGTTACACAATTATTCTGAACGATAGGAAATTCACTGCCTCAAGAATCCGTATTACCTTTTGTCAAATAGGCCTCATCGTGGGCTGTGCGATGGACTGTGCGCTTTCGTCCGATACCTGTGTATGTGAGCAAGTTGCGGTTTTTTGTTACAACATTCTACACTGTCTGAGCGCTCCCTGGTTTAAAATAGTTTTTAGCCTCAATTTTACTTTCCTCAACCTATTGAAAAACTCTATTTTGGCTTTTACTTACTGCTTATTCCTTTACCATGGCAGGGTGCGATGCGAAATAAAACCACAAGGATGCCGAGATATGAGCAAAACTCGGAACCTCAACTGGGCTTCGAACCAACGACCACTCTTACAGGCGGCTCACTTGACCCTGGGTTCAATGCTGATTTTTGCCTCCTAGATCATTTCCGTTGACGGGTGATTGCCGATACCACAGGCAAAGTAGAAACATTCCAAAGAAAAATGAGAAGCAAGGGCACGGGTTTGTGTGTCGAATAGCACGTGGGACCATAATAAGGGTAATCACCGTTTCGAAGTCCACCTGAGGTTCCGAGTTTTGTTCACATCTCGGTATCCTTGCTATTGTAAACTCTTTCCTTTAAAGATTTACGGATATTTCACTATAGGACATTTCTTAGTTCCTCCATTAGCATATGCACATTGAAAATGTTCTAGAGCATTTCACTTTTTTTTCCTGGAAATCGATCACATGACATATCAATACACGTTCTAAAATGGATCGAATGTCAGTTCCCTTCGATATGTATATATAGATCACTAATTTCAATTTATTGGTGTGTAAAAATGGTCAGTGAACATTAACGAGCCTCAAATCATTGATAATTACATGTCGTAAGCGACGACGCATCCAAGTAGATCCACATTTTTTTCCTACCAGGTGCTCTAGAGCTTTTTACTGATCACCACCTAATTCTCTAAAAGAAAGCACTAATGAATTAGTTTGCTTTAAAAAAAGGTGAAAAAACCATTAACTAAACGCTTCCAGCAGTTATGTTTCCATTCCGTGCAATTTTTCATGAATTTATGCAAACCGATCCAATCGGCTGGTTAATGAAGAAATTCGACAGAACATTCTTTAACTTAAACAATGAGTTTTTTAAAAGTCAACTTTAATGGTGAGTGGTCTGAGGTGTTGGCCAGGAAGACGGTCTTGCCTCATCAAGCGGCATTAGTGTGTCAGCAGAATGTATGGCGACGACGGCGCGCCTCCATTTGCATATCTGCTAGCGGTAAATCGCCTGCTCGCTCGAAATCAAAGGCAATTGTCTCGAAAATTCAATTATAAATTAGCGTGGTTGAAGCGGAAGTGGAAACTAGACGTGCGTCACTATTTAAGTTAGCAGTTTGCTTAGACCTAACGACTAAATGAAAGCGATGTTAGCTTTAGTTTCGAATTTCGCATGATGAACCAGGAGCAGAATGACAGCTTTCACTAAGCGAAATCCCGATCTTTCGTATTCTCTAAAAAATCGCATTTCATTAAAGTTTCATTAAAAGCGTGCACGTTCAAACCGCGAGAACATGCTTTCTTGATGAGCACACACGGGGTTGTTAGTGCAATATTTTTTTTCACATCAGCTGACGTTTTGCCGGTTTTGCCTTCCTCAGGGTTGTTTTGCTCTTCATAAGTCCCATTGTAGGAGACCAGCCCAACAGAGTCTTACATGGGTGAGAAAAAACGCTCCAAGTGGTATTAATCTGCATTACGATTAGAGACATTATGCGAATAGAATCCATCGTAGTTGACTTAAGAATATGTTCGTGAACGGCTAAATTATCATCTGTGTGAACAGTCGGATGAGAAATACTGCTGATAAGGTGCTTTTTCTCAGCTAGATCAATGACTATTTCCTAACGTTTCCATGAAATTCTTCTAGACCCATAAATTCCGCAGTAGAGGATTTCTTTGGGATGGAAGGGAGGTTTTGCCTATATTTCTTTAGCAATCACTAGTGGTTTTAACTAAAGCGAGGTTCGTCCACGTTGATTCAATTAGTGGTTCTCTATCCTTATGTTGCTTACATACGTCGAGCTATTTGGGATTGGCTTGTTTTTTGTTTCACTTTATCTGGACGCGTTTTTGTAGTCAACGATCAAAGGCCAAGAAAATGTCAACGAAATCCACAGAGATAATTCTTTTGTAGATTTTTTGTTGGATTCTGATAATATTCATGCGATAATCCTCTGCCTAGTCAGTTCCGATTTTAGATTTTCCGAATTGCTCTATTAATCCACCTTTGTTGGATCATTGAACAGCTATGCAGTTCTTCAAAGTCAAAAGTTTACTTATTTTACGAAACTGAATTCAGTTGCAGCCCTTCATCTACCCATTTATTACAGTTTCTCCTTCACTATTACCCAAAGCTACCAAGGTTTCTTTATCCCGCATTGCTAGGAAAGCATGATTTCTTAATTAATATCGATCTTTATGGAACTTTTTTGCAAATCTTGGCCATCACTTCACTGTATTTTAACTTTCGATGAAGATTAAAAAAACAACCAGAACAATGCCCAAATCCAGAGAGTATAACATCGGGAGAGTTTGTAAGCTACTGCCGAAGAATTTACGAGCTAAAATGTCGGCCATCAACTTCTCCGGATTTTGATTCGTTCCGAAAATTATTGCTTTTAAATTATTGCTTTTAAAAGTCTTTTCTCGATCTGTGTAGTGAGCTCGTGGATTTTTTTCAGTTGTTATAGAGTTGCCATTATATGACGTTCACCACAAAGTTACTTAACTAAAAATGCAGATTGACGGTTGGCTCACTGGAGAAATGCTTCGAGGCGTTTTTCATTGGAACACAGATAACACTTAGAACCGTTGTCGTCACGAAAGCAGAAACCAACTCTATTTAAACAGGCAAAATAGTTTTAAAGCCTTTGGTCAGCAATGAACCTTCTTCTTTAACAGCACTTACATTCGCGATGGGCTAGGAAAGTGCACAACAGCCATGATTTAATTTGTAGACTAAGAGATGTCAGGAATTTTCGTCTTTATTGATGATGTCCCGAAGAGTACTTCGCTTCAACATCAATTTTTGTAAACTAAAATACTAAATAAGACTTTTGAAAGCAATATTTAAGATAAATGCTTGCGTAACGTCACTCGACCTACGGAATTTGTTCCAATAGATCGTGCATTTAATTAGCAGTTTAAATCAGCACATATTTCATTGGAAATTTACTACTTGTCTCCCTTTTAATCCCTAACCTGTGGAATCTACTAGTATCAGTACCATCTGATTCTCTGCTAGACATCTTTTTATACTAATCCACTAACTGCTCTATCGTTGTAGGTTTATGTTATTGAGCCAGAAATTAAGAATACATGGGAAAATGAAATGTTTGTCATTTTTAAATAAATACAAGTTTTTTTCGTCACTACTATGCGCTGAGTCAAAAATACTGTGGTATTCTGTCTAATGCACTTCTTTAACGCATATGATTCTTCTGGATTAGTGCTTTGGGAAATCTCACGGGAGTGCTTAGCCACTGCTTTCAAGAAAGTTAGTAACAATTAAGTAATGACACTTCTCGTTCTACCGTCGTCATAGTATGAGAAAGTGAAATTCGTCGCTGGTCTAGAGAAAGCAATCGCGTTTATGATCAAGTGAATCCTTATTTTTGGAGTACTTTGCTTGCTTATCAATTTCATGCGAGGCAGGACTACCCAACACTAATAAAGACGGTATTTTGTCAGTCATTAAGCTGTTTTTTCTAATAATAACGACTTGTTTAAGCGCTCAGTAGCACGTGTTCACATGTTGCATGTGTACTAGCACTTCTAGATTTGATTCGTTGTTTTGAACTTGTCACTGATGGAAGTGGCTGGGTTCGTGCTTCGCTTCAGTCAAGATTTGACGATCTTTCGTCTTCTCTTCTCGTTGACAAGTTGAGTGCTAGTCTAGCATGGATTTTACTGCAATTCCTAGAAAGCTGTGTTATGATATTCCCAGGTCTTCACCACAGGCAGCCAGTTTAAGATAAACAGGAGGAGTTTTGCTGCCTCGTGTTCAAAATTCCTTAAATACTACTACGACTGCCGATTTAGTACAGTAGATCAGGGGATGATATAAGGATAGAGCTCTCGGATCGATCCCTGGCGGATGCGCTATGCATTCGACTTCATTAAGCATTGCTTGGAGGTGATTGAATGCATATCAGGCCTTTACAATAACTCACGGTGGCCTACCGATGTAGCGAGCCCAGACAAGTCTGGTACCAATTTGCCGAAACCAGAGGGATGGAAGGCTTGGTGAGCCACAGGCGCGGGGATCGATTCCATGTGTATGTTGCAGGGTGCCTCCGACCACTGCGCTACACGCGCCCTAGGGATCATATAACAGGCTCAATTCTGGGCTTGGACACAACTAGACACAGCAGCTAACGTTCGAAATTGACGATTTTTTTCTGATTTGCCTAGTTGTTGCCTCCCTCAAAGTTCGAATCTTTCCTTTTTACACTTAATGATTCTATTGCTTTGATCGCAAAAGAACGGAAACCCAGTTCAACAAATATGATCATCTACATTTCAAGAAATGTTCGTAAATCACAAGAAAAAAAGCTGAGCATCGTGCAAATGTTTCGATTTCCAAAGGTGAGATTATTTACTTACAATAATAAAAAATGTTTACAGTAATGAACAATGAGAGCAGAGATCTACTCCTAGAGATTGACTTCACCCTAAGCCGCATAAAAATTAATTAATAAAATCTTTATTTGAATATATTCTAGGAGTTTTTGGAAAAAACCTGCGTAAAGTTCATGCGAATTTTCCTTCAGTTTTTTTCCTGCAACTTGTTTGTTACATTTAAAGTCTTAAAAAAATTTTTTAACCTCACGAATGTGTGCTAAATAATAAGATCTTTTCAACTATTTCTTACGAATTCAATTGCTTCAACTCCTCTTATTTTATGAATTCCACAAAATTTTCCACAGTATTGTTTCTGGATTCAAACACCACGAACATCAGTGTATGCTTGCGAATGTGTGACCCCCTATTTAGCAACGCTCCAATTCGTGGTGGCCCGATTTCACGCTTTGCTAGGCAGCTGTCAAATGTCTTTGATAGAAGCTTTATTTCAATTATAGCACGGCGTATGCAAATGAACTTCGTACATAAACACTCCTCCAAGTTTCTTTTTGAAACTGACTTAACGATTTTCCATAAGAATTGTTGACAAATGGAGAGGGCGAAGTTCTTGTTTATATGTGTGTCTGAGTGTGCGGGCGATTAATTTCATCTCAGTGACAAAAGACCTCCCAGAGGACCTCAATGAACAAGTGAAGATCCAATATCATGTAGTAGAATCTCGAGTGGTCTGAGCAAGATGATCAAACCCAATAACTAAACGGTCCAAATGACTCAGAAGGATGCGACAATCTTTACAGCATTTTTTATCAACATGCAGCTAATAATTGCATTGTCATTATTCTTCTGAACATTACCTCTTTTAATATTTTTTGTCATATCGCTATAATTGATTTTATGCTTAGCAAATTCTAGAACTCTTTGATGATGTTTGGTACTTCAGCATTATTACTGGTCAAGAAACTTGAACAAAAGATACATTACCTCTGAGTCAGTGACTAACTACTTATGCTTGAAAAACTAACTATCCAAATGTAGTTAGCTGGATTATTTCAATAAACAGTGGTGAATTACGCAACTATCGAAGTGTTAGAAGTATTTTCAGCCACCCAGGTAAGTGTGCGGCTCGAACGACTTGCCTAGTGCTGGCCCCTCAAACGCACATTTCTTCCCCCAGGGATTTCGGTCCATATAGAAATCGTAATCCTCATTATAAAAATTTTACTGGAAGAGAAAGAAAATGGTCACTTTGAATTCTTCCGTACCCATTAAATGGCAACATTTCTTTTGTTTTCTCACCAAACTATCAAAAAGCACACTTACGAAATAAGAAGCTCGAAAAATTCTGTGGGACAATAATCAGGTGGCTATGTATTCACTTGAAACGTTATCTTCAATATATTCCAAGAGAAAGATAACTGCCGATGGGTCAGAGATTACGGAGGACTGCTGTCGCTGACGAGAAATTACTATTCCTGTGTGAAATGCGCCTTAAATATAACGGAAGCAGCCAGAAATTTGCATACATTTGTCCATGCTTCACGAGGAAGGCATCCCATGTGGCACACGTTAGAAGCGCTCCTTTCGTAACTTTCGGGAAGAAAGGATTGTTGGAAGCGTTCTCAAACGCAGTTGTGAAATGTCCTAGGAAAATCGGGCGCTGCAACAGATATTTTTTCCTCTATTTTTCCTATATTAACGTATGATTTTTTCGACTTTCTATTTTAATTTTTTGTGAAATAATTGGAAGTTTCATGCACCATTCCATAGTTTTCTCAGAAAGATCCTCTGTTTAGCATAAAATCGACACTTCTTTGAAATTCGGTGAATTTGAGCGAATAAATAGAGGTGGACTGAGATTGCGAGGTTAAGGCGTAGGTTCCTCGTCAATCGTTTTGTCAAATCTAACAACACATTCAAGCACTTTGAACTCTTGGTCAAAAAATTAGGACGTGTTTTTCATTGGAACGCATGTTTTTCCGTTGATTTTGGTCACTAGCAGTTAGAATCTATGTAGCGTTTAACATGAAAATAAACATTAGTTGGAATCAATGGTACTCAGACGAAAGCAAATATAACGTATTTTGTTTAGTCTTTAGGTAAAACAACCGATAGATAATATAAGCATGAACGGATTTGAGGATTGAGAACGATGTATTTAGAAAGATTCATTCCTATTTTTTAAATTGTCTTAACGGAATGAACTTTCTTACTGAAGCGCTTAGCTAAACATGAGGCAAAGCACTATGCAACCTTACACTACTTGCCTTCGTTTAAGCTTTCCTAAGCATGAACTTGCTAGGCGTATCACTACGCTGAATGTTACTGTTTGTGAAGGTGCACGCCTATTACGTATTTTTTCAACTAGTTGATAAACACGGTATGCGTATGTGTGCTGAGTATGATGTCGAACATATATAAGTATTATGTATGTATGTATGTTTGTATGTACGTATGCATGTGGGTATGTGTATACTCACTTGTTTGTGTGAATGATAGCATGATGCTTTTACATCAGGTTTTCAAACGCGAAAAGCGTTCTTTAAATCCGTAGAGCTCAGAAGGAGCCACAGCGCACATCTACGTGGGGTCACAGTTCCTTTGGTTGATACAAGCACTACCGTAGACCACTCCACTGAGCAGTGGCCAATTCGGATCTCCGCTATGAAGAATTAGGAAACAGTTAAAGATGTTACATGAAATTGCCACAGGTTTTCCTCAATATATGAATTCCATCTGCTTGAGTAAGGAGATGTTGACTGCACAATCTCGGCACCTTTTCCCGTGGTAATCGTCGCCCGCGTCACGCCCCAACGCAAAAGCTGCTGCTTGTCGCGGCTGGTGTGGCTGTTAGCTTCGCTCCTCGATGCCACATCTGAGACCTTTGTGCTCTACTAACGTAGACAACCTTTCCCTAGTGTGAAAAGTCATATGCGCAAAGTGCTGCTAGCTACTATTCTTGTTGGATCTCGTGCCTTTGTCTCCTGTTCATTTGCTCATCACCATTCAAAAATTTATGAAATGCGTCTTTTTGACAATAGCGTGGAATGAGATGCATGGGCATGTGTCGTGGCAACGAATTGCTGGGCGTCTAGGAAAGTATAAGGTAAATTCAATATTTCTCGAAAGTTTAAATATACTTTTCTAACAGTTCTCTACTACGTTAATAACTTACAAATGCTGGTTTTCGAAATATAAGCACTGACTGTAAATGCAGATAGTCCTTTATTGTTTTGGCCATTAATAATTACTTATAATTATAGTATAATAATTACTTACCTACGTCCCTGGAGTGATTAAGAAGGTCCAAATGCGTTTTTATCTGTGAACCGTTGCTATAGTGCTTCCACCCAGGGAAACATGCTTTAGTGGCGGCTGCCAGGCATAAACCTCTGTCGTCCATGTTGAAGGAACTGGACTTTCCAATGAAATAAATTACGACGAACAACTTAAAGTATCTACTTTTTTTTAACAGCGTTTGATTATTCTAGTCTGTTTTCGATTTTATCTAATTTGACATTTTTCTTCGCAAAAGTCTCAGGAGAACATTGTCACAATGGTTCGGAATTCAGTCAAAAAATGAGTGATTGTGTATTTGGAAGACGATCGCAGTTATTCTTAAATGTCAAATATCCTTTTTTTTTCTTTCTATCGTTAACGAGATTTGAAAGAAGAAAGGGTAATGTAGTTTAATCACATGGTACACTTCTTATTTATGTCTAAAAGTAATTGTGCGGCAAAAAAAAATCTTCCAAAGCTGGCTAATGGCTCTAAAAAACAGTAGATGTTAATGACAAACTTACGAGCACTTTTTCTGTTTTTTTTCACCCTAAAATTGTCTTCCTCGGACGATTAACGAAATTTTGATATTCAACCGTTGTTCATTTCGTACATCATCATAAACAAAGCACAGACAGCATCTATCGTGTTTATCCTTGAATAACAAAGAATAAAGCCACAGCCATGCACAAAGACATCCATAGATGCAAACATACATAAATACATGCATACACACGCATACAAACGCCTACACACCTGCATACACACACGGACACACACGGAGACATACCAGTGTTGCACCAACCACATCGAAAAGCAAGACATCCTCGTACTATTTATAGGATCCGCGATAGTAAAGAGTGAGTCGCTCGGCGGATAAAACAACCTAGGACAAGGTCGTTATTGAATACGTTAGTATTCTTCACACGCAACATCCTATGCTTCCAGGATTTCTCAGGAACTTAGAGAATTCAAAGGGCTGTAAATAACTTTTCATACGCTGAAAAACAATCAGATAGTCGTGACAAATTTATCCTCTAGACGTATAGTGTTATTTCCGATTGAAATTCTCGTTTGCGATGTATCATTGTGCTACCTCGGACCAGAAAAAACGCGGAATACTGAAACCAGTTAGGGGAAAGTCTACCTTTTTTTTTGAAAACATCGTTTGAGTTAAATCTGTATTGTGCTATAATGAACACGTTTGTATTTGTTATGAGTGTTTACTTGGAGACATTCTAAAACGATAATGTAATTACAGGCCTTTATCACATATCATGTATGATTCGAGTAATTACGAAACATAAATGTGCTCACACTAGTCATTAAATGCTTGCCTACACCTATATTCTGTTAAAGTACACATATGAGATCATCGCATGACTCATAAGAGAAGTTCTGAGAATTTAGTCCTTTAAAATATTTGAATTGCCCAAAGAGTATCCACATTGTATAAACGAGAAGAAATTTACCAACTCCATTTCAATTAAACCTTTAGAAAATGCGACAAAAAAAGTGGTTCGAGAGCTCATTTTTAGTATGTAATTTATCTGGGATACTTTTTTATGAAATAAATGTGCTTTTGTCACCATCCGCAATGTGAAATACTAAAAAAAACTTAATGAAAATCGTTGATATGTCATTGCACTTTCATTGTTTCGGTCTTTTCACTCCCTAGTAGCATTATAATCAAGAAAAGTATCTCGGTCATGTCAGAAAATTTATCACGACTTTTGTTAAATGTGAGAGCCCAGTTGATAGCCAGAGCACTAGCTCAAGCAACGGCATTTTCCTATTAGCACCTAAACATTGGCGTCTGTGTGTTTCAAAATCACAGAAATATGTTGATGAAGTAGTCGAGCTGAAACAGCCGAAATGTGGTTTGCATTGTTTCCACTTCTTTTTGTCTCCTCCGTTCTATACTTGAATCACTCCATTGTCTCTCAAACGTGTAGTAGCAATAACGACTGCATTAGATTGCGTGGTGAATGAAGGAAAAATCGAAAACTTCTTTATCTACGACGAGAAACAGTGCTTCGTTTAAATTTCCGTTTAGGTAAAGGGAAAATTTTTTGGGAATTCGGTGCTCTTTAATACTCATCATCGTATTACGGCAAAATAGCATAAGAGGGGGATGTAATGAAACACTTCATACTTCAATGCTTAAATAGTTCTTTTTAGCAAAGAGACGTGGCTGGCCTCTGAACAAATTCTATCTGACTAGTAATTTGCTGATCGGACAAAAATTTTCCCTTCCTCGAGTATTCCCAGGCCAGCACTACAGGCTGCGGTTGGGTCTTCTGGATAGAAAGGAGATTTCCCATTTGCCGCAATGCAGCTACATTGCTACAAGAGCTGCTCGATTCATGGCTCTGATTCACGTTTAGCTAAGGCTTTCTTATGGAATCTTATAAACCTTTCGTAGCCTGAGCAACTCTTCTGTGGGGTGAAATGCGCTTTGTGGATCGCAGTACGACATCCGAAATGACGCCTTCTTTGAAGAGGCGCTAAACCACTAAAGTGAGGTAATAAAGTATAGACGTAAAGTACGATTATTCAAAAAAAATGCAAGGCACATTTCAGGTACAAACTCGCAAATATTAAACAATGAAAAGCATTCTTCAAAATTAAAATGTTTTCTTTGTTGGATACAAAGAGCTTTTATCAAAAACAAAGATAACTGCTCCTTCGAAAAACCACCGACGAATTTGCATAGAGGCAAACATTATCTTTTGACTTTTCTAGTAAATGAAATGATTATTTCCACTTAAAAAAAGTTCATGCTATTGCGTAAAGGAAGTATAGTACCGCTAACTTTTTATCTCGTGTTTAATGCTTCTTTTTTTCTTTGAACGTGTGGAGTGATCGGATGTTCAGGGTCTTTTTTTTTGTTTGGCAATCATGGTTCAAATTTAAACGATGCTACTCACTTTTACTAACCTACTGTATAAAATGTTCAAACTAAAGTGGCCTGTCAAAAGATGACTTGAATTTAACGCTCGGCGCATTCGAGGTTCGCTGCGGTTCGCATACTTATGCCCTCATCCACTTGCCAAGTGTTAGCGCCCTCATTGCTAGGCAGCAGTTCCTACCAGTACTATGTCCTAAACGGCTGCAATTGTTTCTATGTACATTGCATAGCCTTATCGGAAGAAAACTACCTATTCTATTTAATTATTATTGTTCCATTAATACTGTGAGAAACGACCACCGTTCAAGCTGTCGTTCGATCCGCAACTACTTGGTGGACTACGGTACATCGATAGTTCAGTAAGCACCATCGATTCGCAACGTAACATTGCAACAAAATCAACCGATTCGACCAGTGGTCGTACATCTCCAGACGAATGTATGCTCGCTTCGGAGGCTGAGCCGCCGCTGCTCTCGCGGATCGTCGGAGTACCACCTCCACCACCACCTCGAATACCATCGACCACTGCATTACTTCGTAGACCGTCTACAAAACTACCTACCGGCCAGAAACAACCACCTAAACGAGGCTGCACCGACGCGAGGAACAAATACAACGAAAGCTCATTCAAGGAGAAACAGGCATATACCAACGTACTATACTTAACATATTGTAAGAATTGATAAAAAATCAATATATTCATAAGAAGGAAAGGAGATTGTGGTTTGTCGTTTAGTAAAACGAAAAAAAAAGTTTAAGAAAGTTATAAATATCCGTATTATGATAGTTATGACCATCTTGTAGTGGTGTACGCAACAATTAGTTTTTTTTCAGCGTACTCCACTAGAAAAGGCTCGGCACCTGGACAATTTACCGACATACCAGGTAAGGTTGTTCACTTAGAATTTTAATTCTCTATTTTAATTGATGGATATTCTACGAGAATAATTTGATTTGTTTAAAATTAGTCACCTGTGAAAAACTGATATGGAAATTTACCTATGCATAGCCTAGTTCTCCTTATGAGTTGACTAATGATGCACAATAATTGATTCAAAAGTCGATTTTGTGCTAACTGACTCGAAAAAGATACTGTAAATTGAGCTGTCAAATCGAAAAATCAATACGCTGGAAACTAAGATCTAAATTCCGAAGCAGAGCATTCTATTTGCTTTCTCCCTGATGTCAATTCCTATTATTCAGAGAGCTTTTACTTCGCACATCGCTGTTTGTTTTTGCTTGCCGACCATCATCAACTAAGTCTGCTCCGCATAGTCTCGAACAACATGTATAAGCGCCCCCTGAAGAAGGGAGCAAAAAAGCGGTACAAATCAAATATTATAATGAGCTTCTGTCGGTCCCCGCGAAAGGACAACGTCCACGAATCCAATTGCAAAGGGACGTCTCCACAAACTAAAGACGTGTCAAAAGGTGTTTTGACGTCGTCCACTTATTGTCATGAAGTAACCATGTATTCAGTTATAAAAAACTCAATATTGATATCAAGCAATGTTAAAAGAACTGTAAAATATCTACGTTTTCCGGGATCACCATGGATTCGCCAGCCCCACATAATATTCCGTTCTCTTTGACATTCATGGCCTCTGCTTCTATTTTTCTTTATGCGTATCGCTTTAGTACACTTTGTACTAGGGCGAGAAATTACGAGTGAAGCTGTTTCACGATCTTCACGATCTTCTACACAAGTATTTCTTCTAGCTCTTTTTCGACTACTGATTGTAATTCCATTAATCATTGGACGGTTTGAGTCGAGCGATGGTAAAGCCTTCTTTCGTCGTGTTGCACGTAATGCCCCACATTTTGCTTCACTTGCTCGTTGAACATAGAAAGTCTTTTATCTTTTTTTTCACAAAGCCTCATTCCATACTATTTTTTGCCAAGGACGCACTCTTTTTGCTGAGCTTAACCTTTGAGGCCTTGATACACCCATGAGTAGTTTGTCGTCTCTCGTAAACGTGAGGCTCATTAGTTGGACGCAACTCCAAATCGCCTTCCATGTACTTCCTAGCCACTTGATTGCGGGCTTCTTGCTCAATCGACATTCAGGAAACATTTAACACAAACACAACCACGCACTCATGAATATATCTAGGTGAATACCGAAAGCGTATGTCAATTCGATGAAGTAAAAGGAGAGGACTCATCCTCCTAATTCACTTGTTCTCACGGCAATTACTACGTATGCTCGCTTTCCGTTCGCATTTTATCAGTTGTCCATCACATCATCATTCATCACTGAGGATAAGCCACATAACATGTTGACTAATCGCCTCAAAATCTTTCATATGAGAATAGTCGGCGGATATTGACCCGAATTGCAATCTAACTGCTATACTGAAAAGAAACAAGAAGGAACTTACACTATCCAGTAGAGGAGCAGTAAACGTGTATATTTGTGTGTAAAAGAGGACGTGTATCAATGTGTAAAATCCGCTGCTATCAGATGGAAATTATATGGTGGAAACATGGTATAGTTTGAATTGTAGTTGAAAATGCGCCTACTGTCTTCTCACATATACCTGCATTTCCATGCCTAACTATCAGTTCTGCATTTTCGTGCAACTCTCGGCATGAAAGTGAAGAGCACTCGAAGACATTACTAAAGCTTTTTAAACCGCTCTAATCGATGGTGTTTTTCATTCCAACTTTATTTTTTTTCACAATTTTGATTGTACGGACCAACTGGAATGGCTTTTAGGAATAAATCTACAAATTTTATATCTGTTAGGTAGTCCACTCCAATGTCATATCATCCTTTAGTGAGCACCAATGATAACAAAACGATGGAAATTCACCTATGTTTTTTACTAATAAGAAATCCGACTTGTCATCAAGGAGAACAGCTCATTCAAATACCATATATTTTCCAAAAATATGAAAGTGCTGCTGAGCACCGGAAATTTTTAAGCTTGAACAAGTGAAGGTGAACTAATTCACTCAACTCGATAACAGTATACCTCATCGAGTAGCAATTTACGTTTTCTAAATAACGCAGAAATTCTCTCGAATTTCACATCACATGTAAGTGGCGTCGCAAATAAAGTGTACGCTAATCGCCCAAGTACTAAATAATTATTCGTGTTTCCTCATCCTACAATGGTCCGCCTTGCGCGAAAGCTCTTTAATGATCCAAGACGGCGAACGCCATGCGTCTGCCTGCAACGTATGTGTGTTGCTGTTGCCGTCTTTCAGAACCCTTTTTCCTTCGTTATTTGCCCAAATAACGTTGTTGGAGCGGAAATTTCGTCGTCTTCACAAAACGGGATAACACTTTTATTTCCCAATTGCAATAAATGAGTGTTCAAACTACTGTGCCAGAGACTTTTGACATACGTATGAATTCTGATTATGCTGCAATTCTTATTCCTCGTAAAATCTTGTTTTTTACCAGTATATCCATTAGAAAGGGAATCGCTCCATATCTTCACCCACAGTCTCCTTAGGAATCCATTTCTTCTTGTAATAACTGGGCCGTAAAGTTACACTCCAGGCGAAACTTGTTCGGTCTTGACATTAGTCTTCGCTAGTCCCCTCTACTTCTACCTCTCTAATTTCGGCCTCTTTTTAAAAAATTTTGGGGTAGAAGCGTTTCTTAGGACATTCGTATCTTCCACTCTCTTCTCTGTTCTCTGAACAAGGGAAAAAAAAGGAACGACCAACTCATCACTCAATAATTTCGTCGTGTAGTTCATGTCAGTGTCAAATGAAGTCGTGTTTCGTCCATTGCAGACGTCATTTCGTGCACTATTTCCCCCCGTGGGCAGAGCCCCCCTCCTATCTCGGTCAGATAATATCATTTAGCTGATCAGGGGAACGCCACTCCCTCCGCTCCACTCGCCTTCCTAATAACGTACAAGTAGAGTACTCAACTAAAGTGTGTCGAAGCTCTATACGAGTAATACCTTCACTGAAATCACCTCTTCTCATGTTTACTGTTATATTATGACAACATTACCATTGTATTCACTAGTGTCAATCAAACTTTGCACCTATGGTTCAAAAAAAGGCAAGCTAATGTTGTCTATTTACAGAAGGTGAGCAGGATATTCCAATTCATTTTTGCTTTTCTCGAAATTTCCTATTTTAGGCACAAAAACTACTCGACGGATCGCATCAACTACGTATAGATTCTCATCACGTTGGAGCTCCTGGCCACGGCGCAGGGTGACAAGGCAATTCTATTAGAACGCGTTTCAACAAAGCATCTCTCGTTTTACACACAGCCAAAAACATCTGAATCTGAGAAATCTTCATTGGAAAAAGAAGTCAGAAAAACTAAAAATACGATGCTGGTCGACTTTGAGTCGCTCACGACACTTCGAGACTCATCGGATTACAGATCAAACAAACGAAATGTTAAGCAATTCCGGGCAGTAAAATAAGCTAATTCTTCAGGCCACGGTCATAAAAAGGAGTTTGGTCCTGCGATGATTCTCTACTATCTTGCATCTGCTTTTCGAGCTCTCTATCCACGTTTAGACGACGATTTTGTTGACAAGCTTAACTATTATTACACAACAACAATATGTAAGTCAGTTTTCTTTTCTTGCTTTCCCCCAAAAACAACCACCGTTTCGTATTTAACACTGTACCTGTTTACCTAATCAGGAAAAGCTAAAAGCTCATTTTCAGTGGCGTCATTCGCGCTCCTCGTTTCGGCGAAGCAATATGTTGGTGAGGACCGTCGTATAATCATTTTCATCGGATACATTTTTTAAAAGATTAAACACTTATGTCCATAGCATTTTCTTAGCCATAACGACAAAAGAACTTCAAAACTTCCATTCTCCATTACTTTTTTGCCTGCCTTGCACGAGGCACCCATATCTGCTCAGCGTCAACGAAAGATTTGAGGATATAAATTATATGTTAAATCGAATCCGTAGCCTTTGTGGTAAAGTGTATTCGGGAAGGGAAGATTAAATAATCAATGTTCGCCAACTATTCCATTTCAGGATTTCCTATTCAGTGCTGGGTACCTGCTACATTTACAGACGCAATGGAACAGTATACGGAAAATTACTGTTGGGTACAAAATACCTACTGGGTTCCAATGCAGGTATGCTGATATATTTGTGCATCACATAGTATTCGGCACCAATTATCTAGAATTTCGAGATTTCCTAGCAAAATTCGAACCTTGTTTTGTTTTTGTGATGCTTCCGACTTGGTAATTCTTCGCTGGACGAGTTATGCATTCAAATCCATTTATGCAACTGTGTTCCGACAGTTATGGTTTCGAATCAGCCAGTTATGGCTATCGCAAAGTGCTAAGGAATTATGTTAAGAATGAAGTCTGTTAGGCCGACTTTTTCAAGCTATACCCGGAGAACATATGTGTAGTTTTCAGGAGGACATTCCTCGTGAAATTTATTCGCGTCGCAATCGACAAATTGGCTATTATCAATGGGTACCTTTTATACTGGCAATAGAGGCCCTACTTTTTTATGTGCCATGTATACTTTGGCGAGGTCTACTTTACTGGCACAGTGGTGAGAATAGTTGTAGATTTACTGTTTATTTATTCAACTGCTTAGTTATCCATTACTATCACTTTTACTATTCATCAATAAAATTACCTCTTCTTCCCCATCACATCCGCCTAGCTGTGCTCTTTTTTAGACTCCATGATAAACATGAGGATGAAATATGCGATAAGCTGGAAATAAAATAGGAACGAAAGCACGCGTAAAATTTAATTGGCAGTTTTCTACTTTGTTTCGATTATTAATATTGCTATTATTATTATTATTATTATTATTATTATTATATTATCATCCTCCCTCGAAATAATGCAAAAACCAGCGTCAATTTTCTAAAAAAAATGTTAATAATACCGAAAAAGTGAGGAAAGACAATCATTGGAAGTAGATGGTTACACAAATACGATTCAGGGATAAATTTACAAGGTCTCGTTCAAATGGCATGTGACGCTCGCTTAATGGATTCCGAAGTGAAGACGCGAACAGTCTATACGATGGCTCGCCACATGCAGGACGAGGTACAGGTACGGGAGCGGTACTTCTCTTATTCTCGCATTCTTTTGGCTATATTGATCGGCCTACATTCTCCGGTGCTAAGACATAGTGGTTGACAACTTTCTCTTAGCTGTCAGACTTTTCGATTTAGTCTAGATTTGCTTTAGCTGACGAACATCGACCGCTCGGCGCGGTCTCGGTCGTGTTTCTCCAGCATGCAAGTGGGAGTGAGCTGTGGAAGGCACTGTGGTTGTTACGTCACCATGCTTTATATTGGCATCAAAGTAAAACATTCATTTTTCAAACATTAGAATTGAAAACTTAGGAGATGAAAATAGAAGTTCTAGTGAGCGAATCTAAGATTTGTGACTTTTGCTAGTTGTTGTGACTAAGTGACTATCGCCATAATCTGTTACATTACAGTTCGGCATCGTTTCAGATTCTCTATTCAGCAAACGTTCTCTTGCAATTTTTTTCTTTTGAATCATCTGCTCGGCTCAAATGATCTAGCCTATGGTTTCTCATTATTGAAAGACCTTATGCATGAAATCGAATGGGAGCAAACCGGAATGTTTCCACGAGTAACACTTTGTGACTTCGAGGTTATTTTTTTTACTTATTATCTTAAAACATGAAGCGCATTGTTGGGAAAGCTATTCAATTTGAATTTTTAGCAAATTTTTTTATCCGTAACCCTGTTGTGTTTTCCCGAATTGACGTAATCCTATTATCAACATAGTAGTATAAAAAATCTGACAATGCAGAACACTTCACTGTTTGGAATCCTATGAAACCTAGCACTTCAACGTGTCAAATACTTCAGTATTAAAAAATTTGTGTAAGAATTTAACAAATATTGTAGAATGAGCCAACTGCTCCTGCACCGACTAAAGTAATATTTAGTTTTTCACTTGTAGATAATAGTTATAGTCGAAGAGAAAACATTTTGTTTTAAAATAGTTTTATTTTCACTAACACGAGCTTCCTGGACAGTGGAGCGGCAAAAAAGAACGCACAGCAACGACACAAATTGTCTTTCTTCTTCAGTTATCTTGGTTTTGGTTGGATTATTGATTAGAAATGGAATCATTAAATTTCTATTAACTGCTACAAAAATCATTAAGCTCTTGAATACGAGACATCTCACCATTTCAGAAAACATCAGTTAGATCATTCACCAAACCTTCGATGAACCGTCGTTGGCCAAGCTGTAGCAGACAAATGTTACTGAGCGCCGAAATAGGACATACCGCGAGGAGCTCATCTCCAATACACAGTAGCCCGAGATGAAATGGAATTCGGCGCTAATATCTGGAAACGCAGCCACGAGTAAACCTAGTTAGAATCCCCACTTTCACAGGAAAAAAAACCTAGTTGTAAGGTGGTGAATATCTCTCAGATCCATAGGAGTACTGCCTAGTGTGACGATTTGAGGGGACCATTGCAATGTATTTACTGTGACTAAAAAGGATAAAAAATATGAACGACCAATAACATATCTGTTAAGACGGAAATGTGCATATTTCTGCAAGAACTTTGGTGAAGGAGGACCATACAGTTGTCATCTATAGACAGTAACAAGAGCATTTATAGGTATCTGGCTGTTATAACCAGTAGTGATAATATTTTAGGTTAGAGTTTTGGGCAACATTCATCGGCATACAGTTCAATGTGTGTTAATGATCAACATGTTCAATGAGAAGATATTTTTTGTTTCTATGGTGAGTTCTACTCAATAACGAAGTGATTTATTGCTAGATTAAACGGTGCAATATATGTAGCCACTTTTCATCTTTTGTATGATGATAAAAAGGTACGTAAGTTTACATTTTAGTCATATATGCTATTGTGAAAATTAGATGGAGTCCTTTACAACAACTAATAAACTCTGCTGGCAAACGTGATTGTGTTATAGATGTTGAGTTAAAACTAGGATTTTGAGTACCAATGCTAAACTATGATGAGGTTCAAGGACGAGATGTTCGTCTTCAGATTTAACTTAATTTCGTATTAGTAGTCTATCTTTACTGAATGAAACAACAAAAGGATAGGGGGATAAGAAGAATAACGCGTTGATCAGTCCCTTAGGAATGGGCCATAGATTCGACTCCATTAAGTACAGCGGAGGTAATTGAATGCATATTCGGCTCAAGAAATGATCTGCGATAACCAATCGAACGTCAGTGTTTCTATCCTTTCGGACAAATCCAGCGAATTTACTGCCTTAAAGAGACGGGAAGCTTGATTAGTTGGAGCGTCAGGTCGATTTGACCACTGCTTGTGTATTATCGGGCACCCATAACCAGTGCGCTACACCCGCCTTTTGAATGCAAATAATTCCAAATACAGAATTTGTGAATGTTGTTGTGTACTATGTAGAAAGTGTACAAGAAAGAAGGCGGTCCGTCGATAGAAGAGTGTCGAATCTACGACGAATAAAACATGGAGTTCATCCCCCGGATGTGTACGTCAGTATGGTGCTTCTCAATGAGACTTTGTTTCGTATATTTTTCTTTACTGCACAGCATACTTTATTTAAGCAATGAGTTTGTGGCAGGTTTAGAGATTGGGCTTGTCATTAATTGTGAAATTTGCCCATCGTTCATTGACCATAAAATATGCCATGGCTTCGAGACTTTAATACCAAACGACGAGCTTTAATATGTTGATATGCTTCTAATTCGAAAAAATTTGAATTTCGGCATCTTGATAAGTGGAAGTTTATTTCTGCTCCCTTATCTCCTCTTATTTATACCGCTTAAAAGACAGCCCGTAACTAATAGCTAATAAATTAGTGAAAAATAAAGTAAACCAGTACGAAAATATCATAGATTAGAAGCATGTGATCCAATGAAGGTGGTACTACATAATAATGTTTAACATTTATTTACTGCCTATTACTTTTTCCATACGTGAATCACAATCACAACTACTCCGAGATATGAGAAAAACTGGGAACCGTGTGAACTAAGAAACATACCATAATCCGAGTAGTTGTTTAATACTTCTTAGGGTAATCGTTGGTTTGAAGCTCAGCAGGGTTCCCAGTTTTGTTCACATATCAACATCATTGTGTTTCACATAAGCATTCTGATTTCTACCTCCGCTTCAGCTTGATTGTGTTCAATGCCGATTTATGCTAGCTAGATCAATCTCGTTCATGATCGATTGCTCATTGAGCCGTTAGGGCAAAAAAGTGACTGATTGAAAAGCAAAGCAAGGGCAAAGGAAATCGATTGTGCACTGGGTAACAAGTGAGCTCCGGAAAGGGTTATGTCGAGTTCAGAAACTTACCATTGTTTCTAGTTTATTTCATATCTTAGCATCGTTGTGGTTTGCACTTTATACGCCAATGATTTATCGCTCTATGATTTGAGGGAATAAGTATTAGAAGGAAGTCGACGTTCAAGTTGAATCAAAAAGATGGATTTTTAAACTTTATACGGCTTTAGTTCCACGAGATGTTTTGAGGTGAATTTTACAGTAAAAACTAACATTTTTAATGCTGTGCTAATATTCATTATGCTTCCTCGTTACACATTAGCTCGTTTGCCGATAAGTCCACGCTCTTGCAAATTTAAAAAGTTTTTTTAAGTTAGAATATGGTTTCCTTACGGATATCTGAGGTGACAAAAAATCAGTTCCCGTCCTTCTGAAGTGTTTTCAGGTTTTGGTTCTTAACAGTTGGCGTAATCACTGTATTTAATACTTGTTATTGGATATTAATCATGTTCATTCCAAGTCAGGTAATTTTTGAATGACTTCATTCTTGTTACCTTTCTGCCTTCGTTATGTATTCCAAGTTTTTTTGTTCACTTTTCATTTTCTTTCCCACTGCTCTGCCCATCAGTTTTGCAATCACTAGAAAATTGGCACACCTACAAAAAGTGTGCTTATTGTTTGCAGTGAGGGAAAAGCTGTACTTTGAAATTGTCAGGGGATGTCATTCGTTCGAAAATATTTGCGCGTTCTTGCGGATCATCCGGCGAAACCAATTGCAGATGATGTCACTTTACGGAAATTCACCAACAACTTCCTACGAAAAGACGGTACCTCTTACTATATCATACACGCTAATAATATATGACGAAAATGTGTAAAGAAATTACTTTCCTTGTGAATTTCTGTCTACTGCGAGCAGTATCAGCCAGTTAATGCTGTTCTGTAGTTTTACTACATCTGTACTGACTAGTATTTCAGTCTTTGTATGAAAAAAGACCTTGAAAATACAGGTAATAAAATTTACAAAATTGGCCTACAATAATACTCCGCAACAGTTTTAAAGCGCCGGAACTAGTTCCTGTGCAGACAAAATCAACCTATGACAAAAAACATTCGATAGCATTAACTTCTCAGTAAGCGGATTTCGAAACATTAACGTAATAAAAAAAAGTGTGAAGAGTTCGGCGTTGATCAATCTCTAAGAGGAGCGACAGGTCGTCGACCTCACCGACCTTCGTTAGAGTGCTTCTAGGCAAGTATGGAGCCAATTTGCGCTCCCCGGAGGTATGGAAAGCTTGGTAAGCTCGTAGTGCGGGATCGAAACAATGACCACGCGTGTATTGCGGGGCACCTGTAACAACTGCACTACATGCGCCCGAAACGTCACCATATTCACAAATATCTACAGGATGAACCATATTTTCTAAATCTTTCACTTAAGAACAAAGTATTCTGTGATTTTGCTGAAAAATTACGTTCCTTTAATTCGTAGTCGATATCACAGAATTCAATAAACTCTTTTTCTGCTCACTGCTTAATGAAATACAAGATAAGTAAGGCGTTGAATTAAAGAGACAAGTTTTGATTCTTGCTTTAGTGATTGTCGAAAGAACAACATATACACATGGTAAGAATCATCTTCCACCATTATCTTAAAGTCAAATAAAAGCTTTAACAAAGACATTAGGATAAATTTCCAATAACTTCACAAAGATCCATGATAACATTGTTTGTAGGAGTGTTTATGTTACGTATGATCTCAACACATGCCGGTGAGTTGATGAGCAGCGAGCTGATCCTGGCATTGTGGCAGGATTTCAACAACGTTGATCGATCGCCAGCACAATTCTGGGACGCTGAACACGGACAGGGTGCACTTGAGTAGACGGATGAACCATTCTGTTCTCATTGTATTCAATCAGATCTCAAAGTATTTCTGCATTTCGAATCTAGTCTCAAAACAATATTTCATACGAGAAATAGTCGTTATTCTAAATACGGAATCCCCACACTTTCGGTGAAAAAGACTCTAATATGGGCCAATTTCTGGCCTCATAGGTGTTTATGGTTGGCACTGATAGTTTTTGTCTTCTATTGCGCTATGTTCTTTTGACAACTGCCAGTGCTAGGTTTAACCCCTAGGTGTTGCGTGGTTAATGCAAAAACCTGAATGCTTTCGTCATACTCTGCTTGCCGGTCTTCATTCACCGCCTGCCTCACACATCTACACTGTATTATTTATGCTTCATCATCATACTTGTCAAGTAATTCTTTGAAAGATGAATATCTAGGTGTGTTATGGAAACAACCAGTCGAATGTAATTGGTTTCGTAATACAATTTAGAACTTCTCGTTTCCATTTAGCCCATCCTAACGGCTACCAATACCGTAATACATGATATCCAAGCAGTGCACTCAATTCGTGCCACTAGGTCTGCAGTGGTTGAACATTTCATTTGCAGGAATTCGTGTATTGATAAGAAAGTTAAACAGTGTGATTCGTTCCGTTGTACACTACTCGATACAATTGTGAATTAGGTGATCATAGTCAAGATCTACTTTTATTCATTCGTCACCCACCCATGCATCGTCATAAGGCGTTTAGTGGTGTGTACGTCAACGTCTATTTATACAATACCTCATCGATTCGAAACACTGCTCTGTACTGCCATCGTCAAGCATCTCTCATAGCTATAGAGTCCATTTCTATAACCCTATTTCTACATTCTATCAAACCAGTGCCATAAAACTTTTCATTTTTTTTCCTCTTATCTTATCATGTAGAAATATTCTGCTGTGTGAACAAACACTCCGGCTCCACACTTTTTTTTCATTACAAATAACATAATTTCTGTGGAGCATTAAATGCTCAGTGATGAGTTTACCCACTGCTGTTTAATTAATATTAGTAAAGCTTTACAACTATTTAAATAAGCGCATTTAACTGTAATCTAGCATATCCTTTTGCCTAACAGGAGGCTGGAATAAAAGCACAGAAAATTAAAGGAATTTGAGCAAGTTTCAAACATATGGGAAATCAACGGCTTTTAATTGAACAAAGGATGTACGATACATTACTTTTCACAGAAAACGTAGAATATTGA
Source organism: Angiostrongylus vasorum (assembly GCA_018806985.1). Lineage (NCBI taxonomy): Eukaryota > Metazoa > Nematoda > Chromadorea > Rhabditida > Metastrongylidae > Angiostrongylus > Angiostrongylus vasorum. The sequence goes on along the minus strand of JADANN010000034.1, from coordinate 869,564 downwards.
TCACATCCAGAAGGAGCACCCAAATTTAACCAAATAACTCTTTGCTGTTATGGTTTCTTGAATACATTGCAGTAGAAAAAACACCGTATTTAACCATCAGGAGGGAAAACAATATGCTAATGAAAGCAGAGAACTCGATCACAGTAAGTGAAGACTATATATATATATATATATATATATATATATATATATATATATATATATATATATATATATATATATATATATATATATATATATGTATATGACCGCAATGAAAGCTACGGAAAGTTATAACCAACACATCATAGAAGAGTTCCTACTCTGCAGCTTGTGTATGCTTTTTCCTTTTTGCCGCTGGCTCATCTGACTCCTTCTTTAAAACGGTGGTCGCGGAAAAAGTCTAAAGACACAAGATTGTATTTGATGTTTTCAAACGCAAGAAGAGATTTTATGAAAGCCATTAAAACAAAAAAAATTGGCCTAGAGTCAAATCAAGTGCTAATCGATGAAAACTTCTATCAGCTAAAAAGTAATAAACACCATTTCCGACGATCATTCCATATTTTTTTGTGGTATTTTCGATAATACCACTATATACAGTCTTAGATTATGAAATTAACAAATCTGAGTCTGCTAAGTTAGCCCCCAGATTCGCTAATGAAGATCTTATAATCCAAGAAGTGTCGTAACGATGGGAAAGATTGATATTTCACTTGGCAGAACGGTATGGAAAGAACTTCCTATAAAGACTACCTAAGTTTAGTTCATATGACCTTAATATGTTTTGTTGACCGCTTAGCAAACCAACATCTTTCCGTTACCAGTCAAATATCAACTAAATGTCGTTGAAATGACTGCCGTGCACCACCTGATTATTAATGGAATCTACCCAAGAGTAACTTGTAAAACATTTTTAGATTTCTAAACTGAAACTATTGCTTTAGAAAGAGAAACGCTCATCCTAGATTCAAGTACCTTTCCTTTCGCTCGACATTAACGTAAAGAACATTATTCGTTTCACAACTGAATTCGCTTAATAAGGGAAAGCAGGCAAACAACACCGTGAATCCACTTAATGCAAACGGAACTACTGCAGAATGCACAAAGCGATGGTGTGAACATCAGCCAAAAACAATAACTTTCTTCACGATAGTTTTTAGTGGGGCTTTGAAGACAAAGGTGAACATCGTCCTCCAACACCTATGATTTTCCAGACAATGGCTTCACCTCAACTTCCATATAGCCTATCGAAAGCAGCAAAACTGTTCCCCATATTATTTGAAACGCATTTAATACGACAAAAGGCATCACCTATATCACCTGTCGTCCCGTTGATCGCAGAGTGACTCGAGCGGGAGCGAGTAAATTCTCCATATTTTCCCTGTCGCTGCAAGACTAGCCCAGTGGGATCCGCTTGCCCTACGGACTCGTTGAGCATCATACCTTTCTACAAGGATTTTCGTCAAGAAATCTGACCATCGGTCGGATGTCTTCCTTCAGTAGGTTTCACGTCCCGAGCAATCTAGCCACTAACGGTGCTTATCCACCAGTTGATGTTCATACGTATAATGTGTCCGGCACTCCGTATCTTCGGCTGTTTGACGTACAGAACGGCATCTTTGATTTTTTAACGTTGATTCAGGCCACGGCTTCAGATCCCTTCCCCTTACTTTTTGTGATATAGGATACTCCTACCATCGTCCTTTCGACTGCCCGTTCAATAACGCTGGGTTATCCCTGCTTACGCATCGACCAAGTATCTGACGCATTTGCTAGGCAGGAAGTACCGTTGAATCGAAGAAGTGGGCACGCAGCCAGGGGTCCTATGTTCTCCTCACAACATTCCCTATGCTCTTGAAAGCTCTCCAAGCCGATCGCTTCCTTCTGCTCAACTCCGGAGCTAAGTCATTCATCGCGTTAATTTCCCAACCTAGACAGACGTAAGTGGGGCACTCGGAGATATTCATTCCGTTGAGATCAAATGTGGCATACGTAACCGACTTGTTCTTCATGAACATCGTTCTTCTGAGATTTAGTCGAAGACCAACTTTTCCACAGGCTTTATCAAACTCGGTAAGCATTCGTTCCGCTTATCTAATGTTTAATGTTATAAGGAACGATGTCATAATCAAAGCGAAAATGGTGTAATTGCCGACGGTCAATTTTCACTCCCATGTTGTCCCATTCAATTGTTCTGTCAATGCTGTTTACAGACAGTAAGCACGTTGGGAGATAGTTGCAGATATCTTAGATGCCACCTCTCTTGAACAATAGCACGGCCTAGTCTTCCACTGAGTGGGGACCTTGAATTCAGACAAGTAACGTGTGAAAAGATGAACCACTGTGTTAACGACGACTAGCGCAATGTTCTTTAGGTGCTCAAATCTTAGCCTGTCCGGAACAGGTGTTGTTCGATTCTTTGCCGATGAAACAGTATGTGGGATTTCGCAATGGAGAACCGATGGGATGAGATATCCATCCTTCTTTATTTCATGTGGAGACAACAGGACGTGGCTATTGAAGAGGTATGAGTAGCAATCGTGAATGATTCTTTCCATTGCCCTTCTGGACGTTGTAAATGTTCCGCGTGGGCGTCGGAGAGCAATCATTTTGGGTTCGTAAATGGCGAAGCTTCTGCATTGTTTTACAAGTTAGGACGTTAGTTGCCAGTTTCCCGCAACTCGTGCAATTCCACGCTGGCGTATCAGCTCCAGTGTTTCTGCAGATAGACGTCTCTTCGCGACTTTCGAACTCTCACGTTACATAGTGCTAACGTGAAGATGCTGAATGAGCCGATCGTATTCCTCGTCGATGTTACCCAAAACGGCATCTTCCCAACAATAAGCTAATGTATTGAACAAACCCCAACTAATGATGCTTTTGGGATCTCGTTTCTAGAATATAGCAGCTTTTCCTCCTTTCAACAAGAAATGAAACCTTGCACGGAGGCGACGGTTTGATTCCGCGTGAAATTTCGGGACAATAGCGACATTGGTAAGGCTAAACCATCGAGTTACTGTGATGCGATCTATTTCGTTTTGGTACTCTTCACTGGGAAACTCCCACGTCCAGCGATAAGGGTGGGCCTTCTGGAATTGCGAATTACTATGAATGGTCTCAGTCGTCATAATAAACTTAGACAGTCGCTCATTCTGCTCGTTCCATTCTAATCTGTGGGCCCCAATGTGACGTTCTTCTGGGTCCAGTCTCAGCGTTAAAATCTCCAATGATAACCTTGAAGAATGTACGGTCTTCTCTGCGTAACTTCTTGAAATCCACATAGAACGCTTCGGCTTCTTCTTCGCCACAGCTTGCTTGATGTCGGCGCGTAAACGACGATGATTGTCCGCATCTCTTAAACCGCAAATGTCCGATTCGGTTTGTTAGCTATTGGAATGAATCGATATTTATGGCCGAAACTCGTGTTAGCGAGAACGCCGACGACGCAGACTCCTTTATTATCACATTTTCCTAGGAACGTTCTTCTCCGGTGTCATAGACGGCGTTGAATGAGTGATGTCGTCTCGTCTCTGCCTGTTCGAAGACGTCGTACCTTGCCCTTCTTGCTTGCATGATCAAGTCTTCTATCGAGAAGTCAGATGCAAGTGTGCATGCATTGTAGGTACAAATCGTCACCTTAGTTCTTTGCGATTTACGCAGCTTAGAACGACCCTGAGATTTTAGCAGCCTCCCTGCACTCCCTACCCTATGCTGCTGAAACGGAGACTCTTTCGTGGTCACGGAAATAAGACCCGTTTCTTTCACCGTGTTTAGCGTTTTGATACCCACGATAGCTTCTTAAGCTCTGAACGTTGGGGCCGAGCATAGTCATGGGTAGGTTGCCACTTCATCCCAGAGAGGGCATGGAGCTCATTTTGTTAGACCGTCTCCGATACACTTCGTCACTTGATTGCGGGGCTTTTTGGCCGAATTGACTCGCAGAATACAAACTGCTTAAACTAGAACGCACCCACACACGCATGCATGGATACGCCTCGTAAATACAGACGGTATGTACCAAATCGGCACAGCAGGAACAGGAGTCCATCCCCTGGATCGACCTGTGTCTAGGAGAAGAAAATGGTCGCTTTTTGGTTCGCGATTAACCTGCTTTCCGCTAGTTGGGGATGCGCCACGTAGCGTTGTGACTAACCGGTTCGAGATCCTTCACGTGAGGGAGATCCAAGATAAAACGCACACATCTCAAAATCTTCCTGTATTCAAACAGCACTAATTTCTTAAACCACACATTTTCTTGATGTGAACAGATGCCTTTGCAACTTACCAAGAAAGTTAGGAATTAGGAATAGATTTTGGATTAAAACTGCAGATGAATCATAAATATGCCGTAAGGTTAAAGCAGATGATTATTGAACTTCGACAGATTTCAAATAGTAAGAAAAACCATGCGAATTTCGTACCCGGCTTACGATTATTTTTTGCTATCAATAATTTGTTTGTTCTATGTAAAACCAACACGGTGAACTTGTCTCGAACTTTTCAGCCTTATGCATATTATACAGAAAGAAGACTATAATTCTGATAACGATTCGACGGGCTCACGAATAGTAGAGCTTGGTTCATAAACAATACTCATCCAGTTCTTTCAATAGTTCCCAGCGCCTCGTCTACGTAACGCGTGTCCTAACAGCGCGTGCGCTAACGTGTCGAAGAGCTCTGCAATGCAAGCCACCCGTGAGCTACTTATGCAACACGAAGGAGCAATAAACATGTGTGGCTCGTCTATTCAGCAGCTCATGGCTCTTTAAAAGAGTGTCTAAACTGCTCAATCATTAGATGGCCCGGAAAATATAAGGCTCAAATTAGAAGGTTGGCAATGGGGCAGCGAGTGGTACAACGCCTTTCCATTGCGTTTATATCTAAAGACGAAGCCTTCACGCATTCGGTCTCTCGCCACTACTCTACTGTAGGTATATCAACGACTGTTTTGGCATCCGCTCAACACAGGGGAAGATCGACAAAAGTTTTTGAATTACTAGGTCAAATCAGTTCCTAAACCAGTAAACAGCATATAAATACCGCTCGAGAGAAACCGAAGAAAGACTGCCTTCCGTTTTAAACGTTCAAATTAACCCATCCGAAAACGGCTACATCACGAATTGCCACCTAAAGCCAATTAGTAAAAACATCCTAAAGAATCTCTGGATTTGGCGCGAAAAACAGCCATTTTCATTGGTTACAAAGCGGTAGGTTCTAGTGTTAAGTTCGGAAGAAAAAACACGCTCCGAAACGATGTGTTGACAAAATAGAGCCCCTTTCATCCTTCCCCTAAATTTCTAATGAAATTAGTGTAGCTATAAAACGTCGCTTAAAATCGGCTGTTCTAGAGAAATCGGTAGCAGTGACTGACTGAAATACTACCAAGTACTTCTACGGCACCAGCTACTTCGTAACTGCGTGTATTATCGTCTATTCACAATGCAAAAATGCGTAGTTTCCTTCAACGATGAGTTCGGTGCGGTGTATCTTCTCTCTTGTAAATTGTGTGGAGATGCATTTGTTGGGGGAAACGGGTGGACCACTCTGGTCCAGTATAAAAGAACAGCCAGTCCGTAAATTTAAGTTGAAAGCAAACACCCCAATAGGCGCGCAATGGACACAGAAACACTAAGGGAGAAGATTTCGAACTAAAAGTCGCTATCGTGACCTTTTTATTTACTGCCTATTCTTTTTAACGGCAGGGTATACTGCGAAATATAACTTCTACAATGCTGAGATGTTTGCAAAACTCCGGACCGCAGGTGTCTTCGGTGGGGAACGAACGCGCTATTGTCGTTTCGGGGAGTAACGCGTTCACCACCACATCATGTGGGTCCTCTCGTTTCGCCTGTCTCTCAACTATCTCAGTAAAAGATCGATAGAACTAGCTGAGAGACAGGCGAAATGAAGGACCCACATGGTGTGGTGGTGAAAGCGTTACTCCCCGGAAAAGATAACAGCGTGTTCGTTCCCCACCGCAGACACCTGCTGTCCGGAGTTTTACAAATATCTCAGCATTCTCAGCATTGTAAAAGTCACTATCCTCGCACAGGAATCAAAGCATTAGCGCGTAAAACTCTTGAAGCGTTTAGGATAAACTCAAATCTAAAAATGAAGTGCAAGGAGGAGTGCTTTGTGATCACATGTGACCACACGCCATATTTCAGGTCGATTTTTTTTCGATCTGAGCCACGCACACTTCTCACCCACGTAAGGCTCCGTGCGGCTGCTCTCCAATAATTACCGGAGGACTTAGGAACAACAACATGGGGAATGTTTAAAAGAAGCTGTTCACTATGCGAATATTTATTTATTGTTTTATCTGCTGAGATTATATAGTGTTTGGCTTAGTGAACTGAGTATCATTCTGACTCTTCCACGCTCTGAAGGAGGCCAAATCGCCGAAACGTCAGCTGTCACGTACTGATAAATGCTGTGGCAACAACCTCGCGTTTGCAAATCAAGGAAAACAGTGAGTGAACGATTCGATTCAAATACTGCTTTGTAGTCGTTGGATTTAAGTTTGAATTATAACACTGTACCTCATTTTTCCTTTGAATCGCGGGACTCTGCCGACTTGTCCTCGACTTTTTTTAATTTACAGTCATCCTCAACGGAAGAAGCGACATCTGGAAAATGCTCGTTTAATGCGACTTCATCAGAGGGGGCTGTAACAGTATGGACTGCCTCACTCTATTCTGTATATTTCTAGACAATTATCTGAATAGACTTTTAAAGTGAACATAAAGGGCATCTTTGATTTTCTTCATTTCTTTGTAAAAATTTTGTGACCAATTCGTTAAGAAACTCCCATATGAATACTCGTGATATAAAAAGCATCGGTTCAGTTTATAATACTTATCCCATTATTACAAACCCTTCCACGCAAAAAAGAGCTATCTCCGCGAGATTCAACTTCGACTAAGAAATTTTATCAAGGTTTCCAATGGATGAGTTAATCACGCCGAAAAAACAAACCAACCATTGTCCAAGGTTAGTCGAGAGAGATTGATAGTGATATAACACGTGGCCAGACTCCGCTGTGGAAGCACTGGAACTACCATTAATATCTGACAAGTTTTACATATGGAAAAAAACAAAAGTCATTCCGACATCCTTTACGGAACAGTATCAAATTGTTACTTCCCATTGTTGTGACAGTAAGAAAAAGTTATACCACGGAAATAACAACTTATTAGGTTTTCAGAAAAATAATACAGGATTTGCAATTTTATTTTTCATGCATATATTTTAGCAATGTTTTTTTTCGAATACTATACTATCATATATCATTGCAAATCTTATTTCAGCTCATCTCATTTTGCACTTTTTGCTCCAAATAAAAGAATTATAATATAAATCGTGTACTTGGGCAAATTTTAAAAAGTTAAAAATTTAAAAGTAAAGCCTCTCAGATGTTAGTACTGCTATTTGAACAAATTTAATTTTACGAATTCAAACTCGGACTATCGCAGTGCAAACTGTTCGAAAGACGAAGAGGCATAGATCCACTGAAGTGATAATGAACGCACAGTGGAACGTTGGGTTCCAAAATTTCGTGGTAGCGAATACAGCATTGAAGATGGAGTGGGGGGAACGTTGGTATTTATGAGGATGAATTGAAAGCTTCTATGGAATCAAGTACAAGGACAACTGTTCGAGGGACTTGCAGAAGAAATTGGTGTAAGCAGCGCAGTTGTTCCAAAAGATATAGAAAGTACTCTACCCAATAGAAAATAGTCTCTACTGTCTCATCAGTCTCGTGTATAAAACAGGCAACATCCTATTAACATTGTTTACTGTTGTCTTGTAAGTAGTTCCATTTCAAATTATGTGACCTAAACCCTGCATGCTTGCCCTACATTGTTACTTTATCCAAAAGCCTCGGGAACGCCACCGGACACAGCAATATCGCTTGATGGCTCGATTCCTCGACATTCTCCTCCCCTGTTCAAGCATGGGTACCGTCACGCCATTCGATTGCCTACTAGTCGCACTGTTTACGTTATTATCCATTTCGTTCGGTTAGCATGCTTACCATCATAACTACCTTAGTGCTTTACTCCATGTAGAAAATCCCAATTGTAAACTTTACCTGCATGGGGGTCACTATTGTCACTGATCACTACGTTAGCTCCATTCTATTGGCGGGTTCTCTTTAATCAACCCCATTGTGCTGTCATAAGGTAATGTTAACACAAGCTGACTTGTACTACTTAATGCGTTAACCCCACTGCAATCTTATCACAGGCTTATATGTGTAGCTGCATGTGTTTTCTTTTAATACGTCAAGCTACCTTATCGCAATGCTACTACAAGCTTGAATGTAACTCTAATATGCCAACCACACGTGCCATTACTACTGTATTCCATCACACACATGAACATCACATTACTCCATCAGCCTATGACAAAGCTACTCTCCTTTTTTAAGCAACCTCTTACGTATTGTCTTTCCTTCACTCACTAACCCTGTTACCATATTGTTACTTGTAACGTTTCGATATAGAAATATCGTAATTGCAGTATTATCATCGTTATAAACGGTTTAATTACCGCAGTTTTAGATTAAGAGCTGTGGTACCTAAAAGGCCCAGCGTGGAAGGCGAAAGAGAAGAAGCCATTACCGCAAGAACTAAACAACAGGAACGATTTTGAAAAAGTTGGAAGCTCGAAGAACGACAAATGAATACCGCACGAATTAAATGCCAACATAAGTCGTCGTTTTGAGGTACTGTGGACCCTTCTTCTCTACCGTCTCATTCAGTTTCACATACTACTTCTGGTGTTTTCGTGAAAAATCTGACCATCGGATCCGTGATCCTCTCGTTGCGCGTTTGACATCCCACAGAATCAATTTGCATAACGGCTCTTGTCCATCGTTGTCGTCCATGTACATTATGTGTCCGGTCCATTTTATCTTTGATAATCTGGCGCACAGAACGGCATCCTTGATTTTTGATCGTTGACGCAGGTCGGAGCTTGGGATCCCATCCCCTTACTTGTGTGAACCGGGTACTCCTAGCATCGTCCTTTTTCGACTGTGCGTTCGATAACGCTGAGTGATCTTCATCCTGCTTACGCAGCGACCAGGTTTCTGACGCATACTTCAAGGCAGGAAGTACCGTTCAGTCGAAAAGGTGGGCACGTAGTCGGGTGTTCCTTGTTCTCTTAACTACATCTCGATGCTTTCAAAAAAACTTTCTAAGCTGTTAGCTTCCACAGGTTTACTTCAGGCAGCGTCAGTCGTGCACTGTGATACTCGCTTTGCGAGATTTAGTCGAAGACCAATCGTTCCACAAGTGTTCTCTCAGCAAGCATTCGTTCCGCTTGGCTAATGTTTGGTGTTATAAGGATGAAGTCATCAGCAAAGCAAAGATAGTGTAATTGCCAATCATCAAGTTCCACTTCCATGTTGTCCCATTCTACCGTTCGCATGACGTTTTGGGGAGTGGCAATATTTAATTTTAGCTGGAGGATATCGCCTTACCTAATCCCTTTTCTTACGTCGATGTAATTTCGTATACAATGCTGATATTTTCGTGGTAGAATTTTTACATAGCTCGCGAAGAATCTTTACATACTGAGGAGGGACGCCATCGCTGATGGATTTCCAGTCGGCTAGTCGCGAGGATACTTAGCGTCTCCTTAAATGACGGATATGGGTTAACGCCAACCAAAACAACTCTGTGCTTCTCCGAGACGTAAGTGGATCTAGCGGATGGATTGCCTATTTTAGCTGCTCCGATTTGACTACATGAGGGAGTGGATATGTTCGCCTTTAGACAGATTGTATTCTACAAGTCAAATCCACCAAAAGAGTGCAGTGAAGCAACTGAGAAATGCATGGAAGGTGTTTAGGAGTCTTCTTCAACAAACACGCTCCACATTTACACCGGGACAGCGCAGCAAGCTAATCGTAAGTATTCGCAGCCTCCACCTTGAGAGCTCGGTAAACTACGTATGGGTGTTAAAGAGCCGGAAATGGCAAAACAAATGAGCATCATTACCTTGAACTGGAAAGAGCCCCGATACAAGGGCGTTGGGTAGGATGAGTACAGACAGTTTGCTAAAACGTTTGAGCCATTCTAAGCTTCCTAAATCGCAAAGAACTAAGGTGACGATCCGCACCTCAAAATGGATGCACATTTGCATCTAAGTTCTCGATAGAAGACTTGATCATGCAAGCAAGAAAGATAAGTTAAGACGTCATCGGACTGCCCGAGACGAGAAGATGTTACCCATTCAACGCCGTCTATTACCCCGGAGAAGAACTGTTCCTAGGAACATGTGATAAGAAAGAAGTATGCGGCGTCCGCGTCCTCGTCAACACGAGTCTTGGCCATGAATATCGATCCACTCCAACAACTAACAAACCGGGTTGAACGGTTACGATTGAAGCGATGTCTATTTATACTGCGTTTGACAACCTTTGTCGTATACGCACCGACATCGAGCTATGACGAAGACGAAGTCGAAGCGTTCAATATAGACTGAGAACGCAGTTCAATGCCGACTTTGCTCACCAAATCGTTACTGTTGACAGCTGACTGGTGATAGCACCATTAGCGCTAAAGAAAAGGTAAAGCAAGGGTCTCGGTTGGTGCAGTGGATAAAACGTGAGCTGCAGGTTAGGGTAGTCGCAAATTTGAAGCGTATGTCTTGTTCCAAGTTTTGCCCATATCTCATCATTCTTGTCGATCTAAAGAAGTTCTGCATAGAAGACAGCATATTCTTCAAGGTCAGCATTGGTTATTTTAACGCTAAGACTGGACTCAGAGGAATGCCTGAAAAACGTCACATTGGAACCCACGGATTAGAGCTAACGAACTGAGTGAGGTGCTCAGTAAGTTTATCACAACGACCAAGAACTTTCATAGTAACTAACAATTTCAGAAGCCCCTGATTCGAACCTAGGACATGGGAGCTTCCCAACGCACAGTAACATAACGAAATAGACCACATTATAGAAAATCGAAAGTTTTTTCCAAACCGAAGTCGCCGTTGTCCCAAAATTTTACATGGGATCAGACCATCCACTCCTTCGTGCAAGATTCCTTTTCTCGCGGAAAGGAGAAAAGCCGCTAAGTTTGAAAAATGAAACGCGAAAACCACCACAAGCTGGGATATATTCAAATCATTATTAGGCTCTTGCAAATATGTCGTTATCAACAACACAGATGAAGAATACTACCGGCTTACTTATATTTTTTGAATAACATAGATGAAGGATGCGACATGCTTATAATTTCACGGCAGAGCTATGAAATTTGAGTTTGAGAGTGACAAAAAGACGTCTGTCTCCAGAAACACTCTGTATGATACACCAGTGTAGTATCGCACGATCTACAGTCAACAGCCAACTGACTTCCGAACTTGCAGATCAATGCAGGCAGGCGATAAAAAAGGATTTTAAAGAGAGAAGAGGAGCAGTTATAGTCGAAGATGCAGGGGCTAGAAAGAGCATTCGCAAAGCCCAGCGAACTTCGCCAATTACAAGATCAAGATGATTGCACTTCGTGGCCCAGCCAGAATAGTTACAGCTTCAACAAAGACAATGGAGAAAATCATCATTCATGGCTACTAGTCCGACTCTTCAACAGACATTTGTTCCTGTCCTCATTTGGAATCAGGGACGATGGCTATGCCGCCACACCGGTTCAACTCTCGAAATACGACATGCAGTTTCATCGGCGAAGAATCGAACAACACCTAGTCTGATACATGATAGGAGATGAACGCTTGAAAAACCTTCTGCATGGTTTCAAAAAACATTCAGTACGATGTACCACATCCACGCAATAATGAGACTCACTGAAGTATTACGAAATTATAAGAGACCGCTCTGTCTCACTTTCATCGAAATAGAGAAAGCTCTTGGCTCACCATGTTAAACATTTTATTTACGGCTTATTATTCTTTTCATGGCAGGGTATTATATGAAATACAACCACAATGATACTGAAATATTGGCAAAAACTCGGAACTCCAGGTGAGCTTCGAACCCGTGTTTAACCATTCGGTGCTCTCAAGTGTTATACACTACACCATTGCTGCCCTCACTTTTGCCTTTTTTCAGACAGTTTATTGCTGATAGCAGCGCTAGGGATAGCAGCAAATAAAAAATTCAAACATTGTGGTTCTCATTGTAGCCTCAGCTTAACAGAGTTCAAGGCCCATTTGTTCTCACCAGATCATTCACGTTTACGGTTGATTGCTGATATCACCGTTAAGGTAAAAACTGGCTGAGAGCAAGCGCCAAAGCAACGACTTCGGTAGTACAATGGATAGTACTCGAGCTACTGGAAAGGGTAATCGCGGGTCTGAAGCTCATTGGAATTCCGTTCTTGGTTCAGATGAGAAAAAACCACCAGGTAGTGCTGGACAGCCAGGATGCTCCTACTCCATAAGCTTCCTGAGCTACATCAAAATTTCATAACCGGTAATACAATACCACCATTTTAAAACGATATTAATATCGACGTGAAAAGAAGTTAGTTAAGGCGGTAAAATCTCGCCAAAAAGTATTTACTGTCACCCTCCAGAACGTCATACGAACGTCAGAATAGGATAACACGTTAGTGAATATCAATGGTTGGCAATTACATCACTTTTTCTTACTTCATCAAGCAATACCCAAGAGGAATGAGTGCTAGCCGACTTTGACAAGAGCTATGGAAAAACTGATGTTCGGCTAAATCTCGCTATTGAGGATGTATTGAATAAAACTAAAAACATGCGAATCCATGGCAAACTCTTTTCGAGTACAAGATTCTTCTTCGACTTAATTCCTCAGGACGTCAAAGATACAGCGGGAAATCAAATCGCCAATTGACATAATGGTTAAATTTTTTTTCATAGATCTTCAAAAAAATGAGATGATGTTCAGCGAGTCCGTAAGAACGACAGAAACTCACTGGGATAATCTTGTACGTGATAGGGAATAAGTTGAAAATTTACTGGTCACTCGACGACCAAAAAGGACAATAGGTGATACAGGTAAGAGTGCAGACAACAGTATTCGAAAACATAAATTAGATAATCAGCGTTTATAATTCCTAGAAGAGAGAATTATCGCCTAACCAACGGCAACGAAACATTCGGCCGCGATACGACGGGTTACAGTTAAAGCCCTACAAGAGCGTTTGGTGCTTCGCAAACTTATTCACCTATCACTGCAAGTATTTCTGGAGAAAAACCTTGAGCACTGCACTAGTTTCAACAGCTGTGACCTTTATCTATGAAATTCACCTATAAATTTTACTTGCTTTCGGTAGGTATTTCTATTGAAAGCAGGATAGCAATGTATCTAGGACGAAAAAAATGAAAGTAAAAGTTTCGAATGCTGTTGCCTTAATAAAGCTGTTCTAGAAATATGAGAAACCGTCGGGCAGGACTCCCTGCCTGCAGCACGCCTCGTCCATGAAAACTCGGTTTCCCAGAAGAAAAAAAGCCGCCGTTGGAGAGGAGTCTCCTAACGGCATGACACTTGCGGAGATCGATCATATCCTTACTGACAAAACATGATGCTTACTCGACACATCGGTAGTCCCATTATTTTGTAATGGTTTGAACCATCGCCTTTTCGCGTGAAGCCATACGATAGAAAACAATTCATGACATCGACCACGAAGAAAAGTCTAGCTGTATATGATGAGAACATCCTGAATGAAACCGTACCGAAACATGAGAGACAGATCAAGGAAAACCCTGATGGAAGACCGCGGTCTGCTGGTTGAAGTTAAGGACTTGAAAGATGTGTCGAATTCGCCTCAGTTCCTCAAGCAAGAAGATCAGACCGCATCTCCACATCCATTAACAGGTTGTTCGAGAATAGATGGAAGTGAAAATGATCATACTGCAACACGCACAACACGGTTAGTAATCAATGCCAGTTGTAAAAGAGCTTTGCAGGAAGATCTACATCGATTTAGGCAGAAACTATAAGAAACAAAACAAAAAAAGAACCAGTCTGAAAAAATGCCGTCGCAACTTGTGCTATTGTAATATTCCGCCGGCAGCCCAAATGAACGAAGATGGGATCAACGAAGCTGAGATATTTGCAAAACTCTGACCGCAGGTGCTTATGGTGGGGAACGAACGCGCTATTGTCCTTTCCTTTCCGGGGAGTAACGCGTTCACCACCACACCATGTGATTATAACTATAGCCCCAGCTTAACTAGGTTCAATGCCGATTTGGGCTCCCCAGATCAATCCTGTTGACGGGTGATTGCTGATGGCAAAAAGATCGATAGAACTAGCTGAGAGACAGGCGAAACGAAGGACCCGCATGGTGTGGTGGTGAACGCGTTACTCCCGGAAAGGAAAGGACAATAGCGCGTTCGTTCCCCACCATAAGCACCTGCGGTCCAGAGTTTTGCAAATATCTCAGCTTCTGTTGAAGTTATATTTCGCAATATACCCTGCCATCAAAAAAAATAGGCAGTAGGCAAAAAGGCTAAAATTGAAGATGGGATCACCAAGACGCCCCGTCACGATGTGGAATCAGTAACAGGAAAGTTCTATACCAACCTTTCCCCCTTCCGCAATCCCCGTTCCAGACCCTAAAATCCCCACTGGAGAAAAATCACCAAGGATCCTTCCCTTTGAGGCTTGAAATCACCAGCGACTTCCTTAAAGTTGGAAGCCAAAATTTACATGTATTAGGTTTTTTCAGAAATAAACGAGCGTTTTAAAATATTTGTTTCAATGTATTTTTTACCTCTTTATATTTTTGTCAAAAGTCAAATTTTTATTTAACCATTTCTGAGCTTTGCAATTCTAGACGTCAAAAACGAATTTTTTGTTAAATTTTCTTTTATGAGTTAAAACTCGGTCGTAGCGCAGCAAAGACGGCCCGAAACAATAATGATATTTAGGATAAAGGTAGTGTTGGTGAATCAACAGTGCGAACACGGTTCCGGAAATTCCGATTTGGTGATTGCGACCTGGAAGATAAGGGAAGCCGCAAACGTCCCAGTGAACTTGAGGACGATGAATTGAAGGCACTAGTGGAAGCAAACACGCGAACAACTGTTCGAGAGGTTGCAGAACTCCACTCACTTGAATCGCATAGAAAGACAAAGAAGTCGACCAGTGGGTGCCGCACTGAATTAAACAATAGTAAAAAAAAATTGCTGTTTTGAAGCGTTGTCTGCCCTTATTCTGTGGAACAAAAAACGACCCCTTTCTTGATCGAATTGTGACGTGCGACGAGAAGTCAATTCTGTATGACAACAGGCGACGTTCAACTCAATGGTTGGATTGCAATCAGGTTCCACAGAACTTCCCAAAGCCTAAATTGCACTAAAAAAGGTTACGGTAACTGTTTGATGGTTTGCAGCCGAGCTGTTTCATCAGTTTCTTGAATCCCGGCGAAACGATTACGGCAGAGGAGCATTGCCAACGAACCGTAAACTCCAACAACAACGACCGGCATTATTCAACTGAAAAGGATCAATCCTTCTCCACGACAACGCCCGACCTCACGTTACGGAACCAGCGCTGTAGAGGTTGAAAGAGAAGGGCTACGAAATTTTGCCTCATCGGCCATATTCATCAGAGCTCTCGCCTACCGACTATCACTTCTTCAAGCACCTTGACAACTTCCTGCGTGAGAAATGATTCACCAACCACGATGACGCAAAAAATGCCTTCAACAAATTCATCGTTTCCAGAATTTTTATACAATTGGAAGAATAAACTTGTTTCTCATTGGCAAAAATGTGTAGATTCCAATGGTTTTTATTTTGATTAACAAAATTTCATTTGAAGCAAGTTATGATATTTTGAGTAATATAGTTAAAAACGCTCATTTATTTCTGAACCTAGTAGTTCACGTAAAGCATATGATATCCTACCCTCAAAAGGAAACAATCCCACACCAATGGAGGACGTCGTGCATAGTTATTATGCGCGAGGAAGATGACCTAAGGAATATCTTCGTAACTATCGTCCGATATGCACAACTGGTTGAACAATTAGGATACCCACAGGGATTCTGCTGCACGAATAAAACCCAGACCGTATCATGGGTGATAGAATTCTCTCAGGAGCACCACCTTCTCCATGTCCTAACCTATATCGACTACGAAAAAAGCGTTTGGCAGTGTCAAAACGAATGCAATCCTATCAGCGTTCTTTGGTCAAGGAGCGGACCCGTCTTAAATAACAACTCCATCTGACTGTTATCGGAACTGCACCACGGAAATACAGCTTTTCCATTGACCACTTACTGTACCCACAGGGAAAAGGGGATCGACAAGGCGGCACCATACCTCAAAGTTGTTTGGTGCCGCACTGCAGTGCTTGATGAATGCAGTCGATTGTGATGAGAAAGGCATAAGTATTGATGGAAAAATTCCTGTCAAACCTTCTGTTTCATCGACGACATCGCCGCCTTCCCAAGAAGTATCAACGAAGCAGAGGCGATGGTAAATTAGCTCAACGAAATCCACGATGACAAGGCGAACAGACCAAATAGGGATGGCTACCTTAGTACGACACTACCTCGTAAGTGTACCTTGGGCGTTCAATGGACAAGGAGAAGAACATGAAATAGGAACTATATGGAAGAAAGAGAGCAGCATGGACTGTATCCCGGCATCTTAAAGAAGCCACCGACCAACTGAAGGACCCGAAAATCCGCGCTCTTTTCGATTCAACGATCATTGCAGCGCTCTGTTATGCTGCAGAGACGTAGACTAATACTTCAACCACGTCAAGAATACTGTGCACTACTCACAGAGCGCTTGAACGATGTCTTCTAAAACATAAACGTCAAACATAAAATCTATTCGGAATGCGAAGTTCTGGTATTCGAAATCTATATTACCTTCGAGACCCAAGCGAACACACATCAATAGCGAAACAGATGAGCCGATCATATAATGAGAAGAACAGACGACAGATGGACGAAAAGAACTGTGGGGTGGAAACTACGAGGATGCAGGCGTCCTCTAGGACGACCACCTACACGTTTGGCGGACGTGCTCGTAACTAAAGTCAATCAGCTTTACTAGCAGCTGCAGTTGCTTTACAGATAAAGGTATCAGACTCTCAGCCGCCACTATGCTCGAATCAAACCACCATTATGGACGACAACGGCGAGGCAAAAAAACGAATGGAAAATGTGCTGGGGGTCGTCACAACTCGTAAAGACGAGCCGACCACGTATCCAAATAAGTAGATTGACTGAACTGCTTGTAGTCCCACTGTAATGTTACTGAATGATATGTAAAATGCCTGCTTTATGTACGGTTCAATAGTTCAACATATTGCTTTTCGTTAATTTTGCACAATATTTTAAGCACATTCACCTGTAGACGTAGCACTTCTGCTCTGATCGAATGTGAATACACAATCCTGCAATCTGTAACTATGATCGTGAAGAAAGAGAATGATCAAGTAAGAGGGCGTACCATCTAAAATACGGAACAAAAGCTGAGCTTCGTGGTCGTTATGGTTCTGTTGCACTTTATTTGTCGTCAAACTCCACAAACTAAAAAAAACTGTGAATATGTAAAGGGTAACACATAATGAAGACTTGTTGAGTTCACCGAGTTCGGGAAAAAACCGCACAGATCATCGTTACAAAACTCATGCAATAACACACCGCAAGCCGTTGTACACAAAGATTGTCTTCCCGTGCAACCATTCTTCAAAAATCCCTAAAAATTTGTTCACCAACCCCGTTGTAGGAATGTCTGCTAAGACGTTAACCCATTGCGACCTAGCAACAGTACTGCGTGGTTGGTCCAACGAACTATACGCAATTTTTCGTAGGCTATGGCCTTTCCGGTTTTGTGACAATAAAAAATTAGGAGACTTGAAGTATTTTGAGCATGACAACATTGTAGAAGAGACTTTGCGCTATCGTTCTATGAATATGAATGATGTGTACTATTATTTATTATGTGTTACCGTAGCTTATATTGCAAATGCATTGCTTCCGGAATTTTCAAGTATTTTTCAGCTTATGCTCAGTTTATTTCTGTGTTTGTTATATCTTCACATTCCACATAATAACTAAAACGAAGTAACAGTTAATTGCTAGTTAAGTTACCGATCAATGAGCCCTTTCGAAAATACATTCTTTTTTGGAAATCAATAAGTGTAGCGCATGCCTTTTTTGGTCCCACTACTCCTTTTTGATCTGCTTTCGACTAGCTATCAAATGAATGCATATAGTAAGGTAAAAAAAACTCGGGAATTCATTAAAGTCTGTATGGATACTATGGTGTCCATACGGTCGTTTGGTCCAGATCATTGTGGACACTGTAGTGTCAATACGGGGAGAAATGGGTCAACTCGCCGGGGCTTAGGGAATGCTATGCGGAGCCACCTCTACTAGCTCCTACCCAGATATAGTTTCGTTTTATGTTATTTATGAAGCAATGGAGTAATGCTAGAAGAGTGGTTCTCAGCATTGCGCTTTAGGAAGTATTTTCGAAAATAAAGAAAAAAAGGGTTTCTAAATAAATCAGGACGTCGATGATAGCCAAAGTGTTCGACAGCACATATGTACTTGATTGCATACATACGAACGGAAGAAAAATCCATCATTACATTTCAACTCACTCTACATTACACAACTTGAGAACGAAAATGCCACTGAACACAGCTTAATCTATATAGCAAGACAAAAACGATGTCAGTACCACTACCGCAACACAAACATAAAAAAGAACTTGTTTTCTTGACAATGACCTAATAGAAATATATTAAATAAGCTACACAGTATCGACTTCAAGTGGTAGCAAGTAATGTAGCACAACCGGGATGCGTATCTTGTAGTAATTAGCAATGCCGTGGGATGCAGTCATGGTTCTTGTTTCTGACCCGGCTTCAATCTAACCCAAGTCCTTATACAGCCGTGATCGGCAAGTTGATAGCACGTTAGTCCGAGAAAAAAGCCTCCTCAGATTAAAAAAAAACCGACAATTATCTGTAATGAAGGCTTAGGAAAGATTCAACTGAGCGTAGCAGGATTTAAGATAAAACAATGTCCAACTAGCTAAAGGATAAAAAGGATAAAGCTCTCAGCGTTGATCAATCCCTGAGGGATGCGCCATGCATTTGACTTCATTAAGTATCGTTGGAGGTGACTGAATGCATATATGGCCTCTACAATGATTCGCGGTGGCCTACCAATGTATCGAGCCAGTGCTGCTATCCTCCCGACAAGTCTGGTACCAATTTGCCGACCCCGGAGGGATGGAAGGCTTGGTGAGCCATGGGCGCGGGGATCAATTCCACGTGTGTCGCAGTGGCGCCTTCAACCACTGCGCCGTACGCGCTCTGTTCAACTAACATTCAACAATATTCACTAGAAAGCAAAATCCTAGATTGCGAATGCACTCATGCTGAAATCCGAGCACTTTTGTGAATAATAAGTGTAATACAGCGAAATAGAATAAGCACTGGGATCAGTAAAACACGTGGCATGGATCACATGAGAAAACAAGAATCGTGCAAACTCCCTTGCTCACAGTTCAAAATATTCCTTTTTTCCATTGAAAAAAGCTTAGCGAGCCGTGGAATTCCTGTCAAGTCACAGAATGACCCTACATGATATAATTTCGCACACATAACAATAACATTATGTTCAGTACAACAGAATTTGCCAGACTTTCTACAAAATGTATAAATGAGTGAAAAATCATTTAGTCACCAATACTGTAACGGTATAATGAGAAAATTGTTCTAAGAATAGTCCAAGAATAGCACCAGCAAAGATGATTTGGTTCTAAGTCCACATACGCCATTAATACAACTCAAAAACAGCTTACACTAGCAACTACAGATATTCCGCGTTCGTTTGTAGTATTATTTCATTTCTGTACTTTATGTTGTAAACCTATTTAAAATCAACCACCCAGTATTTTAGAAAGGCAGGGCAGTGTTACAGTAGAATTTTTTGTTAACAAATATAGCATGGGTTTTGAAGGTTCATAATGAAAAACGCCATAGCGAAATAGACCATACCTTTGTACAACGGTTGGTTTGGCTAACCAATATCGCCGTTGTTAAAAATTTCAAATATCTGGTCAGCAAACTACTAGAGTCGTACACATCTAAAGAACCTATTGCCACTCTTTGTCAACGAACAAATTAGGCTTTTTTTCCCACGTATCTTATCAGAATGTAAATTTCAAAAAACCCGAAAAGACTGTGTTGTAGCACAAAAAAGTGCACGGCAACTACACGGCATTGCCTAATCTGCCTGTTGCAGGACCTCTACAAACTCTGTTTTTAGTCGTCTTCAGCAGCCACAGATAGCAAAAAACAACAGATAAAGGACATCCACGCAAGCAGGCAAAAAAAAAGTGTCACATTTATGCCATATTGACGAACTGACCCAACGAAAAGAATATCTGCAACTACTCCAGAAATATGTATCTGAGTCGAGAAGATAAAATAATGTATTACTTAGCTCCAAAGCTAAATGGACAGAGATGAGAAATTTGAGGAGCTTACAGAAGCATCGAAGATGCACTGAACAAGATAAGGAACACCCGCCTTAACGCACGCATCGAAAACCTAAACGCTGTCTGATCAGGATGAAAAATGATCCAGTATTCTGGAACGAGATACCTATAGAAAGCTAGTAACATCCTAAACTGAGTACGTGAAAGAGGAAATCCGAACTTCCGACCTACGCTAACGATCAAAAATGCGGGACGCCGCAGAATAATCAGAAACATCGAGAATCAAATGGTCAGAAGCGCGCTTTGATGAACAACAAGTGTTAGCGATTTCGACGATGAAGATGGAGACAACCTGTTGCTATTGACGACGATGAATTGAAGGTTTTAGTGGAAGCAAATACACGTAAAATGTTCGAGAACCTGCAAAAGAACGCAGTGTAAGCCTCTCAACTGTAATTTTCGAGATTAGTAAGCTAAAACGAGGCTGTTGTAAAAGTTTTATCCAGGTAACGTTCTACTGTATCCACCTACTTCAAAGCAGCGACGTTTTGAGCTGATTGTCCACAATTGTTCGTCGTTTGTTCGTAGTCGCACTAAGTCGTATCTTCTTGACTGGAACAGAGCTCGACGGATGTTTCCTCACACGGCAGTGCCATTTTACACAAGATTTATTGTCATCTTTAAGACTGACAGGATGCATTGCCACCATGAAAACAGATCAGAATGGATGGCCAAACGACACACTGCTGATTCTACAAATGTTGAACGACTATGGTTACGAAAGCCTGCTCAATCCACCATACCCCCAGACGTCCTGCCCAGCGATTGCAACATCCTCAAGCATTTCGACGACTTTCCGTGTCAGAAATGCTACAGAAACGAAGCAAAGCCGAAACTGTTTTGGAAGACTTCATCGCTTCCAGAACTTCGAAGTTTTATAGAACCAGAATAAACAAACCTCATCGTAGTTGACAAAAATGTTGTGATTCTACTGCATTTTAATTCGATCAGTAAGGTTTGTTGTGGGTTAGGATATGTCACATTAAAGACAAGTTGAAAATCCTGCATTAATTCCTAAAACAACCTGAGCCAATACTTGGTACTCTCGCCAGAGATCACGGATACTTATCATCCATCTTCATCAATAGCAGTCTCTCTAGTAGGGCATAGAAACTTAGCCGAAGAACAGTTTTAGCATATTATCAAGTATAAAACAAAGTCATTCTTGGAGCACGCTCCTCAAAAATACATATGGTATTGAGGCTAACACTTGAATACAAAAGAAAAAATATGCCGAGAGAAATAGGCGGCAAAGGAAAGAGCCAGAAATGAAGTGCATTGAAATGATTGCACACCGCCGCGTTTGTGCACTCAAGGTGTCAATCACCTCATAAATATGAATACATCATCATATTACATAAAAATTAATGACATGAAATCCTGAGAGCAACGTTACAGTTGTATGTTCACTTCAGAAACCAGCAGTTCTCACTGTTCATCAAAAACGATGCATGATTTAGGAAAACATATGGAAAAACGACACGTAGAACAGGGTTAATCCAGTCCACGAACATTTGAAAGCTAAAAGATGAAATCTGAAAGAGCAACGGTCATAAGCTCATGCAGTTTGCTAGAAGGGATGAAGAGTACATTAAGTACGGGCGCACGAGCTTGCGCACGGGAACGCCGGCTGTATTGGGCAACGCGGTGCTGCAGTGAGGCCGCCGCGTGCCTGTCGTGTCTGTCGTCTGGCCCGCCCCCTCCCCCCCCGCGCACTGTTCGGACCTTGAGCACCGTTGGTTGACCTCCTCTCCCACGCAGGCCGCCGTCGACACGACATTGTTCTAACGCCCTGCACAAAAACGAACTGGTTACTGAACTTCCATTAATAAGGTAACTTTCCAGCACTTCATTCTGTGTGTCTGTACCCTACATGCACGCCATTCACGTCAACCAGTTCGCTGCTTCAGCGCTGCTGTTCTTCTTAGTCGACCCACTTTTACCAAACTTCTGCTGCTCCTGTTAGCTCCTAACGTGTCATATCTGTTCTACAACCTTTTTGAAATCTAAAACTCAATATAGGAGTTTTGTATTACTCTCATACACATATTCGTATAGCCCTGTGTCTGCATCAATGGGTATATGGCTTTGAAAGTACTTAAAGAGCTAGAATTTCGTGGGATTTTCTCTTCGATAGAGCACACCTCACTTTATAGGACAGTTCGAAGTTGTTTGAATCACTTAAATATCAACTGATTTCCATGTTTGTGAAGTTTAAAAAAAGCTATTCGTGGTGAAAGTGAAGTGGACGCAGAACGACACCAGGACATAACGAGGAACAAGTTTACATAGAAAACGGTAATGAACATCAAGTTCACATCCAGTTCCTCTTCTATTTGTTATTTCTATATTTTTAATTTTAGCGCAGTTATCGATTTTTTCACTAATAAAATGGTTGGATAATTCTGTTTACATGGCAAACATTTTGTTACAGGGCCATTCTTGGTTTTCTATGTCTCCGAGAAGCTAGTCAAAGAAAGTTCTGAGTGGACATTGTTGTGCTCGCTTGTGACAGTTGTCGTAATGTTCGAGGAGTGTTATCGATTGTTCTCTTTTCACTTTTCCACGAATTGTACAGCTCATTTTCGCCGGATGTCCATCAGATATTGTGGCATTCTTCTAGTCTGCAACGTTTTCTAGTTGGTTCTTGGTTGTGGGTCTTCGAACGGATTGCATGAGAAGGCAAAATGTTGTTCCTATGCCTTAACTGTCTCTTATCATATCCGTTTAAAGTCGTTTTTCAATGATGAATTTAATCGAAACTCTTCAAATTTTCAGAATGGATACTTCGAACGTGGTCACATCTCCAACAGGTATATGGTCTTCGTCAAAATCTTCAGTTATTATGTACACTGTGGAAGCATTCAGTTTTGAGATACCATTTATCTGTTTGTTTTTCCCTTGATAGATTTGTTTTCTCTGTTTAGCACATCCGTCAAGCGTAGAGATTGTACAGTGTGCAGACTGTAGTGCCGACGATCCTCAGTGGGCTTCTATCAATCGTGGTGTCTTGATTTGCACGGATTGTTGTTCTGTTCATAGAAATCTAGGTAGACAATATTCCCATGTACGATCACTCAACCGAGGAATGTGGGACACGCCACAATTGGAACTCGTCAAACTGCTTCACAAGTGGTTCTTTCATTTTTTTCCCTCTGTAACTTGAATGATATCTAGATTTTTGCACTCGAAAAAGTTTAATGAGGCTTCAGAACTGGCTCTAATCGAGTATGGGAACATACGATGTTGGATCCATCTTCATCTTCAAAGTTCAGAAGGAAGCCGTTACCAAAGTAAGATGTTTTAAAGAATACTGTCAAGTTGAAGTTTTGCTAGATGTCATGTCGTTTGCATCAACTTATAATGCATGTTCGCTGCAGTTGTTTCTGGCCAGATATAAAATTTTCCCAGTTCTTTGCTACTGAAACGATTATTGAATTTTCTTGTTTTTCCGTAACCACTCAGCAGTGTTCGATAGTAACTGGTGCATACGAAGTCAAGGCGATCTCAACTGGTCTTTGGCTTCACTGCAGTTAATACAGACTATTCTCAAGCGTAAAAAACAATGTAATAAAAACAATAGTTTTGAAACCGACCGTCGTTTAACCTCGGTAGTGAAATAACCACCGACTCCGATCATCGGTTCTGGTGAAGACGAAGAGCTCGGAGCGTTAGCCGAATAAACACCTATATCAACGTCGTGTAGGCACAACGTAGTAAATTTGGACCGTTATGGCAGTGCATTTTTTATCCAGATTTATCCATTTCCAGTGATCCAGTACTTCCAACTAAAGAAGCCTTTATCAAGGCTAAATATGTTGATCATCTGTTCATTCGGAAGCCAAGTAAGGATGGTGAACCGTGGAGCTCAGATGATGTTAATAAACAGCTGTGGTCGTGTGTTCGGACGGCACATGTCGACACCACATTGAGGTTAGGTCTCCAGGGAAATTTTTCGCAGCAAAAAGCTTCTAGAACTTTCTACTATATGATTGCGGTACATTACTTGTGAAATGTTCTTAGTCTTGCAGACTTCTAGCAATGGGAGCTGATGTGAATTACGTCGATTCTGAGAAAGGGAATAGCCCACTTCACGTTGCTGCAAAGGAAGGGCAAGCAATGCAGGTCTGTGTTTTCAAATGATTCTATTCCAATTTTTTCATGTTAATTTGCTGTGTAGACTGAACTTTTCGAAATTTTCTTCGATATTGTTCCTCTGTGGAAATTGCATGTTTTCATATTTTTTATGATTAATAATGGTCTAATGGGAAATAAACTTACCAACGGTTTTCCGCCTCATCGTGGCTGGGAGGTGTTCCTAGGTGTCGGGCTGCGATGTACAGTAGGATTCATTCCCTCATCAACGCCACCCTAGCTGAGGAGTCCAGGGTTTCGATCAGGGAGGCCAGCTAGGGGTAAACCAGAGTAAAGATCCTGTATCAAACTAGCCAAATTGTGGCAAATGTCGCTGTGATGCACAAGGGTGGCGACTGCCTGTGGTGTTGACGACGTGGGGGCAAACTTTGGCCTGGCTGACCTCGGCACTGCTGGAAACCACAATAACTAAACTAACAAATCTCCGGAGAATGGGAATTATGCTGGGGCCCGCACAACCAGTGAAGATGGGCCATCCAAATATCCAGGTAATGTCAAATAAAACGGCTCTGTTTATCACGTATATAAACATTGACCGTTTTTTTTCCTTTGTTTTTTTGCACAGTACATAACCCGTCATCACATCCACTGTGCAGACCCCAGCACTTCTTGAATTCGATTTGTTTTTCATCGCAATCACCGTTCTACAATGTCTTCGAAAATTTCACGAGTTCTTTCGGCTACTGCTTTTGGATGTCGTCTCTTTACGAATGTCGTGGAATGCTGATCGAGTCAATTCTGCTTGCACCTACAGAGATAACCGAGCTAAAGCTGTCCCACGTAGATTTTAGGAGAGCAGTGGAGAGTCGAATCAGCACCTTGATTCTCTATGGACTGCATAACTAGCCACTCTGCTGACCCCACTTAGATGTTCGATGTAATGGAGATTGTAACGCTTGAACTTGACGAAATATTTGCAATATTTCCTGCTTTTTATATATACTAGGACCGATTTGGTTTAATTATTTCAAAGTGTTTGGAACAGATTTTGGTTAAGGTTGAACTACTGCACATCTATGGTGCTGATCCACTGCTCTGCAATGCTGCTGAATTAACTCCGGCTCAGCTTGCTCAACAGGACGGATTTGTTAGTCACATGAGAAGCTCAATCTTAGCTTCATCTTTGTTCCAATTAATCTTAAGTAAATGAAATTTTTAAATATTTATGCCACTATGATTAATTTCAGACAGACCTTGCTAATCGGTTAGATGAATTGTCTTTTGATTTAACTAATCGATTGTCGTTATTTCTTTGTGGACGAAAACCTGATCATCAGCATCAGCAACACTTCCTCATACCTGAGCTCACTGCCAAGAACTCCGTTGAAACATTGCGATCAGTTCGGTTTAAAGTTCAAGCACTCCCGGACTTCGTTTTTGAGAAGCTTCTGCAAGATGTATACGACGAAGTATGTTTATTAAATGAATATCTACCTAATGGTTTTTTAAGATTTTTTGTTTGAAGTTTTCCGATAAGTTTTTCGATGGATGAGAGAATCGCCCTTTTATCCTGATAATAATTTTAAAATCATTTAGTCTTTCTCATTGTTTTTCCATTGCTAACTGAAATTTCCTATTCAGTCCAATCAATGCCATAGCGTGGGCGCAAGTTGGCTAGTGTTTTCGCCGTATTTTTTAATATATCGTATTTCCTTAAACGAAAGTGTTTTACCACTTGTCCTTTTCAATATAATTTATGTTAACAGTGCGGTGATTGTGACAGGTTAGGGGAATATTGAACTCCCGGGAAGGATTAGTAGTTGATACTTGTATTGTGCATCATTGTAAAACAACTACGTAACGAAATGATTCATCAGAAGATTATTGCACTAGCAATATATTATTGCATGCTTTAACAGTTGTTTATTTTGTCCGTTGATATAAGTTGTAATAGGTTGATCGTCGAGAAACCCAAGCTGCGTGGGTGGCCATGAATCAAGGAAAGATCACGTCAGGAAATGAACAGTGTGTAGCTGTTTTTTTACCAGTAGGTTTTTTTTCGCTGCAGTAGTATTACTGAACAAACCGATGTTTTCACTTTTTTTACTTATGGTCGTTGATGTCTTTCAGAAGACCGTAATTGACAGCATGTTTCATTTTCTGTTTACCAGTTTCCGATTACGCTTGGTCTTCACAAGTTTAGCTTTTGTAATTGTCTTGCAGGAGTAGTATCACTGGTTACTAAACTTCATACGACTAGAGTGCTGTACTATTCAGCTATAAGATTTCCCTTCAGTACTATTATGTGTTGTTTGATACAGGATAAAATCGTGAAATGATTCAGCTGAATCCCTTCATTCTCAGCAACGAGAAATCAGTTACGACAAAAACTTGCAAAATTCGACGTTCGGGAATTTGCAACTCTCATAATTGATGTGCTTAAGGTAAGTGTCCATCTATTTTATAAAGGTGCGACAAACGTTCCATGGCAATTTGATTTTGCTTTCTACTTTATTATAACGATTTCACTTGAGATTGGATGTTCGCTGTGTTAAATTCTCATCAAAGATCATTTGAAAATTGACATTTAGTGTTCGGTCCTTCTTAATACAACACAAAAAGGAATTCCAGATTTCTGGGAGTAACACATTGCTTTTTCTTCGATTTATGTGACATGCTTCCAAATTTTGCTCTTTTGAATATTATTGTGCTAACATGACTGCAAAAAAATTCAAAGTCGTTCATATCGTTATCCTGAGATCTTCTTCAAACCTTCTAAAAACCTAAAAAAGGAAGAAAAACCCAAACCTTTTTTAAATGAAAGAAGGCATGCTCCCACATTTGCAGAAGAACGACTACAAGATTTTTTGGGAACCTTGCACAAGCTTTTACACTTTTTCAAAATTCGAATGACGTTTTTTCTTCACGCCTACATTTATGGAGAATATTGACAATATTATTCTGACAGATGTTCGTTTTTGTTTCCACGAGATTTTGTCCAACATAACCACACCTGGTTCACAGTTGTGACGTTGTTCTTTGTGTCAGCCGTGCCTGCGCTAACTTTGGGGATTTTAGTTTTGTCTTCGCCTT
The DNA here is from genome assembly GCA_018806985.1 of Angiostrongylus vasorum. Classification (NCBI taxonomy): domain Eukaryota; kingdom Metazoa; phylum Nematoda; class Chromadorea; order Rhabditida; family Metastrongylidae; genus Angiostrongylus; species Angiostrongylus vasorum. The sequence goes on along the minus strand of JADANN010000034.1, from coordinate 841,904 downwards.
TTTTTTCGAGAATGTTAAGTTTGAGAAAGTTCGTAAATTGCGATAGTGCAAGGCTTCTTTTCTATGTTTATTACATTACGAACTTCTGAAGTGCTTCATTTATCGAGAAATGATAGGCAGTTGTCAGAAAGTAAGCATCGGGCGTCATAGTTTTCAAGGACATGGTTTTCTGTAGCTTCGTTACTGGAGGCGATACCATTTTTTTTCTTACTTTTTCTAACGTCAGTCTTTGACTACTTTTTCTGTTCTAAATGTTTAACTTTTTGCTCACTGCCTACTTTTTTTATGGCAGGGCATGATGTTGAATACAACCACAAGGATGCTGAGACATGAGCAAAACTCGGAACCTCAGTGCTACGAGCCCGTGATTCCTTTTCTGGGGGCTCACGTTTTATCCCACTGCACTTCCGAGCTCGCTTTCGCCCAATCTGTTAGCGGATTTTTTTTCGAAGTGGCGCTAACAGCAATTATCCGTCGATGGTCTGGAGAGCATAAATCGGCGCTGAACCTAGTTGAGATGAAGATGCAATCAATATCACAATTCTTTTTTTCTATGGCAGGATACTATGTGGAATACAACTCCAAGGACTTTCGGAAATGGTAGTCGCAGGTTCGAAGCGCTTCTGAGATTCCGAGTTTTGGCGATACAGTTCTGCACAAAATCTTGAAAGTTCACAGCCTTTCCACGTTTGACTTTTTTTCATTGAGATTTTAGTTTTGTATGGTACAACCGCAAATTTCAGTGGCTAAAAATCAACTTTCAACAAGATTTCTTTGCTTTTTAGCACTCGATCTTCTGATGACTTTGAATTTCTTTATACCTGGGCCCACTCATCTGTATCACCTGTAGATCGTTGAGCGACTCGAGTGCGAACCAGCAGGAATATAGGTTGTCCTTATTGCATGGAGGTGTGAGATAGTGGGTTCTGTTTTTCTCATTGAGCCTCCGAGCATGATGACTATTTTCTAGAATCCTTATGAATGTCTGCCATGAGGTCAGTAGTCTTCCTGCTATGCGCTAGACATTCCGTGGGATCTTGTCCTTAAGGCCTGTTGTCAATCGGTTGTCGTTTAGATGCACGACACTTCTGTCCTCTTTTTCAGTATTTTGACGTTCATAACCGCATCATGATCTTTGGTTTTTTAACGTGGGTGCGAACTTCTGATTTCCTTCTTCACCTAAATGTTAATTCCTCCTAGCCTCACCCGCTCGATATCGCGTTTTAAGGAGTTCTTTCGTTTAGCTGAAATTTAACCATGTTTCTGAAGTGTAAGTTAACACGAGAGGAATCCTTGGAGTTGGAGGAATGGACGCAGAGTCAGTTTTTTCTTTGTCTTCTTCACCACGTTCTCGATGCTATTGAAAGCTGTCCAAGGCGCTGGCTTCACCTGCTCAAATCTAAAGCTAATTCGTTCATCCTGTTGACTTTCCACCCCAGACAGGAATAATCGCAGAATCAGAAACAAATCCTTTCCTCACGAGGATGGTCTTTCAGAGATTTAGTGGAAGATCAATCTTTTCACATACGTTTTAGAACCCCGCCAGCATTCGTTCTTTTTTAGTAGTGCTTGATGTCATAAGAACAGTCTCATCAGCAAAGTACAGGTGGCATAGTGTCCTACCATCGATTTTACTTCTATCTTATCCATTTCCAGTTTTAACACAAAATTCTCGAAGGTGGCTGCAAATAAATTTGGCAACATTGTGTCGCCTTGTCGAATTCCTCGCTTGAAACGATATAGCCATCCTCAACTTCATACCAAACAAGTGTACATGGGTGTTGAAGAAATCAGGATAGAAGTCGATAATGATTTTCTCCATCGCTGTTCTGGAAACCTCTACTGTTACGTTTGTTCGTGGGGGTCCGATCACCTCAGTCTTGCAACCGACGAAATTTCGTCGGCCGTTGCAAGTGCTCTTTCCCACCTCTGCAACTTGAACAGTTTTCTCCATGTGTTTCTAATTTTCTATGCATTATGAGATTCGTTGATGTATTAGCCCGAATGTTCCTGGAGGCATATCTGTTGGTGGCTTTCAAGCTTTCGGCTCCGTCGCACTAATATGTTGATACTGGAGTGAGCCGGTCGTATTCTTCTTCGATGCTGTCGATAGCGATATCCTCCTAAGGACCTCCTATTAGTTTGAATAAGAATCCTAATTCGTTATCATTTTGACTCTTCGTTTCTTGAATATTGCCACCTCTCTTCTTTATGTAAGAAAGAAATTTTTTACGCAAGGAAGACAATGGTCTTTTTTGTAAAAATTTTTGAGACGACATTAGGTAGTAAAAGCCTTTGATTTGCTACAATCTTTTCATTTCTTGATAGCGCTCTTCATTGAGGGATTGCCACATCCAACAATGAGAGTGAGATGTCTAGTACTATGAGTTAGCATGGATGATCTTGGTTAGCAAGATGAACTTAGTCAGCTGCTTACCCAGTTCGTTACACTCATAAGTTCCGATGTGGAATTTTTCACACATTCTCTTGAGTCTAGTTTTAGCGTTTCATTTTTCCAACAGTGGCTTTGAAGAAGACATGTGAACCTATAATTGCGACCTTTCAGGTATTATCGTCTGTATAGAATTCCAGGTGTCCGCATAGAACGCTTCGTATTCGTCGTTTCCATGCCTTGATGTGGGGTTTCGTTGCTTTACATCCCATCAAATGTATGCGTTCGATTGTGGCTGTTAATTGTTGTAGAATGGATGTTTATGGCCAAACTCGTGTAGACGAGAACTCCAAGACTGGTGCCACCGACTCTGTTATCGCATGTTTCGAGGTATAGTTCTTTCCCGGTAACAAAGACGGCGTTGGCGTTAAATGGGCAGCGTCTTTCCCTTCGCGACTAGTAGGACGACGTCGTAGCTAATTTTCTCAGTCTACACTGTAAGGTTTTAAACTAAGAATTCAGATGATCGTGATCGCATATTATAGAGTAGCTTAGCACTGTCTTCCAGAGAAGACATGACCGTTGTTTGTTGATGGCGATTCCTCACCACCACGCATGTACTTTCCAGTTACCTACTTGCAGGCTTTTAATTGAATTATAGAATATTATCCGCCTATACGCGGAGTCGCTCACGCATGTATATGACACATTAATGCTTGAGGGAGTCAACTCTCTAGATCCACCAACGTCTCAGAGAAGTACGAAGTTGTTTTTGGTCGGCGATAAACGCCAAATGTGCCACCTTAGGACACAGCAAGTTGCCTCACAACTAACGGCTAGGAATTCCTATGAGAAACCTTTAACAATTGAATAGATTGAAAGCAAAGCACGATGCAAAAATCATCCCATATTCTACACAAACTAGTAAGTCCACTCGCAAGAAACTCTTCAACTTCGCTGGGGAGCTTTTCCCTCAACCTTGATGTAGAAGTTGCCTGACTCGCTCGGTTTTCATCATTTTCAAATCACTGCAGTATTGCATTGCCTTGAATAAAAGAAACAAGATATTGTAAAAGGATTCGATGTGGCCTTTACTATGGTACTATTAGTGGACAGACATGGACTGTAACGATGACGGATAAGTCATTGATGAAAATGGTTTTGCTTTGAACAAAGTCAGAACCTCAGTCGTAAATAATACCTTTAGCGGTGAGGGTACTCGCAATTCGAAGCCCAACTGAGGTTCCGAGTTTTGCTCATACTTCAGCATCCTTATGATGGTATTTCACATAGCACTTTACAATGAAAAGAATAGGCAGTTAATAAAAACTAAGGACATTGCTTAATACATTTCTTTAGAAGATAAGCAATTATTTGTATATGATGAAGTCGTCTTTGTGCCACCTGTCTTTGTTGATACATTGTCTTAAGTGGACGCTTGTCAAATGTCTGCTTCCTATCGCGTGATAGAGTTGCCGAGTGGATTCAGCTTCCTTCAGAGACACCAGAGCAACACGTTTTTTCTATTTCAGAGCTTGCTAAAAAAAATCTCGGCATTCGTTGATCTTCTTTACGGCGTTTGACATTTCATGGAAAATAAATGGCTGCTATGTTGTTACACACCATCACGGGTCACCAGATTTTCTACATCGTTTCGTACACACTTCGCTCCCTGATCTTGTGATGTGTTGCTCTTCAAACTACTTCGATCACACGTTGGAAAAACATTGGTGATTGTTCATCTTACTTACACTGCTTCCAGATTTCCGTTGCATTGGTGAAGACGTGATGAGTCACGCAGTCAAAAAGGTACCTGTTTTTGTTTGTCCCCTTCATTACATCCTCAATATTCCTCAAGTTTTTCGTTTGTTCCTGGTCAGCAATGAAGACAATGTGTTCGCCATGTTGACTTCCTGATCCAGGTACACAACGGAATTCGGAGATACACGTTACATTGAGCGTAAATGCGGCATCATGAGCCAATCCGTTCACCATAGCAGATTTTATTTTTAAAGAAGATAATTTTTTTCCCACATACTATAAAAAGCAGACAGATTTCTCCCCCACATACTATAAAAGCAGACCAGCACTCGTTTTGGTATGGCCAGTGCTTGGTGCTAGCACAGCTATCAGCAGCACAAAAGTGGTGTTTCTACTAGTGATCGTCCTTCACTCCCAAAATAGCACTGAATTTTTGGGTGCTGTAACCTTTTTGGCTCCTCCGTTTACGTTCTTATCGATGTCGTTTCAAAGTGGTAAAGTTCTGAATATGAAGCACTTGAAAGTTTTTTTGCACGTTGAGCAGATACGCGCTGAATATTCGAGCTTCTTTGGCTACTTCTGTTTCAATTTTGACGAAAGATTTTCAAATCAGTAAGAGTGAAATAATGAGGCATTTTATACTCGGGTGTTGCTAAAGTGTTTCACTATGCTGTGGAAGTGATATATCATGTTGAACACTTTCCCAAACACTGCTCGTTTGCATAGCTCACCATTATTCGTTGGTATCCATACTGCAATCTAATGTTATCAAAGATGAGTCGAATAAAGACTTTGCAAAGAATGTTCAATACCAGTACTTGCCGATTTCATGTATCTTTCGATCTTTGTACATCATCGTGGTCTTACTGGTTTTCCGTTCAAGAGAATTTATCTGATTTGACACCTATTTTGTTAACAATCTGACCCTTTCTTGGAGCGTAACAAGAATTTGTTTCCGGTTTCCTTCGGGTTGACTGCTCTTCCTTGGTTTGTGGTTACTGTTTCAAATGTTTGCGAAACTTGCGAAACGGATAGAAAAATCGTCCACCTTGCATTCTTAATCCTATATTCATTGAATTGTTGTTGAATTTGTTAGTTAATTCGGTGCCTTTTTTGTGTCTGTGCAGGACAGTTACAGATACTACATGTGAAAACCGGGCGAATCTTTGCCTATGTCTACACAACCAAGTAGATTTTTTTCCTGTTCCTGCCTTCTCTTCAGCATGCTCCTCCAATGCTGGATCTTGGTTGGTGAGTTTCGAGGTTATGTGGTACATCCCTGGGTGGAAGATAAAGGATAAAGCTCTTGGCATTGGTCAATCCCCTGAGATGCGCCATGCATTCGACATCATTAAGCATCGTTTGGAGGTGAGTGAATGCATATGTGGCCTCTAAAATGACTCGAGGTGGCCTAACGATTGTCGAGCCAGTGCAGTGCTGCTATCCTCCCAAAGAAGTCTGGTACCAATTTGCCGACCCCGGATGGACGGAAGGAAGGATTGGTGAACCATGGGTGCGGGGATCGATTCCACGTGTGTGTTGCAGGGCGCCTCCGACCACTACGCCACACGCGCCACTGGATGGAAGACAGGGAGATAAAATGCAGAGCAGACCAAACGTTTAAGTGCTCAATGTCGTCGCTAGATTCAGATTCTGGACTCGAATCTCTTCTTTGGTACACTGCTTTGTACCCTCTACATACGTTTTTTTTTCACATTTCATGCATACCTACTTGGATTTGCTTGTATGTATGCAAATGGTTTCCTAAACGTCGATTATTGTATAGACTTCCCCAAATTAATTTTTAACATATCCTTCGTATATACTGCGTAGGTTAGGAGCAGAGACGAATAGGGCCTTTACAGATGCTTACTCCAATCCCTAGTTTAATTAGGAGATTACAGGTTATATAGATAATTTAGCGACGTACTCCTTTTTCTGTTGTGCATCCCGAAAGCTCTTAAATTTAACACTAACTGCTGTTACAAGTATTTCATATTTAAATATATGTTTGTTCTTTGGGGATATTTGTGAGTTTTTTATTCACTCCACTTTAGGATTATTGAACGTTGTATCTTTATTTGTTTCAAAATGTGAGAAAAGAGGTCTGTAATAAGCCTGTGGTATCTGTACAACATCTATAGCACTGCTATTCATTTAGGGAAGCAAAACGACGACACTTCGGTCGTCCTCCGGATGATTTACAAGAGACTGCGGACATCTCTAGCAACTTACCCAACTTGTCCAGGTTTTTTAGTAGCTTTTTATATAGGTAATTATTGTGGTGAAATGGTGAAGTTCCTTTATTTAGCAACACAAGAATGGATAGCAGTGAACCGAACAGAGATTATGATGAAGTGGCTGACTTTCCTATTAGAACTTGTGAGGTTAATAACAGCGGTACAACAAGGAGATCTTCGGGTAATAAGACACGGTCGACATCCTCTATAGATGTAATGATTGATGGACGTGTATGCATTGATGATGTATTGGAGTTGAAGGAACGAATGACGGAGAACGAAAATAAGCTGAATTCAATTTCACATGCGAATACACAAATCATGAAGATTCTTACGAATCTCCAAAATTCTATGGAACATATGAAGGTTGAGAATACTTGTTTGAAAGACGAGATTATGCGATTAACCGAGCAAACTACGTTGATGAGAAGACTTGTATCACCGGGAACAACATCCCACATCTCTGGCAATCACATGGTTGAACGAGCACATTCTGTCGGAGTTGAACGTGGAGACCGAATTGGTCGACCACCTATAGAATCGGAATCCCGAATGATTAAACGACATGGAAGTATCGGTGGTACGACCTCGGGTTATTCTCGAATGGTTCCTACTATGAGAATGGGAACAGATAATCACAGAGACAATGATGAAACTCGCGACAACTCGCGGGACAAATTGCGCCCTCGTGATAGTTCGCGAGAGAAACTGCGTCCTCGTGATCGGAATCCTGATGCGAACGAATACACTACCATCACAGCCGCCCCTCAGTTCGTCGCATCTAAAGTTCATGAGGCTTTCAGCGAACCAGTGTTCCCTGACAACTTTATTCGCCAAACGGAAAATCTCACAGTAGCCATCCGGTCACTCCTCACAGATGCACAGCATAATCAGCTTCACGGACGTTCTAGTCACTATGCTCATAAAATAGCATCACTCGTCGATCAAATTATTTGCGTGATTCCACGTGAAGAGCGGGTAGGAAAAACCGAGGAAGCCATATCAGCGCTCATGGAGGCAACTATGGTAAGAGTTGAAAACCCTTATTTCCACAAATTCCTTATAACGTTCCGAAACATCTTGGTATCATCAGTTTTGTGTGGAACTTATCCATTTTCTATATCTGGTCGGGATTTCTGTCGCTTCCCTCATTTTTCCTTTCCTGCGATAATTGGAAATGTGCCGTGTTTATAATGGTGGCAGGTTAAGCTAAATTCAGTGACGCGCGCTAAGCAGTAGTTCACTATGCAGACGAGTTTGTTCCGAATGTGGGCGACTGTTTACTAACATCAGCAATCATCAAAAGGTTAAAATACCAGTGAAGGACACGGTACGTCCATCACACCGTATTCTTTTAAGGAAAGGTGACTGTGCTTCGAATTTCCACTCTACACTTATTTTCCTCATCAAAGCAACATTATTAATGGTATTCCTCCCAGCGGTTTACCGCCTTATCGTAGCTGTGAGGTGTTCCCGGGTGTCGGACTGCGATATACAGCGGGGATATTCGTCCCCCAGAGAGGGTCTTCCAAGCTGAGAAGGAGTCCAGCGTTTCCATCAGGAAGCCTGGTTAAGAATAAACCAGTACCACGTTCCACCACCGTCCTGGTATGAAACTACTCGCATGGTGGCAAATCTTCCTCTGATCCCCAAGGGCTGCGACTGCCTTTGGTGGTGACCTGGGGCAGACTTTGGCCAGGCTGACCTCGGGATTCCAGGGAACCACAATGGCTAGACCAGCAAAACTCCGAAAAGACGGGTATTATGCTGAGGTCCGCACAACCAGTAAAAAACGGGCCATCCAAGTATCCAAATAAGTAATGCTATTAGGAAGTATTTTGATGCATTAATGGTCATATTTTATGTTAACAGTTGTCGGCGAACTTTTTCAGAAACGTTGTGCTCAGGATCGATTATATGGTCTAGTTTTCTTTTTTAGGTTGATCTTCGGACGAATGTTTTTTTTTGAGAAAAATATGCTAATATTTTAGTAAAGGGTAAATCCTTTCTATGTTTTAAATAAATATTATATCATGGTTGGGGGGTTGTTTTTAGTTCTCGCACAACGGTTTATTATGGTGGCTTGTTCATTTTTCCAACAAGGTAACCAAGCTGAGAATGAGTTAGAATTTGTTGCGGAACCCATCTAAAAACGAATCTCCACTTCAGCAAAGCTGTGAGCTACACATAGTATGTTATAGCTTAGGGAAATGAAAACCGTATAAGAAGTGCGATACTCTTCGTGTCTGTTGAAGTAGACACTGCTGAATAGTGCTACGCAGGGCAAAAGAAATTGACTGAAGGTTCGCTTTCTTGGCAATATTATTTCTTTTTTCTCTGTTAATTTTTCGGTCATGGACTGTTAAGAAGCTTTTTGAAACCACATTTCATCTGTTTCATCAAGTGAACCTACGTACCTAGTTAGCCTGCCTTCTCGAATAATCGTACAGATCTAAGAACAGTTTTAATCTGATTGGTGTGTTCCGGGTTAAGCAAGGTTTTTCATCCCTTGGAGTCTTGGGACTGGTGAGCTAGGGTTTTCCTAAGTCGTCACGACAGGCACTCACTGTCCGTTATGGATCGGACAATGATTTGCCACCTTGTTAGCACTGTAGTTTTCGACCAGGCCATTGATTTGTGGCATTTATTTGATGTTCGCTGGAGTTCTGGGTCGAGATATCGATCTCCCTAGCTTGAGAGGCGGTGCTGCGCCGATCTCGAAATAAAATCACCTTACTGCCTGTACAGTGTGTGAAAAGTAAGAAATTGGGTATATAGGGCGACCGCTTTCTTTCTGATTGGAAAAAGATGCATTTTAATTAAATAAGCGCAGTCTTGTTATGATTCATCCTAGAATCAATTAAGCCAACTTTTAACAAAACAACGTGTGTAACTATTTATTTATTGCCCGTTATTTTTTTTCCTCATGGAAAGCTGTTATGTGAGATATAACCACAATGATGCTGGGATACTTCCAAAACCCACACTCCCATGCCAGGTTCGAACCCCCGATTACTCTTTTCAGGAGCTCACGAGTTATCCGTTGCACCACTGACGTCTTTGCTTTCCCCTTCTCTCGGTCAGTTTTTTACCTTAACGGCGCTATCACTAAGCCAGCCGGGGTATGAGTTTTGCAAATATCTCGGCATAGTTGTGGGTGTATAGGTGAAGTATTCGGATGGTGTTCCCAAAACCGACTTTCTAGTAACGTTGGCATTGATGAATAATTCGCTGTTTTCTTTATAAGCGCACATGGGGTTGTTACTACACTCTTTTTTCACAAAAGCTGATGCTACAGCGGATTTCAGCCTCTTCAGAGCTTGGAAAGCTCAAGTTGACTGCAGTGTTATCGGCCAAAACTTACACAATCCCAGTGGAAAAGTCACGAAACCTAGATTTCATTCGCACGGTAACCAAAATAGCCGCCTCGCACAGTCACCACTTTCTATCAGTGTTCTACTCAGTATTCCACCGCACAGAGTTCACATGGTTGGGTAGTGCGCTCTCTCGCATTAAAAATATCATTCTGAGATAATGTATGAAATCGCAAGTGATAATGAAGCATTCTTCCCTTCTGTTCATTTTTTGTAGTGGGATTTACGCAAAATACTTTGAGAGTTTCGCGCGAGTTTTCTAGAAAGCAGCGAACTATGCTGGTGACATCCTTCATAGTTTTTATATTTGTGTGCTGGAACGAATTTACCGCTGTTGGAGGTCGACGTGGGGCTTCGTATGACCCTTTGGGTAGATTATGTAGTCATACCTCCAGTACAAGAGGTAACAGCTAACCTTTATTCGGTATTATTTGAGCTGTAAAGCATTGGCTACTGTTTTTTTCTGCCTCTCACGTCGTTTAAAGAACGGGACAGCAAATGTAAAGTTATTGACTTGGTGCAGGAGTAATTGCGATTTTTACATTGTTGAAACTTCTCTTATGATACTAGAGTAAAAAAACGATAAATGACAAAGTGGCATTGATCAATTCCTGAGGGATGCAACATGTATTTGACTTTATCAAAAATCGTTGAGGTTGTGTATCTGGGCTATACAATGACTTGTAGTGGCCTGTCAATGCATCAAATCAGTGCTGCTATCTTCCTCCAGTACCAGTTTGCAGACCCCTTAGGGATGCAAAGCTTAGTGAGCCTTGGGCTCGACTTCGGATCGGACGAGTGATCGATCCAGAGTGTATTCAATCCCACTCCTGACCATTAGACTACCCGCGCCCCCTTGGTGTTAGAATGCATTTGTAAATAAGTGTAGTTAGTCTGTGTATAATTTTTTATGAACATCTCTCGTTTTATCTCTCCTTGTTAATGGTTTACTACTTTCTGTTTACTTCAGTATTTTGAACTGCGGAATAATGGTAGACAACACACTTCGATCGGTTTTTTATTGCTGTTCGAAAATAGGTGGTAAGGCAGCGAACAAAACTCGCGTCATCAACTCATTTGACCCAGTAACACTGCAGAATCCGCATTATGATGCTGATACAGAAGATTTTGCAAAAGAGACAGGAAACTTGGATATGTAGAGTGCAGTGGTTGACCATCGGAAGTTGAGAACAACCAGTTTCGGGCAATTATCGGAGCTGATCCTCTAACAGCGGAGGGATCCAGTGTCGTCCACTTTATGGTCACAGGGCAATTCTTGCAAATTGGAAAGCTGAAAAGATCCGTAATTGAGTTCTTTATGAGTTTACCCTAAATCAAGACAGCATTCTTTTTGAAGTCTGCTCTTCGCTTCTTTTACACGACAAAAAACAATGCATTTCCCTATAAGATTATGACTCACGATGTAAAGTGAATGTTTTACGGCAACCGAGAGTATCGTAATTCTTGGATCAAGATGAAGTTCATAAACACTGTACAAACCGTACATCTACCAGAGAAGGTTATGGTTACCTTTTGTAATTCATACCTAAATAGTCACAATAGAAAATCAGTGTGACGAAATTGATGAAGTCCTACAAAAACTGCACCATATATATATATATATATATATATATATATATATATATAATATATATATATATATATATATATATATATATATATATATATATATATATATATATATATATATACAGAAAAGCTGTAATACTCCTGAACGACAACACTCAGTCACACGTTGCACTATTAACGTTACAGAGGTTGAGAGTGGGATATGAAATCCTCTCACCCATAATGATCAACAGGTTTCTCAGTTTCCGTCTAGTACTTTTTTCGAGCACCTCTAGAACGAACTGCAAAGAGTAGTTCTTTTTTTGGTTGGTTAAATTATTTTAGAGCAAGTGCAGCGCTGTAGTTAGAAGGTGTCGTGCAATACACACGTGGTCACTGCTTGAATCCCGCTCTCAGAGTTCACCAAGACTCCCATCCCTTTGGTGTTGATGGCGGCATACTTTTTGTCGCAGGCTAGCAGCACCGTTTTGGTACATCGGTAGTTCACCGCAAGTTATTGTATAGGCCAGATATGCATTCATACTCCTCTAATGATGCTTGGTGAAACCAAATACAGGACGCATCCTTCAGAGATTGATCAATGCCGGAAAAATTCATCTCTTTATCCCTTATTCTTCATTTTGTTTGAGCTTACTGGTAGTGGTTTAAACACTATGAACTAAACCCGCAAATATTTTTCACTAAGCGTTTATATTCTTGCTCTCGGTTTCCCAGGATAGATAACGGTCAGTGTGACCTAATGTTGTCCTAGTGAATGGTGTTGTCATAATCTAGATCTTAAAAACAAACACCGTATAAACTGAAGCAATGGCAAAATAGAAAGTGGATTATTGTGTCAATACGATCTTAAGACAGTGAGCAGTACGCATATATGCTACATACGAATAGTTGGTTGTGGACCCATGCGTCGTTTTTAATACTTTGAAAGCATCAAATAGAATCCGAAAAGACATGACTCAAAGAAATCTAACAATAATTGCTTTCACAAACTTCATAGTGGTATTAAGAAAAGCCTGATTTTGAGTGGCTCTATGATGGCATTGGAGATTTTGGTGTTTGTTCGACATTAAATTTGTAGCTGTTAACAAGATGGGGTCAAGCGGATCCGTCCCAGGTTTTCAAATCTGGGCTTTTTCTTAAAACACTGTTGTTGTACTTTATCATATGTGAAGTCAAATTGACTTGAGGTAATTACGAAACTTTTGAGCGAAGATTCATGAACAATGTGTTTTGCGTTTAAACACTGGCAATAAAAAAATGGTTTGTTGTAGGTTCTAAGTGCGAAATGTAATGCACCAGTGTTGGACAACGAAAATGTTTGCCATGGCGCTTATGGTGTTGCACAATCAGCTCAGATGCTGCTTATGGCGGTTCATCATTGATCTGCTGGTCAGCATCCTAAACTGTTGTTTTCTTCTTGTAGTTATGGAAGAAGTGAACAGTTTCACAACTCATCTAATGGACGATTTTACCGGTATAAAACTGTCTAGCTTGTTACCTTTTTTAAGAGAATGTATTGAACGGTATGTGAAGTTGTCTGATGCTAAGTCACTTCATACCTCAGAATTTTGTGTATATACTCTTAGTGTAGCAGAGCTTTCCATCTTACACTACTTTTTCAGCAGAAGATGTAACAATTTTCTAATATCCTAAATTATAGTAGGCTATGAACCCTACTCATTATGTCTAGATATCTAGGGTATTATTATTAATGAGTATGAACACATACATGATGGTCACACTTTGGTGCTTCCCTTTTTCTTATTCGTTGTCTCTTGATTTCTGACGTAGTTTGGAGAATTCTAATAAAATTTTAGTTCGATTTCTAAAAGATGTGCATTGTGAGATATAGACTAGATTCTCGCGAATAACACTAGCAGTAGACTAACAGTAGAAACACGAACAAAGTGGTAAGATTTTCCGTGAGTAGAATCTCTGGTTCTGTGCTAAGCTTTAGATTCGCTTTCAAGAGAGTATAAAGGTCGTTGTCAAGATTGGATTAGATTGCAGTTAACATAACCCTTCCGGTCTCTGAAGAGGGCGGAATTCGCTGGAACGATAGGTCTATTCTTGTGAATAAAGGAATAACCTCGTGTTTTGTCGTCAAGAAAGTGCTGAATTTGTAGATATTGTGTTTTAATCCCAACAGTCGTTATCACACGGCGAGAAGGTAATACTATTTGTGCATTTTTAATAACTAGGAAATACCTTCACAATAGTTTCTAGTGATTAAGTTGAATCTGAATTTGAACGGCCCTAAACTCCTGCTTAACACTAGGAGTGAATTTCAGGAATGTCTTCATTGTAGACTTGATCTTGGATCTAACCGAAGCGCTCCGAGTCGTGTGTAGAAAGGAGTACAAGAAATACCCTAATGTATCAGTGGAGCGACGTTAGGTAAAAATTCTGAAACTCCTGATACACAACTCAGCTTCGCTTGTACAACGAAGCTAAACAGGAAACGCAAGCATTCTGTTGTTAGTGCACAAAGAAACGATTTTTCGGTCTACTGCATTGCTGCTCTGGCTTTCTTGTCAGTCATCAAAGGTGGTGGTGAGGTTCGTGTGAGTTTATGTGAAATCGAACTTGCTTTTCGTTTTATGTATCTGCTTTGGCATGGAAAAGATGAAAACGACGGTGCTGATAAGCGTCACATAGATCGGGCGCCTCCTTTGACTCGACTAAGTGTACACCTTGCTGATTTTTGAAAAAAAACGTTCAATACATTAACGAACCTTCAAACTTAGTAATGACAAAGAGATCCTCTCCACTTGTTCGTCTAAGCAGCACTCGGAATGGAGAAGGATGTATATGGCCTTTTTGGGTTCTTTATTCTTTTCTCGGAAACGGGAGTCAGGCAGGTCAGTTTCCTTGAAATTTTCTCACTGATAGTGCCGTCAAGGGTTCTCTACGATTCTTTAGGACAAAAATCCATTTTTTCAATATTAAGCTGCTTTGTGATTCATCGTCAAAAGTTTCTGTTCATATCAGTTGGCCCACTATTCATGATTCATATGCGTATAATTGTTATTGGGATCTGAGTCCTAATTAGTAACTGGTGGCTCAGAGAAGAAGGGGAACTCGTATAGCTCTATACCGATGTTATTCGTTGAATTTTCAACTTTTTAATAGTAGAAAATGGAACATATATATATATATATATATATATATATATATATATATATATATATATATATATATACACATATATGTATGTAAATATATATATATATATTAATGGCGTTTTTCTTACAATACAAAGGTGTTATTGAGCAAGTGCACTTTCTGTTGCACAGGGCCCTCATCAACCCTTCCTTTAGAATAAACATGCTAGCCGATTTCTACATATCAGGGGACATCAAAACATAATGCCATTCTCTCCTGAATTCCATGCCGTGCCCCTAAACTGGGCTTCCTCTTTGATGTCTACGTTTTATTTATTTCGTCCTCTTCTAGTCCAATTTAGCTTAACTTGGAAGATGTCAAATTCAACCACAGGGATGCTGTGATATGAGGAGAACTCAGAACTTCAAATGAGCTTCGAACTTGCCATTTCATGGCTCACGTGCTATCATCCAGCACAACAAAAGAGGCCGTTGGTTTGCCTTTCTCTCAGCCATGTTCTTATTCCATAGGTGCTGTACACCATAAAGCGGGCAGTAGATGAAGAAGTAAAACACTATAGTTTTCAATCTAGTCTTCCTACCATGATAAGGCTACTCATTTTCTTGTGTGTGTGTGCACCAGCCGTCGTCATTTGTTCACAGTATTCACGTCGGTCCCTTTGGAGATAGCAGAAACTGTAAGCAGGAACTGGATGCGAGCGGAACCTTAACATTATAGTACATAAACCAGAAATTTTTGAGAAAGCGGATAGGTTCACATCTGGAATGGTTCTTCTATTAGTTATGTCCATATTCATATTTGACTATAAAATAATGATTGTTTAACCTTTACCTACTGCCTATTTTTTTTCATTGTAGGGTATTATGTGAAGTACAACCACAATTATGCAGAGATATGAGCAAAACTAGAATTCAGACAAAAGTTGAAATTTCGAGTGAAAGAATGAAAATTGATAAGAGTTGAGATTTCGAATCCACCTTCAGCTTATCTGGCTTCAATGTCGATTTATTTTTTCCAGATAATTCTCGTTGAACACTGATTGGTAGTAGCACCGTTAGCGTAATCAGTTAGCTAAGAAAGGCAAAGCGAGAGGCTCGGCTGGTGCGGTGGATAACACGTAAGCCCCCTGAAAGGGGTAATTGTAGGTTCGAAACACACATGAGGGTTCCCGGTTTTACCGATATATCAGCATCGTTGTGGTTATGAAATAATAGTTCAGTGGATGTCGCCTTTCAAAAAGTTTGCCCATTACGAATGTGATAAATTCTGCATCTAATTGTTAAAGCCGTGCTTCACCGCTTAAACTATGGCTTGTGATTTTCTGATTCATCGTTCACTTCAAAAGTTCCGAGTATTGCAATTTGTTGATAAATTTTTAAAAAGCTCCTACTTCTTCAATTTTTTTCCTTTGCTGCTTATTTAGGTGATGAACATTTTTGTCCCTTCGATTACGGTTGCATATAACTGTACGAAAACGGAAGTCGATACAGTAGTGATTGTCTTACCGACGGCTTCAAGTCTAATGGCTGGCTAGTGTTTATCAATTTTTTTTAAAAATCTGAATACCATATTTTAATAATCACTGATGAATACTGTATAAATTCACCAAGCGATATTCTGGTAGTTTTTAAAAATATGTTCAAATGATGAACAGAAAAAATGGACTACGCACGGAAATTTTTCCCTTCGTTGTTTTTTCTGTTCGACGTTTTCATAAAGCCTCAATGAAGAGTGCTTATCTTCCATTAATTATCCCGCATTTGCTCTGCAAAACCCCTGTTTATGGCATAAACTTTTCTTTGAATTGAGAAATTCTGCTTCGGTCATTTGCCTCTACAATTCAGAAACAATAAACTACCAAGACGTTTTTTTTTCTTTTTTGATTTTCCACCACTTCATTTTATTTGATAACCATTCTTCTCGCCATAATTTTGTCCCAACGAACACTTTTTCTTCCTCGATTTTCTTATCAAATGTAATTTAGTGGATAGGCAAAGTCACTTTTTGTGCTATTATAATAAAAACAACTGCATCAGTGTCTATTTGTCGAACTGAATGCCATTGTGTAATTCATTTAGCAAATAGTGAGAAAAATAGATCTTAAGGGCATAAATGTGAATCAAACAAGAAGATAATTTTAAAAAAATTGTGACGAACAAATAGAACTGATGTTTATAGGACCGGTATCTGCGATGTTTTATCAATTTTTCGGTGCTCGTGTGTGTATACTTTGTGGAGCATTACTCTGTTTTACTGGGTTCAGCCTAGGTCCAGTAGCTCCATCGATGCTTATTCTTTCAATATTTGCCGTTTTTAATCGGTGTGTTCTTTGTTTTTAGAATTGTTTTGTCTTTGCTGTAGAAAAATTCATTAGCATATATTTAATTGACTTCTGCTTCGGCCGTTCTATTGCTTATAAATTACAGAAATCCACTTGTATTAAAAGGGTTTAATGTAGACTATTCATGAGCGAATTGTTTGAAATCATTTCATTCATCTCCATCTTTACTCCTATATCTACGAGAAAAGCTGTAGCATGAAAGGAACTTCAGGCATTTGAAATCCAAGAGGAAATTGTATTAGTGATCAATTTCCATTTGGAAGCTACAGCTAAGAGCAAACCAGTACCGACAATCACTACCGTCTTCATAGTAAACTAGCCGCAAAGGGGGCTAATCTCCCTCTGATTCACAAGAGCCGACGACCGCCTGCGGTGGTGACGGGCTGAGAAAGGCTTCGGTTAGCCTGACCTCGGGATTCCAGGGAACCATTTTGGCTAAACCATCAAAGTTCCTGCTTCAGTACCCCCCACACTGGGTGCTCCTCTTTACGACGTCGACCGGTGACGCAACCGCTGATAGGTGATCAAGTCTCGAATTGCACAGTACGTTACTAGAAGCGAATAAACCCAGCACGCCCAAGACAGTCCTTGGAAACAGCTTCCTGCGCTGTACCTATGACACCAAAACAACGTCTTCAGATGCCGTGATGGTTGCGCTCCTCTTGAGGGCACTGCTAACATAAAACTCCATATGATCGCACTGCAAGAGAAGCGGAACAGGATAACCATGATAGCCCAGTTAGTATGCACCCATCTATTCCCATCTAGTCACTTCGTACGAAATCCTATCACGGTGTCGCCCATTCTTCGTCTCCAACTTCATTTTTGAAAGGGACCCACTATTATCAGCTGCTACTTACTAATATGTACAGCAGGTGGAAGCAAGCTAGACGCGTTCTACAACCATTTGGAGGAAGTGATTCACTTCGATAAGTGTCCTTCTACAATTTCCTATTGGAGAATTCAATGCCAGATGGGGAACAATGAACGAAAATGACTACATTATGGGCAAATTTGGATTAGGGAGAAAGAAAGAAGAATGAAAACAATTTTGTAGGACTCCTGTCGGCGTCACGTCTCTCCCGTGGGAAATCATTTTTCGAGAAGAGAGAAAATCGTTGGGATTTTCCTAAAGACAAGACTCATAGGAGATCAACCATATTCTCACGAACAGGGAAATCTTTCGCCTTTGACAGCTCATTGGTACACTGTACAGGATCTGATCTTCACCTTTTCTGTGCCAAGTTTCGATTTTTCAGCGATGAACTGGAGAAAGAACTCCAATCGTGGTCCAAAGACACTAAACAAGTCGTGGACGACGAGGATATTCTCAGTAGAATAGTAGTATCTTATCCTCATTTGTCGATGGACTTAAAACTTGCGTCGGATCCGTCCCATTTTCTCAAACCTGAAGTTCAGACCGTGTCTCCATTACCACTAAGTTGCTGGGAGAAAGAAGTACACTAAAACCTCATTCTACTTCAACGCACCTAACACAGCCGATAATAAATGCCGGATGTTTGAGATCTGAAAAGGAGGATTCACATTAGCATAGGAAACGTTACTGGAAGCAGCTCAGTAATGATCAAGTCTAAAGAAGGGCTGTGGGGATCTTTGAGACCTTAATGTTCCGCTATTAGCCCTGATAAACGAAAATAATTCTATCACTGCATTGCGCCATGATGTGGAATTGGCAGCGAAAAAGTACTATACTAATCTTTTCCGCACAACAACTCCCGGCCTGAATTTCCCGAAATTCGCGCTGGTGAAAATCTGCCGGGGATTCTGCCCTCTGAAGTTGGAGTCGCTGTAGAAAGTATGTACGGAAGCACAACTCATAACGAAAATAGCTACAAGACCCGATAAAATCACTGCCGATTTCCTTAGAACTGAAGGCCGCAAATTGCATGGACTTCCCGTAGCCCACTTGACACCTTACCTAGAGAGTCAGAAAATCTCAAACCGCTGGAAGACATCGCGCGCGGTCGTCCTACTCAAAAAGAGTGACCGAAAGGATCTTTGTAACTATCGTCCAGTATGCCTGTTAAATGTACTATATAATTCACGAAGATTATCATTTTGCGCACACCAAAGATCTTGGACAGGCGCCGCCAGTTGAGAAAGCAGGATTTTGACACGATTCTGCTGCATGTACCACATCTGAACCGTATCGCGGTCATAGAATTCTGTCGATATCATCACCTACCCCTTTGTCCAACTTCTATCGACTCTATGAAAGCGTTTGAAGGCATCGGACCAAATGCAATTCTATCAGTACTCGTCATCAAGGAACAAACCCGTCAGATATAAGAACACTAGCTGATTGTTGTCGGAACTAGAGCGGAAATATGCAGCTTTTTTATCGAAGGGGTTTCACAAGGCGGCGCAAAATTGCCAAATCTATTTACTGCAGCATTGTACTGGGTGATGAATTCACTCGAAAGGGATGAGAAAGGCATTCGTATTGACTTAAAATTCCTATGAAATCTTCGTTTCACAGGCGACGTCGTCATGCTTTTGGGTAGTACCAGTGAAGCAAAGATGATTCTGACAGAACTTAACGAAGCAGGAAAAAAACGTCGATCAGGGCATGAAGAGAACAATGATCCAGTTTATGGAGGACATGGTGCAAAGGCGAACAAATTGAACTTGATATTTCTCTGATTACGGAAACCATGTTGCACGTGCATCACGGAAATTCAGTGAGCATGAAAACATCGTGAAGGAAGATCTAGATGGAAAAGGAGAGAGCATTGGCTGCGTTCGGCCCTCGCAAAGAAGCTACCGACCAATTAACGCACCTAAAGCTACACGCTCACCCTTTCGATTTTACTGTTTTGTCAGCGCTCTGTTATGAGACAAAAATGTGGGCTGATACTTCAACCACGTCAGCAAATTGGCACACCACCCACGGAGCGCTTGAACGTTGTCTTCTGAAATTTAACCTGCATCGTCTAGCCGGAATGCACAGCTCAGATATTCGGAACCTATTCCATCTTCTGGATACGGGAGAATGTACATCAACAGCGAAACACAGATAGGCCGATCACATAGCAAGAAGAACTGATGACAGATGGACGAAAATAACAGTGGAGTGGACTCCGAGAGAATGCAAGCTTCCCTTGGTAGACCATCTGTGAAATGAGCGAACGTGCTCGTGGCTAAAGTCAGCCGTTTGCATAGCAGATGGAGATGATTTTAGGAATTTGGAATGGCCTTGCGGATGTCGCCATGTTTGAAGCAAATCACCAACGACAATTGTGCGAGAGAGAAAGGGTGGAAATCATTCTAGAGCCCACACAATAAGCGACGAGGGCCATCCAAGTATCCAATTAAGTGACCAGGAAGGGTACCATAAATATCCAGGAATATGCCGCGATTACTTCATGTGAAAGCAACTGAAACTAAAACAGTGTGAAAGCTGTGAGGTCTATCTTAACAGCTGTCTACGTCTTAGCCGTTCGAAACGGAGACACTGCCGTAAATAATCATCGTGGAATTTACACGTATATATATATATATATATATATATATATGTACATATATATATATATATATATACATATATATATATATATATATACTTATATATGACAGAAATAAATCTGGGCAACAAATATTTTAAATAATAACCATATTCATCCTATCGGTTTACTGCCTCATCGTGGCTTGGAGGTCTCCCTGGGTGTCGAACTGCGATGTACAGCGGGAATTCATCCGCTGGCAGGATCTCCTAAGCTGTGAAAAAGTCCGCCGTTTGGGAAGCCTAGCTAACAGTAAACCAATACAGGGATCCACCGCCGTCCTGATTTCACAGTCGTGTGGTGGAAAATCTTTATCTGATCCATCCACAAGGACTGCGACTGCCTGTGGTGGTGAAGACCTGAGGCGGGCTTTGGCCAAGCTGACGTCGGGGTTCCACGGATGGTCATTATGCTGGGGTCCGCACAGGAAATGAGGAAGGGCCGTTCAAGTATCAAGTATCAAGTGTCAAGTAATAACCATTTTATGCCACACAAGAGATCACTGTGTTAAAATCAGAGGTTTTTGTTCACTACAGGAGACCATACTGATCGATGCGTCGTTGTAATGTGTCGGACCAATAACGCAGTCGTAGGGTCCCTGTCCTTGCATTTGAGAGGTCCCTCTATATTAATATGCCTTGACAAGCTTACCGAGTCGATACATCGGTAGACCACATTAAGCTCGATGAAGGTGAATACCCCATGCAAGTTCTAGGAATTGCTGAGCGCGGGAGCTTTATCGTTTATTTATACAGTCAGTGGCTGGGTGGCGCAGCGCATGTGATGCCGTTCATCACAAGTACGGTGCTGATTCGATCCCACACCGAGCTGATCAAGCACCTCAGCATCCTGGCGTCCAAAATTGGTGACAGACTCCTCTGACCCCAACGCACTCTTTCATATACACGCATGTAGCAGAGCTATACCAAGATCTTGGAAGAGAATCGATTCGACGAGAAATTAACAACATTCATCAAGAATGCAACAATCTTCAACCAATAACCAAACCCGCACTTGAAAGGTTCGAACAACATCGTGGATGATATATGTGAGAGAATTAATCAAATGTAAGAACTACTAGAATCAGCATAGTAGATTTTTAGATGGGTCACATGAAATAAAAAGGATAAAAATATATTGAAGCCATTAATAGGAGGTGAGAAAAATAGTAGTACAGTTGCTTACCAGCACAAGCGTAAAGCTGAAAAACGTGGAAGGATTATACCCTAGTGTTGTTCTCTTTACAGCTGTTTATGAAAGGAATTTAAAAATATGGAAAACTTTCAGGTTTTGGATGTGCCCTAATGAGAAATGCTATTATATCTGTTCAATGTGAGTATTTTACTTCAATGCGCAATACCGTCATGTCGTTCATATCTATTGGACCAGGGATTGGAATATTCTTGTTACCTCGAATTCTCGTCTCTTTGATCAATAAAGTGGGGAACAATCTGTAGCACTGTTGAGATTCGTCTACAAGCGTACGAACATCTTCACCTCAGCATGATTGTTGCCAATTTAATTCTTATTTCAGTTCTCGTGGAGCTCTGGATTTCGATTTCTGGCAACGCTATACATCGTCTGCGGCCTTATGGCCATCTTCATCACGAAGCGATCAACAACACAACAGCACTCTTTTGCTCATTTCACTGGAATAAAGGTAATATTTTGGGAGGAAATTTTTCAAGGAAAAAATAGCTTCGATAACATATTTAATTATATTGATGTGCCTTAACATTTATTTAGCCAATAGAAGTCACCGCTTTTTCCTCAGCACACTTTTACGACCTTTTTCATTCTGGTTTTGCTTTGTATTGTCCTCGGAAATACAATATGAATTGTTTAAAGGTGTGGATGCACATCGGATTCTGGTTCCACGCTATTTCATCCTTCTGTGCTTCTTCAGTATGCATAATTTACTTCTCAAATATTCTCAGTCTGATGAGGGCAGAAGGTGTCAGTGAGTGAGTTCTTTTTAACGTTAACTCAGAAATTGGTTCGAAATAATGCGCAGTTGTCTTATAAAGTTCAAGGACATTGAAATATCCAAGGTCTTTGATTAATTTTGAGTGCTCTAAGGACAAGGCTATTAAAGTAGCCAGAATCGACTTCCTATTAACCTCGGCATTGAATTATAAATTCATCGTTTTCTCTCTCAGCAATCGCGAGGTTGTTAAACAGCATACGTTTAATTCCACACAATAACACACATACAACACAATCGTAGCTGACGTTTTGGAAGAATCGCCTTCTTCAGAGCCTGGAAGGATACACTAATACGCAACTTGCTAGGTCAAACACTTCAGCAACACAAATAGAAAGATGAAAATTTGCACGATAATTACACGATCACCGGCTTCTCGAAAAACCCACCATTTTTTTTATCTGCCTTCCACCAAGGAAGAACGGCCGCTTAGAGTCGTATATGGTTGATTACTGCACCACCCCCACATCAAAAAAATTTTGCGCGTTGCGGTTTTAGTCTTCCATGCGATGATAGCGACTTTTACATCAAAATCGTCTCCGCTATGCTTTTGTATCCTATGCGTCCGTAGTGGCGTGCCTTGTCTTGCACTTCATTTCCCATCTAGGTGTTCGTTTATACGGATACACAAAGGTCTGCCCGTTTCGCCAAAATATTCGTCTGCGCAAGAACCACAAGAGATCAGGTATATCGTACCTGAGCTCATGCAGCCACCGATCCCTGCCATAAGGTTCACATAGACGGTCGTATAGGCGGTTACGAACTAACTGGCGACTAAGAGTATTCGGTGGTATTTCAACTATGGCTACCGAGGAATGTAGAGGAATCAGTAGCGATAGTTGAAATACCACCGAATACTCTTAGTCGCCAGTTAGCTCGTAACCGCCTATACGACCGTCTATGTGAAACACAGAATTGCGTGCTTTCCCCTTATGGCATGGACGGTGGCTGCATGAGCTCAGGTACGATATACCTGATCTCTTGTAATAATTTCGGAGATGAATATATTGGCGAAAGCGGGAAGACCTTGTGTATCTGTATAAAAGAACATCTAGATGGCAAACGAAAAAGCAAGATAAAAGTACTCCACTAGACACGCACAGGATATAAAAAGCATAGCGAGACGATTTTTGAAGTTAAGTCAATATCCTCGCACAGGAGACTGAAGACACCAATGCGCGAGCTCCTTGAGGCTTTTTGGATAAATTCCAAAAATCCGAGAATGGGGAAGAATGCCCTGAGATAGCATATGATCTAGCCCCGTATCTGAGAACTGATTTTTGATGTGAGGTGGTGAAGTCATCAAACATATTCGACTCTGAGCGGACGTTCTTCCTCGGTGGAAGGCGGATAAAAAACGGTGGGATTTTCGAGAAGCCGTAGATCTTGTAATTATCGCTCAGGTTCTCATCATTTTGTTTTTTGCTGTTGAAAAAATTTGACCTAGTAAATTACACATTAGTGTACCCTTCCAGGCTCTGAAAAAGGGCAGATTCTGCCAGAAACGTCAGCTACTATTGTGTTGTATGTGTGTTATTATGGAAGCTAAACGTATGCTGTTTAACAACCTCGAGATTTCTGAGTGAAACGACTAATTCAAGGCTATTATATTCGAACGAACTCTTAATGTCTCATCACTTTTACTGCAGTGGGTGATAAGAACGTAGGAATTTTAAACGGTTAAATTTTTGCTTAGCCGAATGCAATTACACCTTGTTTTCTTAATCAACAATGTCTTCCAACATGTCACCTTGTCATCTTTCTTAAAGTAGTAGTTTCCAATTCTGTTTGACTCATCCATTTTTTTTCGTACGATTATGGTACGTACCTGGTCGTGTTCAACGAAACAGTAAATGGTCATTAGCGCAATTTATGTTTAAAATCTGGTTAGAATGTCTAAAATCACCAAATGTATTCATACGGAGAGGATAGCACAGCGGTAGCGACGCCGTTGAGTACGAGTAAGGCGGTGGTCCAATCTCGCCTCACCGTGCACACCAATCCTCTCGTGTTCTTGTGGTCAGAAAACTAGTACCAAGCGTATCTGGTATTCGTTCGCCTTCTGAATTCTACAAATTTTCGCAAAGGTCTGGTTAGTCCCTAGCAATCCAAGGAGTGAAGGAGAATCAAAAAGACGTCCCAATGATATTCATACAGAAGGCGAAATCCTCAATCAGAAGTCAAGTGAGAACGCAAATCCAAGGACTTTCATGGGTGATCGATGCGAAGAAACTATTTGAATGAAAGAAGTGTTGGGACCCGCACTGCATACTCGGTGTCGGGTTGTGTTAAGAAAAATTGCATTTTTTGCAATATATGATCTTCTCTATCGATTCTTATCCAAAGGCTTTTTTATTTCTCCGTTAGAATCTTAGAGTACTGTATAATTGAAAGAGTTTTTAGACCTGAGGTCGTCTATAGCTACCATGGAATCGCGTCTATCATTGGGCGGTCTCTTCTCACGATCTTCTTGGGTCTCACCAATGCTAATATATTGATAATAATGATTTTTAACTACGTAGTAGCACAAGGCAGTATTTTTTCGGCATCATTCTGTTCCACACTGTGGGAATTCCGGATTCAAAACATTTTCGCCGGAGTTGGAATAGGTATTTTTCACTTGTTGTCACTTTTCTTAATCTGTAAACTAACTTAAGCAAGAAATCTACAACGGGTTAGAAATATTGAATCGAATGAAAACATGTAAAATCAAGAAGAATATATGTGCGTTGTAATTCCACAACCGACTTTCTATTAATTGATTAGTCTTAGTCGGCGTTGATCAAGTAATTCTTCATATTCTTATTGAGCAAACGCGAAGTATTATTTTATTCTCTTTTCAAAAACAAGCTGACATTTTCGCGGATTTCGCCTTCCTCAGAGTCTGGAAAGATCATGTTGACCGCAATCTACCCAGCCCAACACTTCGATAACCAAACAGAGATTTCCTCCCTCTTTTTCCTTTTCTTTTTCTTTCTTTCTTTCGTCGTTTCCTTCTCTCCTATTTTCTTTCCTTTCTTTTCTTTTCTTTTTTCAATTTCTTTTCTCTGTTTGATTATGAAAGTGTTTGGCTGGGTAGATTGCGGTCAACTTGACCTTTCGAGGCTCTGATGAAGACGAAATCCGCCGAAACGTCAGCTTGTTTTTGAATAGAGAATAAAATAACACTTAGCGTTTGCTCAACAAGAATATAAAGAATATTTGCCTTCTATTTTCCCTTCCTATGTTACGATAATGGGAGCACCACTGAAATTGAATTATATCTTCGTTTAAATAATTACCTAAGGGGAATAGCTTTCTCGCAGACCTTCCCCACTCTGAAGTTTCTAGTGCTCCTAATAAAGCACTCGTTGAGATCTCTGTAATTTCCAAACTTTTACACAGCTTTCAACAGTTTCAAAAATTTCGTATTGAATGTGTTAACCACTCGATCGTTCCCTCAATCTTGAGCCGTGGCATTAACACATGCCGTTTGAGGAACTTTATTATGTCTAACCTTCTGATGTCACCAGTTACTAGTAAAGCATTATTAAAGAGTAGTTTATAGAGTAGCGTCATGAGGCGAAACGTCGCGCTGAACGAATATTTATCGATCTCCGTTTTCTTTCATCCATTTCGCCAGGATGGCAACTCATTCTGGAATGGAGATGGAAATTTTCTTTCCGGAAGCCAGACTTAAGGAAAACCAGTGTCAAGGAACTGTTGCAGTTCTGCAAGGAACTTGCTCTTAAAACGTTCCGATGTTCGACAAGGAGGAGAAAAAGTGTGCTGACGCCAGTGCTATTCTTTATGAAGATAAGGCCGTGCTACTGACCGACCAACAATGAAGTTTTGTTCTCTTTCGTCTATTGTTTAATTTTATCGTTGGAAATGATCAACCTTGGAATAGATTTACTGCAACTGATTCGCAGTGCTTTCGTGATCGCCTTATTGGACTACCTTAATGTCTCTGTCACATCCTTCATTTGTAAACTGAAGCTCATGTGGAAAAAATCGCTGCCATTAACAACTAGAGCGGGTTTTGAAATGAACCCGCACACTGGTTTTCTGTTCAAACTTATCTGATGTTTACCTCCAAAGGCCTCTAAAACATGCAAATTTGGACATTTCACTGCATTGGGCTTTTTTACGCTATAACAATATCCATACATGCTAAGGAATTTTATTTAAGTAATTGCGCACATAGATCATGAGCTTAGGCGGAGATTTGTCTGTGCAACATTTTCTCGGAAATACTCTAAGAAACATAGGGATGCTGAGATCTGAGCGAAGCTAGGAACCTCAAAAGGCTCAAAACCGTGATTACTCTTAACGGATCCTCACGTTCTACCTGCCTTACGAATCGAAGCCCCTTGCTTTGCTTTTCTCCCATCCACGTTCTTTTTTACTCTATTGTTGCTATCAGCATATACCGGTCAACTCAACGGGAATGATCTAGAGAGCACAAATCAGCACTAAACCCAGTCATGCTGAAGTTGCAGTCGAAATCACAATGTTTTTAACTTTTTTTTACCGTTTTAATCTTTATTCATTGCAGGGGATACAATGTGAAATACAGCCAAAACGATGCTAAGATATGAGCGGAACACAAAATTATTTAAATTACTTTTGAATTACTCTTTCATATGAAAGGCAGTGGAGTTATTAGTAACGCACTCTATCTGGACGCGAAATACTACATTTATTTTCCACATTTGCCTTCAGATATTTATACAAAACGTGTATATTGTGCGTTTAAAAGCTTTTGTGAAATCATTTAACACAAGCCTGTCTACTATTAAAAGTCTTCTTCTTAACTTGTTAGTTTTAGGATTTTTTCCAAGCGACGCTTGCCCAGTTTTTGTTGTCGATGGTCGGACCGTCGCAACTTCCGGGAGCTTTGGGTTATACAAATCTTGTGAATGGTGCGGCGGCGTTCACTGCAGTGCACATCGCAGGTACAGTCCGTTTGAATGAGTTTTTCTCTTGCATAGACTGGTTCTATTACTTACTTGGATACTTGGATGCTTGGACGGCCCGTCTTCACGAGTTGTGCGGACCCTAGCACACATGCCATTCGTTCCTTTCTCTCGCAATCGTAGTCCATGGTGGTGGTCTTGTTCGAGCATGGTAGCGCTTGCGAGTCTCATACCGTGATCTGTAAAACAACTGCATCTGCGGGTACAGCTGATTAACTTTGTTTACGAACACGTCCGCCCAACGTGTAGGTGGTCGTCCTTGGGGACGTTTGCATTCTCTTAGAGTCCACTCCACTGTTCTTTTCGTCCATCCATCGTCTGTTCTTGTCATTATGTGACCGGCCCATCTTTGTTTCGCTATCGGAAAATCGGAAAATTTACTGCTTCTATTGCGGAAATTAATTCTGTTCTAACAATCTAAATGGGTTCCCAAGGCGGCCATTGGGCATTCAATTTTCAACTTGTTAATATGATGTCATGGCGCTCTTTCAACGCTGCCGCGGGCTCACCAGGCCTTTCATCCCTCTGGGGTCAACGAATTTGTACTATACTTGTTTGCGAAGCGTTTACTTCCTGCATTCTAATTGGAACGTAAAGACGACGACTCATCAAACAGCACAAGAACCCACACGTGGAAGTTCAAACACCTTCGTGGGTTATCGATTCGAGTAAACGAACCGAATGCAAGAAGTGCTGCGATCCGCACTGTAGTTGTGAAAAGTGGTCGTAGAAAACAAGAAAGAAACGATATGATGTTTTATGCGTTAATTCTTTAAATAGCTTTCAGGATTCGTCTCCCAGCACTATGAAAGCATGAGAGCCGCATTCTATCCTTCCATAGTGTTTGGAATTTGTGCGATTATCTTTGCCGTTATCAACTCAGTGATGATTTTGCTTCGACAGAGCGTTAATGCTGAAGGCAATGTGAATGTGAAAGAGGTGGAGATTCCTGAACTTCGTATAATGTTAAAACAAGCTCCAGAAGATTGAAGACATTTGTTCTTTACGATATCCTTTTGTAAACATATCGTTCATTTAAATATAGAGATGAACGGTCTTTACCGAGACATGTTCTTTTTCGTAATGTTTTCACAAAGAACTAAATGAGAAGATTTTCGTTTGGCTTACACAATTTTTGCTCCTTCCGGAATTGTTTTCATACCCTTCATTATTTTCTTCAGGAATAAAGTATGTCCACTTTACTAACGTGTTTTGCTCTTCCACGTTAGCGGATCCTCAGCATTGTCGCCTTCTCTGTCTAGTTTGAAAGCTGAATGTTGAAAGTTCATTCTCGTATCACTGGTTAAAATATTAATAGCTGCAGTAGCCTATAAGTTTCATAGAGGCATTAAATTCGCGTATTCACTCGAAAAAGACAGCGATGTGCAAACCTTTTTTTCAAGTGGAGTTTCGCACTTTCCATCTAATATTTTTTCAGCTTAATAGCTAAAAGGTAAAAAGGGACAAAGCTCTCGTCGTTGATCAATCTCTGAGAGATGCGTCATGCATTCGACTTCATTAAGCATCGTTGGAAGTGGTTGAATGCGTATCTGGCCTTTACAGTGACTTGCAGTGACCTACCGATATGTCGAGCCAGTGCTGCTGTCCTCCCAGACAAGTATGGTATCAATTCGCCTACCGCGAAAAGATGGACGAATTGGTAAGCCTTGGATCTAGAATCAATCCCATGTGCATTGCTCGGCGCTTCCGACTACTACGTTACGCTACACGCGCCCACTACGCTTAATATCTAAACACATAAAACTACCTTCCTTATTGTAGAAGTAAACCCGGCAGCACTGCACTGTAGTGGAACCATGCTTCACCTATAGCAGGAATTTCTTCTGTTTAGCACATAGGGAAGCGGATTTCGATGTGAAGAGAGGAACTGAGCAGATGAACACATTGCTATCATGTTCTCAGCACGTGGTGCTGATAAAACTTGTTTATCCACTAAAAAGAAATGTAGTAAAAAGTAACTTAAACAAGAAAAACTGTCTTACTTCACTTCGGAAATGAGCTCACTTCTATGGAACAAATATAATGCCTTTCTACCACGTGATATCTCATCCTAATCAATAGTACTCCAAAAAGACTTATCATGGGAAAACAAACATTCTATCCTGCTCATAAACAGAAGGTTGATTTCAAAAAACACTTCTGTAATAAAACTGAGAACAACCGGTAAATAAGTTTAGCTCCAATAAAATTGCGCGAAATATAAATTAGACGAACGAGACATTTAAGACAAAGATATGGCAATTGTAACTTATCCAGCAAAATGAAAAGAAGCACAGTAATGCTGAGATATTTGCAAAAGCTGGACACGAGGCCAGATCCAACTGCGGTAACCCTTTCGGGGGCTCACGTGTTACGCACGACACCACTAAGGCCGCCGTTCCGCCTTTCTCTCAATCAGTCTTTTTACCCTAAAGGGATTTTTTCAGGAATCAGTGAAGTGGCTCATGAGCCGATGGCACCGTTAGGGTAAAAAGACTGACTGAGAGAAAGGCAGAAAGAGCGCTTCAGGAGCGCCGTGCTTAACACGTGAGCCACCGGAACGAATAATCACTAATTGGTCTGGCCTGGGGTCTAAGACTTGCAAATATCTCAGGATCACTGGAGTTTTATTTCACATAATGCTTTTCCATGAAAAAAATTTTTTTGTTTTTTTTTATATGACCTATCTTCACGTCTACTGTGTGGATCCTAGCACTTGCCACATTCGATTCGTTTCCTCGCATTCATTGTCCACGAAGCTCTTCCAACTTTTTACGTGCGACTTCGATTGCTGCTTGAGGATTTTCATCTCATCTTGAATGTCGTAGAATGCTGGTCGAACAATTCTTCCTGGAGATCTGGGACAGCCGGGCTGGAGCGTTCCCAACTGGATTGCAAGGAACGATTTTTTCTCAGACAAGTTCGGCGCCAATTCCTCGACCCCGGAGGGATGACAGGGCTTGGTTGACCAGGAGCGGAATCGAACTAGCGCCATGCTCGTGATGGCGGAAAACAAGTGAAAAAAATAATAGGCAGTAAATAAAAGTTAGACATCGTAAAAAAGAAACATTTAAACGATTTCAGTGAAGCTGAGATATTTGCAAAATTCCGGATCGCAGGTGTCTGCTTCACGACCACACCATGCGGGTCCTTTGGTCGATAGAAGCAGCTGAGTGATAGGTGAAACGAAGGACCCGCATGGTGTGGTGGTGAACGCGTCACTCCCAGGAAGGGACAATAGCTCGTTTGTTCCCCACCCAGACACATGCGGTTATTTCGCAATATCCTGCCATTAAAAAGAGGAGGCAGTAAATATTAAATTAAAACTTTAAACGATTGTTGCAAAAGATGAAGTCGCTAGCGAAAATTGAACCATGAATGAATCAAAGAGAGAAATGCGATAAATCAGCATTTATGTCTTTGGTGGAAGCACCAGTAATCGACCTGGGGCCGTTACTCTACTGTAGATATTAGATGACTGCTTTGTCATTTGCTCAACACAACAGGAAATGGACAAATGTCTTAAGTTACTGAATGAGCAGTCAGAGTACATCAAGTTCACCCAGAGAAACCGAAGGAAAACTGGCTTCCATTTCTGAAAGTGCAAATCAACCTATCAGAAAGCAGCTACACTACGAAATTGTACCGAAAGCCAAGTAGCAAAAACATACTTGTTCATTACCTCTCTTCTCACCCTTCACACACAAAAAAGGGCGCTTGTAAGAAACATGTTTCGAACAGCAACCAACGTGTGCACGGGAAGACAGCAGAGAGAGGAGTCCCGGAAAATTGGCACGGCAAATATCCATTTCTAATGGCTACGAAACTGTAGCTCGGGTTAGGTGTAAGGGAAATCCTACGCTCCCAAACGACAACTCTAGCGATAAAAAGGGACCCGTTTATCGTACCTTTCATCTCAAATGATGTAAGTGCAGCTATGAAAAGCTGCTTAAGAAAGGCGAGTCTAGAGAATTCGGTAAACAGTTGAAATGTCACCGAGTACTCTTAGGTGCCATCTAGTGCGTAACCGCCTATATGACCTTCTATGTGGAACGCAAAATTGCATAATTTGCCCTAATGGTAGAGAAGGTGATTGCATGAGCTCGGGTACGGTCTTTCTGATATCCTCTAAGGCGTGCGGAGACGAATACATTGGCGAAACGGCCAGACCCCCTCTGTGTCCGCATAGAAGAACATCTAGTCGGCAAACGTAAACCAAATACCCCACTAGGCACGCATAGGACCCAGAGACATAACGCGGAGGACTTTGAAGTACAGATCACGATCCTCGCATGGGAATCGCGAACACAAGCGCGCAAAACTTTCGAGGCGTTCTGGATCAACTCCAGAAATCTGAAAATGAACCGCAGGGAAGAATGCCTCATTATCACGCATGAAATTGGGCAGTATATAAGGCTGTTATTTTGATGGGAGGGGGCATATTACGCTTCCATGTGAACTCTGTGCGGTTGGTCTCCACGTTACCTATTTAGTGGAAGACTCATAGAAAGCGATGAGTGTGCAAAGAAGCTGCTCTGTGTACAATGTGATCGAAATTTTGGTTTAGCATTTTTTTCTATTTGGTTATGGAGGTGTTTGGCTCGGTAGGTTGCTGTCAACTTGACTCTTCCAGGCTCTGAGGAAGGCTAAATCCGCCGAAACGTTAGCTTGTTCCTGAATAAAGAATGAAATAACACCTCGCGTTTGCTCAACAAGAATATAAAGAATTATTTAATCAATGCGGAGGTTAATAGAAAGTCGGTCATAGGATTTATTAAATCCATCAGTTTTTCCGATTGCAAACTTGAAATACTCGTGTGTCCCTTCTTGTACTTGCTTATTAAAAATACTGAAGTTACTATCCACTGATGATCTTGCACTTAGAGATTTTTCAGGATGAATATTACAACTCATTTTATAGGCCAAACATGAATTCAGTTACATCTAACAATAGTTGATGAAGTCGGGGGGCTTGGCGCATCCCTCAGAGATTGACCAACGCCGAAAACTTAATCCTTTGTCCTTTTACCTCATAGGGAAATTTCGTATCCACATTTTATTTCCTTACTTATTTTGAATGGAATACAAGGATAAACTTACAACCACTTATACTAATTGGTGACTTGTTGTTTGGATCAACGTTGATACTCTTGTTTATTTAACGCGCTCTTATTTGTTAGTACATCGAATATTGTATACGTAATAGCATGATTTGCTGTTAATATTGTCTCTCAAACTTATTACTCGCAGTAGTATTTTGTTAAGTACCGAACCTGTCAATCATGCAGCGGTAAAGTCACCGTTTGTTGATGAATGAAAAACGCTCGTTCGTCGGACCCCACATTTCCTGCCACCGCCTTCATCCACGGGCATTCTGCAGGCCTCTGTTGCATTAGCTTCAACTTTTCGTTATTGGTATTTTGTCGCTTAATCCTGATGTGGACATGGAACCACTCTGCCTAAAGGTAAAGTCGAGGGGCCCATTGCACTGCGCATGAAACTCCTTGGCCTGAAATGAATGTAGATCTTCAACAGAATCGCTAAGCCGAATACAATTCGTACAGTATGTTAAGGCATTTATATACAAATATTATCACTTGAATAAAAAAGGTCTGAACCGCTAGCGTCTTAGAGCAGTTACTCGGTCACGTGTACTCCTCCCCCATCTTCACTAAGCGTAGTTACCTTGTTCTTCGTTGGCTCGTGTTACTCTCAATGAGTGTTATTCGTGGCACTTTTAAGCATATACGAAGAAAATATATTTCAAAAGCACTACGGAACATTTCAGTGCATCAGGTCAGCTTTTGAATTAGTGCAAAAGCAACGATTTTCGAAATAATATTGAACGTGTCTACATTAGAAGTAGATCAGGGGGAAAACTGCAGAAACATTTGAGTTCAAAAAAATCATTAGTCTATTTGAAAAATGGCCACAGTGATAGTGAGATATTTGCAAAACCCGAACTCCTGGCCAGATTCCAACGCGCGGTTGTCCCTTCTGGGAGCTCACATGTTACCCACTGCACCACCAGCACGTTTTTTTCTAACGATGCCATCTGCCATCACCCGTCAAAGCGAATGATCTGGAGAGCACAAGTCGGCATTAAACCCAGTTTAGCTGAGGCTGTAGTTGAAGTTGCAGTTCAGAAAATACTTTCCAAAAGGTCAGTGTTCAGTGCTGATTTTATTGCAGCATGTGATGTTTGTGGCTTGTGACTGTGGTCTCTTATCAGTCGTTGATTGCTTTTTTCACATATCGACCACAAATTTGCCTCCTTTGCACCGAGTTTTTTGATTGGGCACAACAAATTTCTCCGTTCCTCTGGGCGATCACTTCATATTCGTTACTACTTTTCGGCGGTACGCAGTAGTTAAGGATGAATGCAATATAAATGTGCTCGTTGATTCAATATCGGCTGCTGCACTCACCGAGTATTCCATCCCTCGGGTCCTGCATTTATGTTCTAGGCTTCTCTGGGAGACAAGCATCATTAGCTTGATACATCGCTTAACCCTCTCATGTTGTTGTTAGGTCAGATAAGCATTCGATCACCCTCTACCATCTTTAATGAAGTCGAAGGCACGGCACATCCTACAAGGACTGATCAGCCCCGAATGCCTTGTCTTTGATTCCTCACTGCTT
The DNA here is from genome assembly GCA_018806985.1 of Angiostrongylus vasorum. Classification (NCBI taxonomy): domain Eukaryota; kingdom Metazoa; phylum Nematoda; class Chromadorea; order Rhabditida; family Metastrongylidae; genus Angiostrongylus; species Angiostrongylus vasorum. Next base: position 807,972 of record JADANN010000034.1, on the reverse strand, counting down.
TTCTAATCTGTGGACATGATATGTCTCCCATACTCATTCTATGTTGGCCTTAAACGAATAACACTAATGGTCGATAAAGTTTCATACTAGTTAAACGCAAAAAGAAGTGACAAGGGCGCTTGGATGACCGATATTAGTAATCTGGGTGTCCAGAACATCCTAGCTCATATAATACAAAAAACAACTCACTGTTCTCCTGATTTTTTTTCTTCATAAAAATTTTTTTGGACGCAAAACTTTCTTTCCAACAGAAGTAAGTTTAATGTGGATTGCGGAGAAAACACCTAGGCCTGGCAAAATCATTGTAAGATCATTGATACACTAACTTTTCATTTTTCCTTTGTTAGTTCTACTTAACAGTGATTTTTTTTTATGATGAGAAATTCTTGGTAGTACACTGCTTGTGTGTAGTCCACAGCCTCAGAAGGAGAGATGGCCCCCTGAAAACCATGCTGCTTTTTTTAACTCGCTGTCAAATCTGGAACTATTCGAGATGCTGGGTTAAGGAAACCATCCAATTTGTTTCAACATTCTTTTAGTAACTTCGAGATTCTTGTTGGAAAGAGACAGTTTTGTAAACTTTTACGCAGTTGATACCAGCCGTGATTTAACACCTTGTTAAAATTCTTCCGTCTTTTCTGTACAGCAGTGATTATCTGAACGTTGTGAAATAGTTGGAGGAATGATATACAGTTTATGGTGAACTAATCGGATATTTGCTTCGTTTGCACTTATCTTATCGGTTCGACTACACGTATTGTCCCATGGAAGACCTTTAGCCGTCACCCACACGTCACACAGTAGCTTGACCGTCTAGCCGTTGAGATCGTCGTCCTCAAACGATGAATTTGATTTCTGGTCTTCGTGATCACTTCTTGAAACTTTCTAGTCTATTTGATTACTGACACGGTGCTTCATACTAAAAACGTCTCTTCTTCCTTTCTTTTTTTTCTTATGTCTGTTTACCTAGGCGTTAATCTAACTTTAAGATTTTGTGAGTTCCCTGCCTCCAACTTTCATTATTTTTCAATTAATTCAAGGACATTAACAACGAACTATTTTCTTGCATTGTATATTGGGACCAACTCATATCAACTGATTGCAAGCTACCAGATTTGTAGAGTTAACTTACTAATTACAACCATATTTTTTTAGCTTAAATGAAAAAGTTCTCCACAAAATAATCCATTTAATTTGAAGAAATGTCGGTCGTTCTCATTATTCTGCTGTGGTCATATTTCTTATTCATCGTTTCTCCATCGCTTTGTTTGTAGTTGAGAATATTTTGGGTTTTACAATTTTTCAACGTTAACTCTTCAGAATACGCGATCACGGTTTCAATTCGCTACTTCTACAATGTTTGGTTATGTACTGGTTTCGAACACGAACAACGTGATTTCATTCGGTGGTGATGACGATTTCAACGACTACGTGCATAGCAGAGTTCAAGACGAAGCATACATCTCGCCTGACTGCCCGTCAACGTCCAGTGGCGTCTGCACTGACTCCTCGACAGAATCACTGTCAAGTGTTGATGGGCGCAAAACTTCCACGCAAGCATCCAGAAATCGCTTATCATCTACGAAAGAAGAAGCTTCTCATCTGTTTTTGCCTCTTATTTCTATGTACCGATCATACTTTGCCCGCAGTGGTGATCGTATCGAATCAGTGGTATACAGCCAGAATAAAATATTATTAAGACATCTCAAATGCAACTACATCGTCATATCGATTGGAAACAGCGAAGAACGGCAAAAGCGGCTTCTGGATTTCTTGGAAATGGGATTGGAGTTGAACATTGGACCTCTTCTAGAACTTATTGATTTGAAGTTGATTACAGTGAGGTTAGGAAGTGAATTCGTGGAATCTGTCAGCGAAAACTGCATACTAGAGAATTATAAGATCAGAGAATTTCTGGATGTTCGCAAAGCATTATTTTTTCAAACTGAATTGACGTTCATATTACCTTTTCTAAAGTCTTTCTCGTCAAAGCTTCTAAACACTATTGGTAGCAACAGATGCTTTCTCCTAAGTGGTAGTGAAGTGTTGGCAAGCAATACAAGTGAAAGAAAATCAATATGGGACGGTGTAACTATGAATAACTTGACGCTTTTCTTCCAGTTACTTTCGAAGAGAAAGTGTTTAAAACAGTACGAAAGTGTTTCGCTTTGGTTACATTCATATAAATTTGCGACACCAATTTTTACGGATGCCATGATTTACAACAATGGCAGTGGTCCAATATTGTTATGCCTTAGTGAGGCTAAATACGGCTCAGTTATTAGCACTATTGCTAACCTTCTGCCACATCTGGATAATTTAGCGTTTTCGGAACACTTCACAAGGTACTGTCGGGATCAACTACAGTTTGTGCTTAAAATGTGTACAATTATCGAATTTTTCTTGATTATTTTCAAATTTTTTGCATCGACTTATTAACGGTGTCGAACCGACTAGTGGCACGGCTACGTCTTTTGCTAGGAGGATACGGAAATCAAAGTCGTCGAAAAGTGACCATACATCTGAATGATCAAGGAGCACCGTTACTATTATTATTATTATTGTTACTATTATTATTATCACCATTATTATTATCATTATTATAATTATTATTACTTCACTTCTATATTTACCATTATTGATCGATGCCAAGTTAATAGGAAGTCGTTCTTGGGAACTAGGAGCACTTGGATTCCGCTAAAAGAATTCGTGGCCATTTCACACCATTTTTACTCATATATCCTTTACGTATCACCTGTATCACCTGTAGATTCGTTGATCGTCGAGCGATTCGAAAGGGAGCCAGTAATTATTTCATTTTTTTCCCTATCGCGTGCAAAGAGTATCCCAGTGAGTTCTGCTCGCTCTAGGAACCCGTTGAGCATCAAATATCTCTTCTAGGCTTTTTGTGAAGAACTCTGACCATCGGGTCGGTGGTCTTCCTGCTGTGCGTTCAACATCCCGAGGAATCCAGTTACTAACAACTTTTTGTCTATCGGTTGTCATTCATACGCATTACGTGTCCGGCGCACCTTATCTTCGACTGTTTGGCGTACAGAACGGCATCTTTGATGTTTGATCGTGATGCAGGTCGGAGCTTCGGATGCCATCCTTTACTTGTGTGAAACATGATACTCCTAGCATCGTCCTTTCGACTGCGCGTTCGATAACGGTGACTGACCTTCCATCCTGCTTACGCAGCGAACAGGTTTCTGACGCATACGTTAGGTCAGGAAGTACCGTTGAGTCGAATAGGTGCGCACGTAATCAGGTGTCCTATGTTCTCTTCACTACATCCTCGATGCTCTTGAAAGCTCCCCAAGCCGCAATTTTCCTTCTGTTCAGCTCTGGAGCTAAGTCTTACATCACATTGACTTCCCGAAGATAGACATAACTGGAGCAATCGGAGATACTCGTTCCGTTGAGCGCGAATGGAGCATAAGAAACCAATCCGTTCCTCATGAACATCGTACATGCAGCAAGCAAATTGGGCGTTAGTTGCCGATATCGTGTAGGTCACCCTTCTTGAACAACAGCAAGGTCTTGCTGGTCTTCCTCTGAGCAGGGACCTTGTATTTAGAGAGGTAACGTTTGAAGAGCCGAGCAAGTGTTTACGAGGACTGGCAGAAGGTTCTTGAGATGTTCAGATTTTTTCCTTTCCGAACCTAGCGCTGTTAGATTTTTCACCGAAGAAATAATATGTCGGATTTCAGAAGGGAGAACTGGTGGTGCGACATATCCATCCTCTTTTATTTCATATGAGGAAAAGATGAGGTGATTATTGAAGAGATCTGAGTAACACTCCTAACTGACTTTCTCCATTCCCTTCTTCGCTGCTGTAGCTGTTCCATATGAACGTCGGTGTGCAATCATCTTAATATTGTAAGTGGCGAACTCTCGGTGGGCTTTGCGAATGTTTTTCCCAGTCTCTCCAGCTTCGACCATAGCTGCTGTTCTTCTCTGTTTAAGATCTTCTTGTATCGCCTATCTACGTTGTGTTGTATGTTTGGACGTGAATTTAGCGCATTAGCTCGAGTGGTTCAGGAGGCAGACGTCTCCTGGTCACTTTCGAACTCTCAGCTTTCGTAGCACTAACATGAAGATGTTGAATGAACCGATTGTATTTCTAATCAGTGTTGTCGAGAATGGCATCTTCCCAACAGCCGTCTAATATATTGAATAAATCCCAGTTTTTGGTGGTTTTGGGATTTCTTTTTTTGAATTTAGCGGCTGTTTCTCCTTTCCGCGAGAAACGAAGTCTTGCACGAAGGAGGCAATGGTCTGTGCCCCTGTAGAAGTTTGGGACTACAGAGACATCGGTTAGGCAAAACCTTCAATTTACTATGACGTCCTCTACTTCATTGTGATAGATTCCATTGCGAGACTCCCACCTCCAGCAATGAGCGTGGGGGCTTCTGTAATTTCGAGTTACCATGTGCTCTTAGTCGTCATGACAAACTCAGACAGCCGCCCACTCTGCTTGTTCAGTTCTAATCCGTTGTTCGCAATATGACGTTTATCAGACGTTCTTCCGGATCCAATTTTAATGCTAAAATCTCCAATGATGACAATGGTGCTGACATATTTGCAAAACACCGGACCGCTGGTGTCTGCTGTGGAGAACGAACGCGCTATTACACTTTCCGGGAGCTAACGCATTCACATCAGTCCCGTTGACGGGTGATTGCTGATGGCACTGATCGGTAGAAATCTAGCTTAGAGAGAGGCGAAACGAAAGATTTGCACAGCGTGGTGGTGAACACGTTAGTTCCCGAGAAGAGTAATAACGTATTCGGTTACCACTGCAGACAAAAGCCGTTTGGAATTTTGCAAGTATCTCAGCAACGTGGTGGTTATATTTCACATAAGACCCTGCCATTAAAAAAACAGTAGGCAGTGAATAAAAAATTGTCTCCATTGATGACATTGAAGAATGTGTGGCTTTTTTGTAGAGCTTCTCTAAGCCCATATGGAACGCTTCGACTTCGTCTTCGTCTTGGTTTGATGTCGATACGTAAACGGAGAAGATTGTCAAGGCCGGTGCTGATCCACATCTCTTCGGCCGTAAACGTCCGATCTGTGTTGTTAGTTGGTCGAATGAATCGATGTGCATGGCCAAACTCGTATAGACGAGAACGCAGACGCTGCTAACTCTTCTACTGTCGCATTTTCCGAGGAATATTTTCTCTCCGGTGTCGTAGACGGCGTTGAAAGGATGGCATCTTCTCGCCTCGGCTAATCTAGAAATGTCAGACCTTATCCTTCTTGCGTGGATAATCAAATCTTCTATCTAGAGCTGTGCAAGTGAGCATGCATTGTAGGTACAGATCGTCTCCTTAGTCTTTTGCGATTTAGGCAGGTTATAATGGCTCTGAGATTTTAGCTGCCTCTCCTTACTCGCCCAACTTAACTATGCTGAATCAGGAATTCTTCCGCGATCAGAGGATTGAAGCCCGATTATTTTAGTGCGTTTGATTTTTCGATACCCACTTATAGCTCAGCTCTGAGCATGGTGGCTGAGTAGGCTTACGAGTAGCTTCCCAGTCTCTCCCAGAGTGGATATGGGGCTTATTTCTTGGAGGCGACTCCTAACTGCACCCGTATTCTTCCCTGTCTCTTTATTGGATGCTTTTGGCCGAACTGATTCATAGAATACAATCCGCATAAACGAGAACGTACCCACTCTCGCATATGTGAATACGGCCTCGTAGGTACAGAAAATAGCGCCAAATCGGCGCATTAGAAATATGGACTCCATCTCCTGGATCCGTCTGCGTTTCAGGGAAGCGAAGATCGCTTTTCGTCCGCCATTAATACCCTATCCGCCACCTGTGGACGTGTTCCGTAGCCTCGATTCTAACCGGCTCGAGATCCCTCTTATGAGAAAGATTCGTTGACTTACTTCACGTAGGCAAGCATTATCATTGTTATTGGGCTTGCATGTATGCAGATTGTTTACTGCAGATATAAAATTCGGCAGGAAGACGACTTACTGAAGCAACGACGCTCATGATCTTTTTTCTTGCATTCTTCCGTGTTGCAATTGTATAGCCATTTCTGAACTTCCCAATGAGCTAGCTTTGAATACAAATGAGCTACGTCCTTGCGTATGCACTAACTGTATCCCGCATCTTGATTTAATGAAATGTTTGTAACCAAATGTAGACGCTTGCAGAAATTAGACCGCGCCTCTACTCCGCGAGATACCATGAGTGTAAGCGGGCACCATTCAACGAACCTAGTTTCCACGGCCATCTACTTATGAAAAACGGAGGAATAGTCACTTCCCGCAAAAGTATGCTGATTCTTGTGTTCTCGGTCAGGCCGAGCCTACTGCAAAGTAGAGCCAGCACAGAACGAATGCATTTGTTACCGGTAGCAGCTCAAGTCATATTATAAATAAGAGGTTAGCAGATGACAAATGTTAATTCAAAGCTTGAGCCCCATACTGCTATGCAAAATTAGGTATTCCTCCCACGAACATGGTTTTCTTTATTCAACCGCCTCCGAAAGATTAGGGGCTGCACGGCAGTGGGTGTCGGTTGCGTGCTAGCACTTATAGATGAAGAATGTCAAGTTTAGAGTAGTTCATGGATAGAAGAGAAATCTGGCGCTAGAATTCGGAGACGAATGATTTTGATTCGAGTAATAAAACCTCACCTTTTTTCTTGATTGCGACGAAGAAGTGTTTTCTTTGACAAACCTTTATTTCTTGTGGAGAACCTACAAATTTCTATTCCTTAAAATGTTTTTGTCATAACAATTAGTTGAAATAGAGAATTGTTATTTAAAAATTAGATAAATTTTTACTAGCAGAAATTTTGAAACTAATTCTTTGAGAAAGACAATTTCTAATAAACATCAGTATCACAAGCAACAGTGTTTCCTGGCCAGTTCTCGTATTCGATAAAATTGTGTTTTAATCCCTCTCGTATTGCCCTAAGCTATACTAATTCAGGGACGTCTGTATTATACGAAGAATGGTAGAGATCATTTCACAAGGTCTACATTCAATTGAAACCGATAAAACATTTACACGAAAAGCGGGGTTTATGAGAAGCCCATCACGAACGGCAACCTTCCTTCAAGTATGATTAATGTAAAACAGATTGATTTCTAAGTTATTCCAGTAATAGTTTCTTTCTTCTCTCTGATCAAGTTTTAGACAATTTGGCAAAAAACTGAGAATCTGTTCAAAACCTCGTGTGATAAGAACTTAGTCCGTGCTGACCATTTGTGGACTGTTAGGTCATCATTGTTATCACTGAAGTCCGCATTTTCGACGACTTCCTTAGCATCTCCAATTGCGCCAACTACTAGCATCAGAAATGAGGTGATTCTAATCGATTTCAATTTTTTTCATCTTAGTTTTCGAAAGAGATTCCATGTATGAATGTGGACACCAGGGTTCTTGAAAAAATTTCTTTGGAAATGTGTAATGAAATGATTTTTATGTGTACGCCTTCTAATAAACACAAATCTTGTTAAGAACAAGTGACTGCATTCATTGTTTTTCAGAATTTCTCAATAAAATGTGAAACGATGATGAAGCATTTTCGTCGGCAAGTCATCAACATACTTCAAGAGCTTTGCTTTCAATCATTCGAAGCCTCAAAAATGAAATTAGCACAGTTTCGTGAAACAATGTCTCATATGGCAAGCGTGTTACCGGGAAACATGATTTCGGATCAAAGTATTGGTGAGTAAACCTTGCAAAGAATGGACGAGTGTCCATTTTGAACACATCGCATGATTGATTTGTTGAAATTCAGCACTAGGTCTAGAAAAAAAGTCGGCATTGTTGAAAGATTTCATGCATCCGGCTGCTCTTGGTCTCGACATGATTGCCTACTCAGTTTCGATTCCTACGAAACTCGTAACTGTGGATTTTATTCCAGGTTCTTATTAAGAATAAATGGTTTAAGCTTTTTTTGTTGCACATATTTATATAAATGGTTAATTGTGCTATATATTTTAGACTGGATAAGTAATGAATTCAATTCCTTATTGAGATCACTGGAAGATTGTGGCGGTGTCACTAACGTTTCATTGAAATCAGAGAAACGCTACATACTTTACCGAGTGTCGGAAGTGAGTGGGCTCTTATTTGTCTCAACCATCAGACAATTTCCATGTTTTCGTAAAATCATACATATCACAAACATATCACAACAGGTGGTTGTTCATTATCCGAACTAATTTTTTTTCCTATTTCTGATATTTTAAGGATTTTTTTTGAAGATACTTTTCTGCTAGTACTAGAGGGGTACAAATTCACAATCTTGACCTTTTTATTTACTGCCTTTTCTTTTTAATGGCGAAGTATGTTGCGAAATATAACGCGTATAATGCTGAGATATTTGCAAAACTCCGTACCGCAGGTGTCTGAGGTGGGGAACGAACGCGCTAGTGTCCTTTCCTGGGAGTAACGCGTTCACCACCACACCATGCGGGTTCTTCGTTTCGCCTGTCTCTCAGCTAGTTCTATGGATCACTTGCCATCAGGGTGTGGGTGCGTTACTCCCCGGAAAGGACACTAGCCGTTCGTTCCCCCACCGCAGACACCTGCGGTCCGGAGTTTTGCGAATATCTCAACATTATACAAGGTACAAATTCAGTCTGTTCCATATATGGAATGCGACATTCTCATGAAAAGAAGTGAAAGAGAGACAAGCGATTGGAAAGCTTTGGTGAAACACAAGAACACTGATTATTAAGCTGTCATTATTCTGAGTATTTTGCGACTTTGAAGTCGGAAATGTTTCGATTATCTTTCAGATGAATGTCGGAAGTGAAACCCCACGGTCAGGATTCGGTTTGTTGAAGTATCTTCACGTAGATGTCCGCTCCAAAATGATTGCAGTCGCCTTTTTTGGAGAAGAAATTTATAAACAACTTGCTGAACGCCAAGTTTCGAGACTACTTGATATTATTGCTAATCACATGTCGTCTGGAATTTTATTCATTTCTTGATCGACTAAGCACAACAGTTTTTGACTGACTGAATTTCACTATTTAATTCTTCCGCTGGTTTGACTCTTCCACAACCAATGAAGTTTCATTTGCTATTCAATTGCTCAATTTTTTATAGACACATTTTCAAAGAAAATCAAAAGCGGGAGATCACTCTTAATTTGCCACATATCCGTGTTGAACAAATTTATTCATTGGCTAAATGACGGTTTCACTTCTTGCCCATTTATGAAAAAATAAACACGAGGTTCAATAACTTCAATCCGCTTTAGCTTTAAATTAATGTCCTTTAAGGATTGTGATGGTTACAACTTGACGGCGAAAACTTAGTAAGAATAGAAGGTACCACTTCTTTAGAGAACATACATAACGTATTAGACGCGCTTTCCTCATAACACTTGACATTCGAAGAATGGTATGAACGAAGAAAAAGCAGAACAATCCCACAGTAAAGGCACAAATGAGGAGAATACTTTTACTATGTCGTTGGACTGATTTTACCACTTTCGATAGATGTGAAACTAGTAAGTTTTCAACAAAAGGCGGAGATTTGTCGGTGGTGCTCGTAAGTGGTCGCTAGGACGGCACGATACCATAACCTGATGCAGATGTGCGACACATCGTCGGCTAGCTGGCCGCAACCGCCACCACCCTCATCCGCCATCCTGAAACGAAAGAGCGATCGAAGCGGTACGAATATTTTACAAAACAAATTCTGCCTTATGGTCGTTTGGATAAGAAGTCTTCATTGTAGTAAAGAAAAATGTAGCTAGGAATGTTTCAATTCAGAAATAGAATTCCTTCTTTCAATTTTCATCGTTGTTTGTTTCGGTGGCCTTCCTTTTGCAATGACAACCTTAGATTTTCGTCTGGAAAAAGCGCAGGAAAAAGGAAATCAATGAACTCTTTGACTTACTCGGAGCTTCGAAACCTTGAGAACCTTTACATATTTGTCCGTCTAATTACAACTGTGATTGAGATTTAAGCATTTTGCATCTGAGGCAACAACAACGCTATTGGCTAAGCGATTCAGCATAGACCGAAAAACCGTCTTTGTCTTGTTTTCTTTAGCGTCATTGTGATTCTTCTATTTAGCACTGAACTAAAATGTTTATGAAAAAAATCACTAATTCAGGTTTCACTTTACTTGTCTTAAGAAAATGATTGCTTGCGCAGGTTTTCATCAGTTGGACTACATAGAAGCAATTTATTTCGTATTTTTGACTAGAATTTCAAACTTTTTTTAGTATTAGGAAAAATGACTGACAGCACTGAGCTTAACATCCTGTTCTTTGTTTCGATGATTCTGTAAGCTCTATTAACGACAGGCTCAGATGTTTAAAAAAATGCAGCAGAATTACCGAGGAATGCGGAACAATCGAAAAATCGGAAATTGTTCGAGTTTTACAACTTATGGCGAAAAATAATTCAAAATTGCTGAATCAGTCGACTATATAGGTCAGTTTGCTAAACAGCAGATGAAGGTATAGGGAATCTCGTACGTAAACTCCGATTATAAAATGCAAAATTGAGCCAGTTATTCAACGTTTTACCATTTCTGTCTTAAAAAAACCTGACAAACTCTTAGGTACGGTACCGTTTGCTTCTTCTTCACACTGAGAGAGTGTTGCTTCGAGAGCTTCCTGAGCAAAGTACCACTTCCATTTCTCACAATGAATCATAGCACAACACTACCTTTCCTATTGAAGAAAAAACTGCATTGTCAACATAGCTTCTTTTTTGCTTTCAGAGTCACCAACTTCTATTATGAAAAGACGATTTCGAACAAATTTTACCGAAGCGCAATCGCTGTTACTTGAAGAGGCGTTCCAAGAATCCCACTATCCTGATCAGAGCGCTAAAAGGGGACATGGCCGAAAAAACTTGATATTCCAGAAGATAGAATCACGGTATCGGATTGCCTATTTTCTGGGGTCATTTTTCGACCCTTCTTGCTTAATTTTTTTTGTCTTTTTTTCTCATATAAAACCATTTTCCTGATTTTTTGCAATGCAGTAGCAATTTTACTTGCAACGAAAATATTTGACTTCCACACTGAAATGGATCTTTACTATCTTTTGAAAGATACTCTTTTTTATGCCGAATGCGAAGATTAGAGAAAAAAAAACACCTACAGTAATTGAAAATTGCCAAATAGACATGGATTCTTCCTTTTGGCTGCATCAATTGAATAATCACATTACTGGGAAATGCCAGCTAAATCGTTTCTTCTAGGCAGGTTCAGAATAATTTTACATTTTTTCCCCATACTATTGTCTCCGGTTCACAAGTTCCGTAGTGTTTATATTCCCTACATTTGCACACGTATTGAATCACTGCTCTAATACCTATTATGACTTCATATTATCGTAGTCCACTTTTCTTGGTTTAAAAGAATGTGGCAGTGATTAGAAGTGAAGAAGTAGGAGAAGAAGCGTAGGTGGGGTGACGGTGAGACATGTGCTGCTGATATACGGTATATTGGCCAGATGTCAGGCCACGAAGAGTCGGGATTAACGACTTAAGGGAATCGCATAACAATTGTTAGTGTTGCGAACGACACTGCCCGGCTTGCACTGATTTATTGCCTGATCAAGAGCATTAAATAAAAAAAATTTGAAGTCGGCTGTTGAGGACTTCGGAACTTCCTGTTTCTAAAGTACAGCTTTGTTACTTCGCATCGAAATCCTGGAACAATTTTCCGACTTGAAAAGCAAGTTTTTTAGCCATCTTTTTCATGTCTACTAAACGCAAAAAATACTGTTCATGCAAAACTTGTTGAGTAGATATTATTACACAAAATTAATTAAGCTCGTGTTCGGCTCGCATAATATAACTCACTCCCAAGACGTGTGGAAAAAGCAGAAATGAAATCCAAAAAGAGCAACCGAATGAGAACTCTTAGAGGATCTGTTTATAATAAAGAATCTCTTGTATCGTTGCTGTAAAAATTTCAGGCATTATCGGTTTCTCATTAACCCTAGGGCAGAAAACACTTTACGAACCCCATCAAATCATCGGTAATGTACCAGTGGCTAGACTGATGTACGTAAAACACACAGCAAAAAGTTAATACTGCTTATGCTCACGGAGCGCTCTACAGTGACACCTAGTTCCTTAAGTAGTAGTCATAAGTGGATACTGTATGAACATGTATTTTTTCCTTGATAAGTTAACACGAGGAAACGGGCAGCACAGTGGTAGTGATGTCCATCATCACGGGCATGGCGATAGTTCGATTCCGCTCCGGGCCATCCAAGCCTCTCATCCCTCCGTTGTCGGGAAACTGGGACCGGACTTGTCTTGCAAAAAATTCACTCTCTGCAATCCAATTGGGAACACTCTAGACCGGCTATCTTAGGGACTCCAGGAAGAATTGCTCGACCACCATTCTACTACGTGCAAGACGAAATAAAAATCCTCAAGCAACAACCGAAGCCGCATGTAAAAGATCAGAGATCTTCGTGGACAATGGATGCGAGGAAACGAATAGAATGTGATAAGTGCTGGGATCCGCAAATTAGACGTGAAGTTGGATCAAATAAAAAAAAGGTTAACACGGGAGTAATAAAAAGTTTATTCGGCTAACGTTTCAGTGGATTGTCCTGGGAAGTCGAACGACTATCTGAGGACAAGTATCGACAACCTTCCTCTACAAAAGGGGCACTACCAGGCGGGGTTACATTCACTCGAGCGGTGCTCCACTGAATCTCAGGATAAATCCGGCTCTGAAGATGCAGAGGATGTAGAAAAGTTTACCGAAAAGTTTTTTTCTACCAACCTTGTGTTAGCTTAATAATCGAAGACACCGTGTGGAATCCCACGGATGATATACTCTGTAATGAGCAAGCTTCTTTGAGGAAGTCTCTTCCACGAGTCTTCAAGTGATCAAACAGAGATACTTCTATGCCTATTCGGCGGCCACATTCTCTATGGTTCGTACTCTTTTCGACAACAATAAATATCCACGGCAAAATAAACAACTGTGAAGAAGCGATTTCGTAAATTATTAATTTAAGAGAACTGTTTTTCATGAGCAATGCCCGAAATGACATCTGTGTTCGACAGGATATGGATAGAGTACGAAGCGATCGCTGTGTAGCCAAATACATCTTTGAAAAGCCATGCAAAGAATTCAGTGCACCTACTTGCCAATCTGTTAATATGGTGTTCTCATGTAATCTATGGGAACAGTGCTAGGGGTTTGTGTACATGAAACTAACCTGGGCAAAGACTCGTAGTCAATCATGGGAATACATTCTATGCCTTGTTGTTGTTGAACGTGTTCATGACTTGAGGCCGTTTTATCACTAGAAAACTTTTGCTGGTTTTCTTTACTGGTGCATGTCAATCGGCTCTGTGCAAAGTTTATTTTGAAGCCCGCTTCTTTTTCTTGTCTGCAAAACAGTGACAAATAGAGATGAAAATCCTGATAAACGACTGCACTATAGGGAGTCATCCTCCTTCCTCAATCATGACCAGAGCACAGACTAGCACTTCATCCATTCCGCCCGAAATATTTTTGACAAAAATTTCCATTAGTAGTGAGAAGTGAAAGGGTGCTTTATAGTGTTTGTAGTCTACCCTGGAATGGCATGTATAATAAAATCCAAGCTTAATTTATCAGGAACTTCTTGGACTGTTAAGCTAGCACGAGATTGACAAAGATGTTTACGCGGCCAACTTTTCGATGTTTTCGGCTTCATCAGAGCCGATAATTCGAGTCGATGGTCTACAATCTTCTCGATGTGGGATTCTCGTCGTCATGTCAAGTTGTATCTTATTCAGTGGAGCATCGTCAAATGTGGCAACGTCACCCAGCAGGGCTCTTTTGCACAGCCCTATGGTAATGGCTTGTTTTTCCCCGGACAATTCATCCAGCAGTAGTAGATAGATGTGAGATAGCACATTAGCTAACACAGAGCGAATAACAAAACAATTTTTTTTCAAAGATTGAAAAAATCGAAGTTGAAAAAAAGTTATTATTAGCGGATTGTCGTTATCAACAACAACCGTGCTGTATAAAAAGAGCCGTGCACGGTGAGGTCGCCTCATTCGAGCGACGTTTCACTGTAGAATTACGACGACGAAGGTACCACATGTAGAAGATCGAGCAACTGTCGACCACCGACTTGGATCAGCGGTTCTGCGGAAGACGAAGACGTTGATAAGTTAGCCGAATAAACGTCTTTAGCAATAGCTTAAGTAAATAGCAGTTGGACTGAATAACAACGTCTTAATTTATTAAGTTGGTCGAGAATTAATCTTTATTTGACTGTTCATGTGGCCTTCAACTTACATTAACATGCTTCAGCACAGTACGTGAGACCAAGTCACTATTCGAAAGTCTCCATATTCTTGCCATTAAGAAATATGTTTACTTATTATTTCACAACGATATACTAGGTTTTTTGAAATCCAAGTGAATCTATGCTGATAAACTATTCGATCTGAGAGCAAGTGTTAGGCAGTTTGTTGAAGTGATAGTAGATTAGAAAGAGATGCAGCGCGTATGACAAAGATAGGTAGCACAATTCCTGAATTTGAAAAGGAATCCTCTTTAAGTAACCTCTTTAAGTCATCGGATCGATGCCCGCTCATCACCACCGGCACTCTTTTTTTCTTCAGGTTTCTCACTTTAACCGCAAAATTTTCAAAAGCATCTTACCAGAGCACGTTGGTATTGGCAATTCCTTCGCTAAGTGGAAAATGTCAACATTACGATCAGTTTTCAGGACTTCACTATTGCTTCTTTTTATTGTCCTTGTTGTTCGCACTTTCGCATTCAACTAGTAATTGTATTGTTAATACTTTTTAAACGAAGGCAAGACAATAACAACAAAAAGGTAGGCCGGCATCTCACGTTTAAAATTACAGATCTATGACGACGCAAACTTGAAAATCCAAAACATTGTTCAAGCGCGAAATACCAAAATTTAAATATCGACATCGCTTTCTGAACAATTCAAAAGTCTATCGTTTAAAAAGTATTCCGTTCTTGTCTTGTTCAGCTTTGTCGCGCTGCTTTAGGCTAAAATATTGTGTCTTTATCCTAGTAATTTCCACATTTTTATAGCGCTAACTTCGTTGGATGTTGTTGCAGTTGTATTTGCAATTCACTTTGAAAGTTAGCTAGTGGCATACGCTTTTTGAGAAGATTTCATAGCTGTGTGTAAAAATAGTGTAAACGGACGGTGCGCTTTATCCACACTGCGCCTGTCCAGCAGATCATCAACAATCGTAGCGTTCAACGTTGGCTCGAAATTGCTCCTGGTTCCGAGAGCGATGAAACCGCTAAATAATTGCTGATGCCAAAATTTACAAAAGACGAAGCTTATGAGGGCTGCTCGTACACTCTAAAAATGTAACTCTACAAACATGGAAAGCGTGTGGCGCAGTGGTTACAGTTGTCCAGCAGCACACACAAGGTCGTCGGTTCGATCTCGGCCGTGGGTTGACCAAATCTCCACCCTTCCGGAATCGAAGAATTGGTGCCAGGTCATCGTAATACATTATATTGGCTAGGTTTGCATTGAACCACCTCTAAAGATGTTTGGTGAAGTCGAATCCTTAGTGCATGTTTTAGATATTGATCAATGTCGACACCGTTATCTTATCCTTTAACTTCTTGAGCCGTGATAAAGGAATAAAGGAGCCAAATTACGGTCGTCAAGTTGGGATAAAATCGGAAAGAAAACTGTTCCTTATCCTACGCCCTTATCGAAATTCTTCTCAATAAGCCGCTACTTTTAAAACATCTAGAACGTTGATTTCTAATAAAACCTCTATTAGCCGAGATTTCCTAAAGAATGTTGGTGTACCCCCATAATTGGATGGAATTTGCGTAGATTTCTGCCAGAATCTTTCAGCCATATTTGGCTTAATAAGACAGAATTGGAGCTGAAACATATGCATTTAATATAGCAGGTTAAAAACCGAGTTAATTTTTCAAACTACCTGGTCTAGTTTTTCTTAGATATTTTAAAACAGTTTTTTTATGTTAAGCTTTACATACGTCAAATAGTTAGGAGATAGACCACTGTGCCACGTTTTATAATTATTCCTATTATTATCATCATTATTATTGTCGCCATCTCCCTTAATATTAGCCCTATTATTATTGTTATTATTATTGTTATCATTATTATTACTGATAAAATTATTACTCTATGCTAGCCGTCTTTCACATCTACTATGTAAATCCCAGCACTACTCGCATTCGATTCGTTTCCTCGCATCCATCATCGACAAAGGTCTTCCAAGTTTTTCTTTTATGTGTGGCATCGCCAGTAGCTTTACGATTTTCCTTTCAACACGAATGTCGTTGAGTGATGATCGAGTCCACTCCTCCTGAAGTTCTGAGATATCCGGGCTGAAGCGTTCCCACTTTAATTGTACACAGTGAACTTCTCCCAGAGAAGTCCAGTACCGATTTTCGGATCTCTCACGGATGAGCAGCTTGGTGAGCCTGAAGCAGGATCAAACCAACATCGTGCTCGTGGTAATCAGCGACACTACCACGGTGCTAGCAGCTCTTTTTTAACAAAAACTGTTATTTTGCTATCATGGCTAATTACTAATTCTCCAATCGCTTATTGCGGTTTGGTGTGGACCTGAAATCTACAATGGTGTTGTGTTCCTCCAGTAGAATATCTCGACGTCAGAAAGGACTCGTTATTTCTTAACAGGAACTTAGCTAAAAGTAAAGTTGTGTCAAATAAAGCAGGACTAATGTTTCATGGCTACATTTTGTGCGAGGGCTGTAAATATACTCCGTCCAGAACTGGAAGTATGATGCCCTTCAAATGAGGGGACTTCAGTAGCAAGCTTTGGTGCGCAAATGGCATGAATAGATAATTAACGGGTGACCGCTCGAGTTACTTAATCATTGCTAACGCAGATTATACAGTTGACTGCTGCTATCTACTTGCCTGAACAATTGAATGGCCTATCCTCACGAAGAACAACTCTGGTCCTAGTGCATTTTTCGAACAAGTTCCGTGTTACTGCTTTGAAAGGATTCTTCCCTGTTATGAAGAATGGCATCAATTAAAATACTCTGGAATCTTTATCAAAAGCATCCGTCGAGAATGAATGGTTGATGCCACTCACTTCGTGGGTGACTGGCGTTTGTCAAAATTCACTGTTCTTCTCTTTTGCGGCGGTGTTTACTGAAACAGATTTGTTCATGAGTCTTCTTTGGGTGGTAATATTGAAATTCCTTCCAGCTTGATCCAGCCCATCGGTCGATGATCACCTGCTTTTTTGTTGCAGTTTGATACCCAGTAACCCAACTAATAGGACTCGTTGAACAATTGATGGTTACTATTTGTGTCACTATCATTCCACTTCCCAATGAACTACTGCTTCATCATCATAGAGAATGTCGCTAAGTGTCAAACAACGGTGTACAGCAGTAGCTCATCTCCGAACAGGATTGGCAAGCACAGAAATTCGACATTACCCATCTTTAAGAACAACTAACATTATTTTTTTTGTCGTAGCTAGGTCGAAGGTGGTTTCTGGTGCTATATTCTCGCCATAACCACTAAAAAGAAAGTAGTTTCTTGAAACAAACATGGAGTGCATTCAGTCTCCTCAATTGTTTGATGTCTTCCAAAGCGTACTTCTACCCTCTTGGTTTGTCATCGAATGACGGAATGGCATTTTCATCAAATTTTGATAGCTGGTCCGTAATGAAAACTTCCCGTGGCTTTTTTGCAGAGTTAACTTAAATCTACGAATTTTTTCCTACATTTATTCCACAATATTATTATGCCTTTCTTATCTTCTTTTTAGCTAGCATAGTTCCACACAATGAATTTCTCTCCAAAATAAGCCATTTGCAATGATGCTGAGATATTTTCAAAAAATCCGAACCGCAGATGTCTGCTGTCGTGATCGAAAAGGTTGTTACCCTTTACAGAGGCTAACGCATTCACCAGCACACCATGCGAATCCTTCGTTTCGCGTTTCTCTGAACTGGTTTCCTGTATACCAGAGCCATCAGCAATCACCCGCTAACGGGATTGATCTGGGGAGCCCAAATCGACAATGAACCCAATTAAGCAGAGGGTGTAATTGATTATGATTTTCGATTATTAATTGGGTTCATTGCTGATTTCGGCGTCCTAGATCAATTTCGTTGATGGCTGATTGCTAATGGCACTGATAGATAAAAAACTAACTAAGAGAAAGGCGAAACGAGGGATATGCATGATGTGGTGGTGAAAGCGAACAACCCCCGGAAAGTTTGACAGCGCGTTCGTTCTTAACTGCAGACACCTCCGATCTGGAATTTTGCAAATATCTCAGCATCATTGCAGTTGTATTTCACATAATACCCTGATCTAAAAAATTCTAGTAAGGATAAATAAGAAGGTTGACAAAATCCATTTAGTTTAAGAAAAATGCATGATTAACATCTTTGCTGACTTAATGACGGTGTTCGTTGCAGGTGTGGTTCCAGAATCGACGAGCGAAATGGAGACGAAAGGAGTTGAGGGAAAAGGTCGTTGAAAAGAAAGAGCATTTTTTTGGTTATTAAAAACGTTTTGTTACAGGACTTCAATAATGACCTGGATCTCTCCAAAAAAATGCTACCTCTAGCACTTTCTTATTCTAACTGGCGAAAATCCCGTAGTTTACTTGATTTTGCGCGAATTTCTATCCCATGGTAGCAAAGAGCCTAAAAGTTGTGAGATTGGGCGGAGCAAAAAAAAATCAAGAGAAATGAAAATGAAAGCTCTCATTCACTTGAGTGAAGATATAAAACTGCAGTCTTTGAAACGAAAATTCTAATTGAAACTTGCCAATTTCGTGATTATTTCAGTTTGTTTGTAATTTTCAACCGAAAGAACTGCATATGTGAAAACTCTTCGAAATGGTGACTATTAAAAGGAACTATATAGGAGATTTCAACGTGACCCTTCCAGTTGATATACTGTCATCAAAAAGTTCAGTTATACTTTCGGTGAAGAAAATCTCTCCTAAGATTTTTTATGTTTTTATCCAAGTCAGCGGTTCAGTGGGATGTGTTCTAACCAATTCATTCTGCTTCAGAAAATATTTTCCTTCCATATGAGGCTCAAGCGATTTTTTGTTCCTTATTTGAATTAAGTGTAAAAAAGCTATATGTGTGGATTGCATATGTTCTAAGCGAAGAGACGTTAAATTACGTGGTGTTTCAGGAAAAGATTCGATACGATCACTGTGCTTCTAACAACTACTGCTTCGACACCAGTTATCGTTATGGTTGTACGTCAAGCTGTAATTTCCCAATGCATGAGCAACCGACACAAACACAAGAATCACCTTGTCAGTTGTTTGCCACATCCAAATACAATCAACTGTGATCCTTCAAACAACTTTTCAAAGACAAGGAACGTATTTTCGCTATACCTTTCACGATCTACAGTTCTTGACAACAATGTTAACGTTGCCTTCTTTGTAAATGTTTCATCGCGTATTTCAATATGTTCACGAAATGCTATTGGCTTTGCGATAATTTTTTGCGTTCGTTCATGCTATATTGCCAGTTCTATTCAGAGAATGAATTATGTGTTGTCTTACAAATCATATGTGAAAAAAAAGCCTTGTTATAATTTTATACGTTTCAATGTAAGAATTTTTGGTGAGAAAAGAGACCACAAATTGACTAGCACAGAAACAGTTAAATTAGTACGGTAGCAAGACGTCATAAAGTAATTGACAAGTGTTAAAGCTTCACCTCGATGATTTATGCGTTGAGTGAAAATCCTCAGAAACAAAGTGCGATCAAATACCAATAATTGGTGAGATATCGTTTTAGCAAGGCCGATACCCGTTCAAATACTACCAAAAACGTCACACTGGTGCGACTTAAACTCTTCGCGTATATGACACATATAAAAGACTTACAGAACAAAAAAATGTGATTAATGTATGATTTTGCAAGAAAAACACCATGTTTAGCAAAGGAAGGCAGTTGATCGGCAAACTCTTCTCGGCACACATCATTTAGTGTTATCAGATGAAAGTGTGACAGGTGATGTCGATAAAGCAAAGATTTGCGCTTTTGGGACCATCTGAAAATGTAAAACGAACGTGCGTAAGGATGGATGTTCAAGGGCCAATATTGACGAAGCGTTCGTAGCCCGTTTCTACGAATGGATTAGTCAGAGAATTGCCCAAAAGATATGATATCGCTAAAAAAATTTTTGTTAGTCTGTATGAAAGAAACAACAGCTATTTGAACGCGAGAAACTCTGGTGCTTGCATTTCGAAAACCGACCTCTTTCGTTATCTGTTAGCTCGGAACACGAAAATTGTAAATGATCTGACGTTTGTTGTAAAATAAAATTTTCCGCGGAAAGACAAATGAAATACAAAATTCCGTGACTTTTTACCATCGCTTCGCGACTTTCAGTTATCTAAATTGTAAAAATCTTACACACTTCATTAACAGTTGCTTCCTGAGGAGTTTCTTTGACGCGTTCCAATTCTTCCATCGGCATACCATGCTTCGTAATGTTTCGGTTTTCTGGCACATATGTTCTTTCCGTTTCAAATCGCTGTTTTGGCCTTCAAATTCGCTTGCGATCACTTGAAATTCAATGAACGGATTGCTTAGTAAGTAAAGCAAAACTCACTTAAAAAACTCTATAGGAACTTTGGAAAGTTGCCGCTTGACAGCATTTTGAATCTCACTATTCAAGAAACAGTACAGCACGGCAATGAAAATACCCTGCAAAAAAAAACTCTCTAGAATCTGGAGGAACTCACCTCGACTTATTATTTTACACATGAAACACAGGAGTGTGAAGAAATATACAGCTATCAATCTCGTTTAAAATTTCATCTTCCGTTTTCCAACCAACCATTTTATAAGTTACCGCCAATTTTAGAGCATGAAATAAGATATAACCACGTGCTTTTTTGATATGGTGGAAGGGAGCGTAAAAAGAACAACTCGATTCATTCGCCTGTGATTTCATAGCTGCACTTGCAAGTGTCCATCAAAATAAACTCTTGGGGGGTAATCCAAGGATTATGTGTAGCCACTTCCTACCCTCCTTGAAGTATTTTCTGAGTTTACGCACCGACTTTCTTTTTATTGCCTTCTTAATCACATAATTACGTTTGGCATGGATTTTTCGTTGTAGTGTGTTCAGCATCAACAACCCTAGAATGTGTCCTTAAAAGAAACAAAAAAAAATGCTTCGCGTACTACGATGACATCAAAGCAATTTTTGTAGAATTAAAGGTCACTGCGGTTAGAACTGCGCAGAAATTCTTACATATAAGGAAGGAATGACATAAAGAACACAATACTTCGCAGCTAGGAATGTTTGCGGCACATTTGCCTAGAACGATTGGTTTTTTTTTACCTGTGAATGTTGAAGAATAGCCGATCCCAGCATGTAAACATCACTTGGTCTTTCCGGTTCATAAAACAGAGGTATGTTTGAAATACCAAGTAGAGGAACTAATAACATTGTCGCTTTGATAGTACGCCTTAATAGTTCAGAATTAAACTCTCGAGAACGTTCTTATTACCATAAGCAAAGCCAAACCAACATACCAAATTTTCTTTGATTCTGCAGAGTTCTCTGTCCGTAGCTTTTGCACGAGAATGATCACAATACCCAGCAGAAAAAATAAAGTTCATCTGAATAATGCGAAATGAATTTCGTCTCAAGCATAACGGTTTCCTCAACGGGAAATTATTCACTTCATAGTTCATGGATTATCCAAGAATCAGCCATTGCCTTGTATTATTACGTTGAAACCGTGTCAAAGTTACGAAAATAAATGAGACGTCATCCAACTACTCATTGCTCAAAACGAAGAGCACATATTTAGCCATATTCAGTAAAAATCGCTACAGATCAGACTTTAGAGAAGTAAACAGTATTCAGATGCGCTAGAAGGATCATGTACGTCCTCTAGCTACGGTTTATACCATGTAAACAAATACTGAATACTTACAATAAGAGCGAATCCCATAGTTCCAGCGAGTATCCATAGATGATTTCCTTGCGCATACGGTACCCAACAAAACGAGTTCTGCTGCCTCGACTTGTACTCATGCACAATTGTCCAAAATATAACAACAATCAGTGGAACACCTAGAATCTGTTAAAGTGTGATGCGAGATGAGTTTTAGCTCATTTTCTAAGGAGATCTGCTCATGAATTGAATCCTCATTCTATTGGTTGCGAAGTTTTGAGAGAGTGGCAGGTACAAGATAACTTGTTAAACTCTGATCAAAAAGCGCACTGATGCCTACTCTAAGATGCTAACGGATTCCGAGAATAGAGCTGCTATCTGTGAGTTGGACTGAATCGTATTTTTTGCGTAACTATAATCATATTCGCATACGCGTATGGAAATAGTTGGATGTTCACAGATTGCATCCCCTACACATTGCTTCGGTGAAAAGTGACGACCAGAAAAGGCAGAGAAGTGGTTCGTATTCCGCTATAGCAAAGTGGCGTGGTACTTTCCGTATCATCTAGTTAAAAGCGCGAAAAAATTACGAATAAATTTTGGTGTTGCTTCCTTACTTTCGTCAAGCACATGTCGCAAACGAGTTCTGAGGTAGGACAGTAATGAATGAAGAAACACTGCTCGAATCGCTCGACTACTAACGGAAAAGTGGGTTAAGCAAATGACTACTTTTGTAATGTATAATCGGATGAATGTACCACATTTTCTGGATAAAATTTTATTGAGAAAAAATGTTGCATAATGAAGATACTTGTTAACCGTTATTACTGTTTTTCGATTTTACCTTCCAACGCTTTCATAATGCAAGACAAATATTCCAAAACATTGGACAACGAGAAAAAAGCCAAGGTGCCCCTGCGAAGTCATCTCAGCACTCCATTTATCAACAACATCTAAATTTCCATGAATATTCCCACTTCATACCTCGCTTCCTTCACCGAAAGGAATAAATATTGCAGATATTTCTTACCAAAGTTTTTGTTTTTCCTGTTTAGCCCTTCTGTTTCGACTTCTCTTTCTCTGATTTTAAGAAGCTCAAACGATGAGCTGCTTTCTATTTCCATAGACGACATTAATGGAGAGAAGTAGAACTAATGGGGCTGTTATAAATGTTCCACCGTCAAATGAGCGCAAATATGAATTCTTTCAACATAATTCTTACAGTATCGCATTAATAGGATGACGTAACATGGCCACGATGCTTCATCATATTATGTACATAATAAAGTCCACTCTCTTACTATTTTGTAAGCATTCCTACTTATTCATTATATCTATTAGTTTAATTGGTTCCTATTATTCCTAGAAAATGAAGTATGAACTCCTACTAATACAGCGTACTCACCCCATCCACATAACGTGTATAGAAACCAAGGAGCATCATTATGACGCATGGCAAAAATAGTGAATCGACTATACAAGTAAGCGCCCTCGATCAACATCCACATCACGGAGGCCACCTAATCACCAGACTTTTAATTCATATGAACGAAAACCACAGAATAGAATTCAGATTTACTCAAACAAAAATTAGCCTGTTTCATTCAACAGGAATAGAAAAGGAAGAAAAAGCAAAGTTAGCTTATTCTTGTTCTACGCACCTGAAAGTATATCACAAACCAGAGGATCGTTTTACATATCCATTCCTTAAAGACCAGAATTAAAAAAAACAGGTGTATATGAGAAAAACAACAACAATGACGATTATCTGAGTCTCTTACTAGGTTCCAGAGAGGTTGTGGATTGAACGTAGAGCAATCCTGAAAGAGATTTGTCGATTGAACGATGGTCCAAATTGCAAGCACAGCGAAGCGAAAGACGAAGGCAGTAGCAAGGCTTTTATGAATTGACAAACGACGACACTATAAATCATAGACGATTAGTGTACTGTAAAAGTGTATATATTGTTAAAAGGAAAAAAAGGATAAAGCTCTCGGCATTGATCAATCCCTCAGGGATGCGCCATGCATTAGACTTCATTAAGCATCGTTTGGAGGTGATTGAATGCATATCTGGCCTTTACAACAACTCGCGGTGGCCTACCGATGCATCGAATCAATGCTGCTATCCTCCCAGACAAGTCTGGTACCAATTTGCCGAAGCCGGAGTGATGAAAGGCTTGCTGAGCCACTGCAGCGGGGATCGATTCCACGTCTGTGTTGCAGGGCGCCTCTGACCACTGCGCCACACGCGCCCCTTTTTATATTATTGTCAAGGACAGAAAAAGCAAAACCGTTAACATATTTTAAGCAACCGAAAGGCGGTACTCTTTCCCACTTTGATGAAAGGGGAGTAAATTCAAATGGGGCTATGGTTTTCTTATGACGAGTCAGTGAAAATTCCTTCACTGGATTCTTTTTTTCTGTTTCCTTCATAAGCATACTAAAAATAACTGACCTGTATGGAGTCGAATACGGAGAATAAAAGAATGGCAGCAACTAGTAGAGCGACTGAGACAATGGAGAGCGTCAATGACACCGAAATCACGAGATCCCGCAGAAGATCAGGACACTGAGCAAGATTCCTTAGTTAGGTGCTTCAACATGTAGATGTACTTCCTAGGCATTTTCAAACCCAGATCTGACTCTACTTCAATCAGTGTTGATGCAGGTAGAAATTTTGTATACCGAATAGCTTCAATAGATATATTTATTTGAACGCCAACTGCTTATTACATCTTAATGTACGTATTACGTATGCATCGCTCGTACATCTATCAAAACAAGATTACAATGAATTGAAGGAGCCGAAATGAGAATGAGAAAAAAACCAAAGCAGCAATAATGTTATCGAAAAGCGAGTGTGCTGCTGGTTGACCTAAAGGTCTTTAACCCTTTCGCGATGATGCTGGCTTCTCGACATCTGACAATAGTTCTGGATCACTAAATCATTTAAAAAGTTCAAAAGTACATAGCATTATAGAACAGACTTTCCTCTATAGCTCTAATGGCAAACATGACTCTTAAAAGGTATCCTTTCAGGTTTAAACGCGTTTAGAGCTAAATCTTACAAAGAGTTGGAGACAAGATTCAGGTTTTTAAAACGTCTAACAGAATTTCGCTTCTTCATCTGTTTTGATGTTCGAAATACCTGGTTTGAAGTAGTGTAATTCAATTTAATGAAGAAACGTAAAGTTATAGTCTCCAGAAAGTCAGAATGTCATCACGTTAAACAAGAAAACTTTAGGGCAAAAATTTGTGGATTGTAATTGTTTCTGCTGCAATCAACAAACTTTTCCATTAGTTGTAATATATAGACACAGAATTGAAAGTTGCCACCATTTTCGCTTAGTATGACTTCTATAAATGTCATGAGGCTGATTAAGTGCTAAAGATGCGGCAGAGTTTTCATGGACTATTTTTGTCCACTAACAGAAAAAGCTATAACAGTGTCACTATTAAAAAGACGTCAGCAAACAAGCCCCTCCATGGACAAATTAAATGGAAAATATCAACGAAATAGTGAGTTAGGCCGAAAAAATATTCTACAGGATCACCGATTCTTCCTCGTGCCGGAAAGTCATTTTTTTTATCTTCTGCTTTTTTCTGTCAGGAGATCTTCAGAGGTTAAATTACGAAGTGAAGTGGAGAGAAATTTGCCCCAGACGGCGAACAAAACAAAAACTCTCATGAAATGAGTGCTGTCAACAATAGACAATTTCAGGCCTGCCGAAAACAAGCTGAACACTAGCAATAAAAAAAACATCAGGCAAAAAACACATAAAAAAATAAAGTTGTCGATACTTTGTGAGCACGCTTCAATACTTGAAAGATTCTTGGGATCGCATTACTCGTAAGCGCCACTTCACATCATCGTGTTTTGTCCCCACATAACAAACAAAACAGATCATAAGTTTTTACTTGAAGTAAAACCATACCACTCGACAAAATCCTTGAATGCAATGTGGATATTGATCAACAACGGTTATACATTGACTGTAATTGGAATCGTGCCATTCTCCAGTTGAACCGCATACTCGTGAAACCATATGGCTATCTGAACGTCTTTCTAAATTTTATGTGAACCGCCGAAGTAATCAGTAATCTAAGGGTGTTGGATTGAAAGAAAAAAAAAGAATAAATAAAGAATGTGACAGTGTTCTTGAAATAATATAACGCTATTACAGCATAAGTACTCAGTGTAACGTTTAACATTACCACAAACAATATTGTTCTGCTGAGTTTGCTTGCCGACTGGGTCTAAAATATCATATTAATATTTATATTAACAAGCATGGATTACTTTCCCGTCCCTTTAGAAACTTTTTAAGTTTGCTTAGAGAAATGAACGTATGTCTTAGTCTGAAAGAGATTTTTTGTGGAACAGTAGTACTAGCAAAAGGAATTTGTTTAAAAATTATCACATTACGATTAAGTCGAAACTCTGGTCTTCTTAGGAGTAAAATGTGTCATTCAACGTTTTCTAATGCATACCGACATTAACGGTGACTGAAGATCTGTTCTGCTAAGCAAACGATGAGGTCATCACCATAAAAACACCGAATCAATGAGAGGGATAGCTTAGAACACTGCAAGAACATCGGGAAATCTCTAGTAATGGGCGCTCAGACAGTTTATAACACCTCGCTTTTGAATTTTTTAAATAGGACGTTCTTCTGTTACTCATATGTACCAGCAAAGACATTGGATCTGTTTCAGTTGATCATAGTTAATAAGAGTCCTTTAGGTTAGTCGAACACTATTATCCGATTTATTTGTCGAAATTTTCCCGTCGTCAGAGCTCATTTATGACTACACAGAAGCTTGTTATTTACTGGCTGATGTCGACTAAAATACCTGTTCAAGCACGTGTTTAGGTGTGAAGTGTCATTGTAAGTTTCCTTTTCATCCGGAATAGTAAGGATGATAAAGTTTATACTGTAGAGACTTCAGATAAGAGAAGGTGGATTGTCTATGTCAACCGCACTTGCAAGAATTAGCTGCATTTATGGTGAGAAACCCATAACATGATACTTCAAAATTTGAACAACACCATGCAGAGAGTACGTCCGAAATGCAACTGAGTTCTCTTTCAGGTGATAATGCCCGTCTTCACATTGCAAAAAATCTTCGTCAAAAAATTTTTTGGTACAAGCTTAAGAAAGCTCTATTCCACAGAGCATATTCTCCTTTTCATTCATTGTTTGTTTCATTTAACCAAGAGGTAATTCATGACAAGCCCGTCTGCGACTAAGAGCAGCTGGAAAATGACTGTGGCTGGTTTTCACGACTCCCAACTGCTAGAATTCAGAACAAAGGGTCGACTAACTGCCTATGAGTTGAGTATACGTGATAGACAATTATGGTAGCTATACAGTATCTTGAACACATAACGACTGCTTACCATCTTGAAAACTATCTATCAGCAATGTTATAGAATTTAGAAGAAACAAAGTCTTGATGCCCCCAGTAGACATGGTCCATACATATTCTCATGCGCCCATATTCACACTCGTGCTCGACGACAGATCAAGTTTCGTCGATGCTTGCAAATTACGAACACTTGGACCCGGATAACTAAGCTGATTTCACAAAAGAAGATCTATAGCACTGTGTAATAGAGGGAGAAAATAGCTCTAAATACTCAACGGCTGGCTGAAGTCCGCCCTTTGTTATACATCTGGTTCCCGGTTTTGACAACATTCATACATTCGAAATCTAAGACCGAAACCGAAGGTAATAGAGATATTCGAATATCAGGGTGGACGCGCACAAATGTAACATAGAAAATAGAAGAATTGTTCATATAAAATTGTTGGATTCGTAAGTACGTCAAGAAGGCATAAAGTATATTGTTAAAAAAATTTGTGCTTCTGTTAATAGGGAACTAGTGACCATAAAAGTTGTGCCTCATCATATACTTATTAGCTTACTTGCTACTTGTTCACATCCTGGAACTGTAGGACAATAGGTGAAGGGACACAATCGTTCCACTTGAGCTCCATAATCTGCTTTCAGCCAACACAATGACTTGTCAAAGCTCACCGAACAACCACTGAAATCAATAGTTAATCTTCATTTAATAAAAAATAAAACAAAATCTTTTCCCAGATATGTGGACGAGAACTGGAAAGAGGACAAGATGTTATTATTCATGGAAGAAATGGCAGCACTAACTTATCATTGATGGATTCGTTCCTCTGTGAGAGTGTATAGCACGTCGATATTTCAGCCCTTACGACAGACATTCTGCGTCTAAAAATTAATACGTATGTTATGCTCATGAAGATCGCAAAACGATGCCAACCAACTAATAAGTGCAACTGAAAAACGAGGATAAAGCGAAACGTGCGCTGATGTCAATCATCCCTCGTAAACAACAAAAGTGTGAGGAAGAACCATGATGGAAGATGGAAGCGTTTCGTTTTGACGTTGGATAACGGCGTGGTAAGCCAAAATTTTAAGGCAAAAAAATATGATGAATGGGCCTTGATATATCATGCCTAACTCCATGTTATTTCCATGTATTCTTCGACTGGACAGAGAAGCCTTACGAATGGAAATAAATGCAAATCTAAAATAGCTGTAAGACTTCAAGAATGTAAAATGCTTTACCTTCTGGAGACAATCCAACATAATACGCGCCAATGAGGAAATTATTTATTAATGCATACTTACTGCGGCAACAATTTCCACCAATCACATTTGATTAATTACAACAATAAAAAAAAGCTCCATGTGTTACCGCGGGTCGTAACAAAAGTTGTGAGTGGATTTGAACATAAGACGATTTGAATTGGATTAAGGAGAATAGAGTTCTTATGAAACTACTCTGTTGAAAAAAATATAGAATGAAAAACGCCAATGAAAAAGTCCCTTCTGAATTACAATGGAATGAGATGGGGATCTATAAATCTAAGGAGACGTCGTAAATGCTCATTTCTTTTCTATAACTGGAATCTTACTAATCTCATTGAAGTATAGTCATCAATGCAACTGGTAAGTAAAGTACAGTCTAATGGACAATTTGTTTAATCTAACTCCTATTAGAAGTCCTTCTCTTTTCACCATTTTCCTACACAAGCATTATACGTGATGGAGTGTGGTTTCATTAATCACCGAATAATTTGGATTTGTTTCTCTCCTATTCCATATGCGTGCAGTGAGTAATGTTCGCTCAAGAGACACTAAAAGCTTCATATTTTTTGCTCAAGGATGTCGTGAAGAAGCCTGACAATTTGCTCGCTGGTCTTCCCGTCATGCACTTGACATTCAGTAAAACCTAATCGCAGACAACTCCTGTTTAGCAGCTGTGAAGATCCGGTGCCAGCCTGATCCACGTAATTTTCAACATTTCGAAGTATGCTCTGGGATCTCCGACGATTCTTCATCGTCGGCACTGGTCGGAATTCCAAATTCTGCCACTTACTTGTGTCCTACGATGAGCTCCTAGCACGGCCTTCACAAAAGCAGCACTTGAGAAACGTTGACTGTAATCCTGCTTATACATCACCAGAACTTTTAGGTTTGCGTTAATGTAGTTAAATATACGAAAGACCGTGCAGTCGAGCAATGAGTCATGGGTGATCATCCGTGCGTTCTTTGCGCTCTCGACTTATTCACAGTGCGCTCACAATCTTCTTTCTTAAGTTTATTCGCCTACTCCGTTCTAAAAATAAATTTTCATTCAGGTTCATAATCGCGAATCAGAAATAAGCATTAACCCTGTTTCTCACAGACACGGCTCTTCAAAAATCTAGTCGAAGACCAGTCGTCAAACTCGGGTAGCATTTGTTTTCACTAGCAACTTGGTGGAGTAGTCACGTAGTGACGTCATTCAACAATGGTAAAATAGGTACGCCTGCACTTCATTATTATTATTTGTTGATGGCTTTCGTTATCGTGCAAATATGATCGAGCTTTTTCAAGCATTGCATTTTGTGAAGGCTATTTTTTACAGAGCGTTCTGCTTGTAATATACGAATAAATGTTAAAGAACCAATTCTGCACAGAAATGTTGTAGGAAAAGGATAAACGAGAACTACATGGTAAAGTAAAATCGCATTGATTTGCTACATTTCAACAGTGCGGTTAGAAGAGAGGAGTGATTGACTTCGCCGTCTAAACAGAATTAGATAAATGTGGGTGTGGCACGCTAGACACCATCGTAGACATCTCGAGAACTTCACGTACATCCAGAAACGAGTGAACATATTTCGTTAATTTGCATCAAAAATGAACGCAAGCATAACTAAAAAATGATTACTCTATTCCCCCCTCTGTATATGTGACAGCTAAATGATGCAGCTTTTTTATGGTCAACTGAAAAGCTTTGCGCCATTCATGAAAATGCCGACACACTCAGATGCTTGACGCTTTCCTCATTACTCTTCCGAACATCAGTTAATCCTTGTGAGGGTAGAAGTGCTGAGTGAATAAACTAATATTCAAAAGATTAGCTGTAAAAAGCTCACATGAGACGAATTTCAACTAGTTTTCAGACCTCGAAAACGTGTTAGTAGCGTAATGAGAATAGATTGAATCAAAACAATTTACCTCTCTATCCACTAAATGAAAGAAATCGAAAAAAGGAGCGAAGGAACGATTTTACGAAGGACATCAATGGATACGTATATGTTATACACACATACGTAGTAAATACCACACTTCGCATTTCTCTAGTGCATGTGAAAGCATTAACCAAACGGTTTACACTCGTATAATAGCTGGAAGGGTTTTAGGTATTGAATCGCGACATATCCATCCGTTTTTCCCTCACCAGCTTCACTGCATCTTGACACTTCTGTTCGAAACTCCATCTAAAATAAACAGCTGCCAGAAGTCGTCGTCCATAGTGAAGAAAAAACCCTAGAAAAAGAACGACAATGAGGGCAAAGAACAGAATCACTGGCGTCACTTTGGTTTAGAAAAGCCGGTTCTGAAGAGGGAGCGCTATTACAGGAACTATTCAAGTCTCCAGAGAAAAAATGTTACCACAGTAAGAATACACTCGTTAAATGTTCTGCAACCGACACAACTCGTCGCGAAAACGAGGCATTCTACGTCTGGCGCTTTCGTTCCTAATTTCGTCTCCGTTGAATAACACACGGAAGAATTTGGAAAAGTTATGAATCATGAGCAATATTGTGCAGAAATGGAACGTTGTAAGGTGAACTTAAGGCGAATGACTCTTGTATGCACAGCGTAGAAAGATGCACTAGTCCAATATACTTAGAATGCCATCAAAAACTGTTACACCTAGATTTCCGCTAATTGTAAAGCTTTCTTCACCAGTTCGCATCTTTACCACATGTTCTAAGTCATGTAGAGCTAAGAACTTTTCCCGTTGTACCAACATGGCCTAATACGCTAGTCATCAGCACATGAGGGTTACCTGTCATGACCTGACAATTTTTTTATTCATACTAAAAACATTAGCGATACTACTTGTATTCTTGCTTTAACTAAGTAATACGATGGAACTAGGAAAGAAATAGTAGTAACTCAGAAAAAGGCGCCGTTCAGAAATCTATAGCACGCTATTCAATAGGGAACAAGTATATGAGGTGAATGTTTTCAGATATTTTGAACTAATTAAAGAATAACACAAGGGTTGAAGTAACGTAATTATGACCGCTTTACGGGATACGAAGCTGCTAGACGATTGTACTATAACATTGTTCATAATGCCTTTGCTAAACAAGTGGCGTCACCACGTTTTTTGGAAAATCCCCACTTGAATTTCAAAAAAGAAACTTAAAATTTTTTAGAAAATAGGAAATAAATAATTTCAAACTAGTGGATTGAACGGTGAAGGCGAAAAAAAGTCCGGATGTGCATCCAATCACCTTTAATAACTTTTCCAATCGATGTTAATCAAATATTTCAGGAGAATAGGTTATAAAAAATATCCTTAGAGTTTTGAGTTATAAAAAGCCTTAAAAATGCTTGATTATCACTACTTCGGCAACAAAAGGGTGATTTGCAGAAGCGCATTTGTTCCCACATATCTTCTTAAATCTATGTAGACGGACGCCAGGAGCGCAGTAGTTAGAGGTGCTATGCAATGCACGCGTGCTATTTGATTCGATCTCACATTCCTTTCAAATCAAGTCTCCATCGTCACTGTTAGGATCTAAAGATCGGTAAATTGGTACCAGACTTGTCTCTGAGGATAAAACACTAACTTGATGCATCGGAATGCCTCCGGAAGTCACTGTATAATCCGGATGTGCATCCAATCATTTTTACTTGATAAAGGGGAATGCTTGGCCCAATCCTCTGAGGTTGTTAGACGCTAAACGCTTCATCCTCCATCGTTTATCTATGTTGGTCACTCACTGCATGATCGCTCTTCTTATTTAATCTCCGCCATCCATAACTGAACAGATCGCGCGTGAAGAGCTCTCATACTAACCTCCTCACTGAGTTCATTTGATACGCTCTTCAATCATTGCAGTTTATGAAGGCGTGAAAAATTAACAGGAAAAGAGGAAGGTCTAAATGAAAGGAGGAGAAGAAACTTATGAGGAATTGAGATTAGGGGAGAAATAAGACAGCTCGTTAAGGGAAAAGAAAAAAAAAGAGAAATGAGAAAAAAAGTGCACCAAATCCTTTTTTAAAAATTTTCTTAGTTCAAGCAATTGTGCAACAGTGGTTTT
Source organism: Angiostrongylus vasorum (assembly GCA_018806985.1). Lineage (NCBI taxonomy): Eukaryota > Metazoa > Nematoda > Chromadorea > Rhabditida > Metastrongylidae > Angiostrongylus > Angiostrongylus vasorum. The sequence goes on along the minus strand of JADANN010000034.1, from coordinate 775,409 downwards.
CTTGATTTCGTCGACAGTTCAAAAACCCAAACAGTTAAGAACAATTCGGCAATAGTGTTTTTAATATCTTTTAAACAACAAACCATGTGAAAGAGGCACGTTTCATACAGAGACATAAGAGAAATGAAGTCGTGAAAAATGTTCTCCTGGAACTCTGAAATAGCCCAAGAATCAGTCTTTGTTCTTAATCCCCTGCCTTTTGCTCGCAATTTTAACTTCTGCTTGACTGCTAGGCTTTTCTATACACACGTTACGGACAAAATGAATGTGGAATAATTGGGTAACAGCGATGGTAACCGTTCTTCGATGCTTTCATCTTGACGATATTTCGGACGCCGAATAGAACTCACTGCAAAAATCAACCACGAGTGAAGCGATTTGTTGCAAAAACCCCTAGAATTTACTTCTTACTCGCTAAGGAAATTAGAGTTCAGTCAACACTGCCTTTGCCGCCCTCTAGGTATTTTTGGCCTGCATCTCTCTAATGAGTTCAATTCGTGAAGTTGAAACGTCCATCTTCACGATGGTTAACGACGACGTGCATAATTGCGTCACATTTCTTCGTGTTTTCTTTCAAAATTCATGCTGAATACCAGTATTATTTTCGTCTGGCTGTAAAACGAATATTTAGTTTTGACGGGCTTCTTTATGCGTTTTTTGTTATTTCTGATACGAAAATAATTAATTAAAATTAACTACATGCTCGGGTGCTACTAGTAACAATAATGGCTAGGAAATGTGATTAGATGGCTCAGTATAGATGCAGGGCAGTCCTATGCTTTCAACAAACAAGCCTCGTTTTGTTATTGCAGCGATAGTTTTAGATCATTGGTCACAGCGTTCTTTTTATTCCGGAATTTTAAGCAGCATAAAGCCATATCTCCAAATTTTGTCTGACGGGTAGGTTTTCAGTTTAAAAAAATATATTTTCTCCAACTTTTACCTCATCACTTGACCATTTGGAAGAGAAACCTGACGATGACACTTTTTAAACAATATCGCATCCATACGCACTCAGCGTGACAAGAATTTTACGACTACTAGATGTAGCTTTCAAAAAAACCTTCCCCGAACTTCCAGTTAGGTGAAAAACGTCCATTCCTTAAAGTTTTGTCGCATGGCTTTTTTTAAAAGCGCTACCTATAATTTAAAGGTATTCTTAGGAGAATCTATGAAGTAATTTCCACTAGAGACGCATAAATGCGAATTCTTCGCCGGAGTGATTTTATACCTCCTTTTTGACTGACATCTAAATTTTGCAGATGACTAATTAAAAGTAGGAATAGTTCATAATTGAGGTGAAATTGTAAGTTGAAATAGATACCAAAGAAGAAAAGGGTTATTGAAATATTAGAAAGCGAAAGTATACTGACTAATCAATTGTAGCGAAAATGCAACGGCTGCCTTTGCAGTGAAAATAACCTATTTAAACGCTATTTCCTCAATTTCATGGTGTCATGACGAAGAACGACGTCCATTGAAGGGTAAGCCTCATTATCCTACCATAAGCCATCAGTAGTAGCGTATTAGTATTAACGATTAGTAGCGTATTCGGTGGAGAGTCAAGAAGGTGCAGTAGTGGAACACACGATTCAGTGGACGTGAACACGTGATTCGTTCACTCCAACGAGCACAAAACTTTTCCCTTTCGGCCCCATTTATAGTTTACGGCACTTCACTGAACATCGTAAATGCATTTTGAGTCGTCTTAATTCATGAGCAACTGTAAAGGGCGAGATCTCAACTAAAAGGGGACTCATAATTCTATTTCATACTTCTATAATCGTGCTCTAATTAGCATCACCATTGTGTTGTGAATGATTTAGGGAATTCACAGATTACCGCCGTCAGAGTTGAATTAGTTTCATATCGGCGTGCATGTTTTTCGATGCATTCTCGTCATCTCATCGCGGCTATGGGCCGTCAGTTAGACTTCCTCTTCTTCCAAGCCAAGCACATTCTCGTCAACTACGGGACAAATTAGCGACAACACGTATCCTCTTCTACGTGCTTAGGCAAGTACGTCTCACACGAACTAAATATGGTGGCATTTTGTATCCATGGAAATGACGATGACTCGCAAGCAAATCAGGGTATGACACTTGTAATCTCTCGATTCGTTCATTGAAAAACAAGTTCTGCTGCATTGTTTTTGCGCATAGTTAGAAATTTTGGCGTATAAAGGCAACTTTAATTCCTTAGTCAGCAGAATGTTCTTCTACACATCACGTTTTATTTAAACAGGCATAGAATATAGGGTTCCCGATAAAAATAGATATGTACAAATTTATTGAGGATACTGAAATATTCATGCTTCACTTATAAATTCACTGAACCATTAGAAGCATCTTTTGTATTCCATTCTATCGTTGTGCGTGCGTCATAGCCATTATGGCTTCTCGTGAATTCTAATGGGACCAGAAGACATTAAAAAAAATTAGAACTGTGACATTTAATCATTCCTAACAAGAATACTTTTCATCCATTATTTTGAAAGGTAGCACGTATAGCACAATGGTCAAAGGATCCGTGCAGTACACATAAGATCGATCCTCGCGCTCCAGGCTTACCAAGTCTTCCATCACTCTGAGGTCGGCAAATTGGTGCCAGTCTTGTTTGGGAGGATAACAACACTGGCTTGACACATCGGCATGCCACCGCTAGTCATTGTAGAGGTCAACATGAATTCAATCACCTTTAACGATGTTTGATGAAGTCAAATACATAGCGCATCCGTCAGGGATTGTTCATTGCCGAGAGCTTCATCCTTTTGTTTTATTTTATTTTGAAATCTCCATTGCTTGGCAAGGGATGTCAGGAAACTAGAAAAATGGGGAATGTTGGAAGGAGCAAGGCGAAAACATTCCATCAAAAAGCATGCTTTGTTCACAAACCGAGAGATCAAGGAAGGAAATTACTTCGGCAACACATTTCACATGAAAATAATAACAGTGCATATTTGAAAAGACCAGATTATTCATAATGAACGCCGACAGTGGAACATTTTTTTTACAATTCACTACTTGCACAATTAACTAGTTGACTCTTTTCTTTTCTTCATCGAAAGAAAGCCTATAGTTTCTTATTAAAGATGCTTTTCTAATATCTAGCTCTCTAATGCCGTCACATGCCTCCGTATTATGTAGAACAATTACATTTACTCTCACCGAATTACTCTGTCGCAGACAGCAGCATTGATCAAGCTGGAATGAAAACAGAACTCAACAACAAGCAAAAAACACGCAAAAAAGGAGACGAACACTGAAGTCCAGAAACAAAAAACTGTGACAGGAGAAATCGTGAAATATCGTGCACGGAGTAAAGAAATCAAGAAATTCAGCCAACAACTGAAGATCCCTATTCGAGAAATATGATTGTTTTCAGATCTACAGGCTTGAGAAAATCGCATATGAGCCTACAAAGTCCCCAACTATGAGTAGGTTTTTACTGGACAGTCACTCCCGCGGCATTCAAACTGAGAAAAAATATCAGATAAAGTGGAGATATATGAGCAAAGGCACTGGCATCTACTTTAGTACAAATACTGTTCTTGTGAGGAAATGAAGAGTACCACTGGCTTGTGAGACGTTGCGATATTAACTATTAGGAAGAAATACGATAACGTTATTACCTGTTTCTACAGAAGGGTGATACAACTACAACAAATATGCTGCAGGATTCAGAAACACAAAAACTCACGGTATGTCATGAAAAAAAATAAACGATGTACATATATTGATTAATTCACAGTGTTAGCAGGACTCGACAGATGTTCTCCAGTCGCAATCCGTGCGGCATGTGTCGCTGACCTAATCTCAACCCAATGAATTCACTCAGGTTCCCAAACCCGAAACTTTCCCATCACGTCACAAACGTTTTTCACTTTTATTTTTTTTCCTCATTTCTACATAATTTAAAAGGCGAGGTGCTCCACTCATCATTGCGCCACATACGCCAGAAAATAAACTTATAGATTAAGATAATTAAACGAATTTGATGAAAAAAAGGATTGCGTGGCGAGCCAGTAGCTGAGCAAGCACTTGTACACTCTACTCGCCCACGTCGCACGCCAGCCATACTAAGTATGCTCACTCATTCGGCGAACACGAAGAGTGGCACATTTTTTGCGGTGAAGCTCTTTACTTGAACTTATTATTACAAGAACTTATCCAATGGTGGTTGGCAGGGATTGTGAAGGAAGTGGTAGTACTCATTTAATTTGTAGTTTCCCGGCTTAGGAATAAACGCAACTGTTCTCTGACCACATTTCTGAACTGGATTTCAAGTTGTTTTTGGTAGAAATGAAGAGAAGATAAGATGAGATCTCACATCGTTGCAAAAGTGGGTGGTGGTTTTCCCCATAAAAGAGACTACCGAGTCACCAATCTTAGCACGTATTAACACGATTTGTAACCAAATACATTTTTTGGAGATGTGCTTAAGGGGAAAGAACTGTTCTTGTTCTATTAAAGCAATTGTTGCTAATAAATCTCATAGTATCACTTGTTAATAATGACACGAAAAAAGGTGCCACCTGCTGAGTACATCTGTTTGCAGGGGCAGCCCGAATTTTACAACGTCAATGTTTATTAGTATTTGTTGTTTGCAATAACATAAGAAATTCATGACGCATTAATTATTAGACAGCCTAAACCCTTTTCTAGTCTATGCCATTTTCCCAATGCTTTTCCATGAATATGGTATAAAGACTCTTGCAAAAACTGCAATACTCCACAATTACTTCAACATATTGATTCAAGCATGAATAGCAACGTTGTTGGGAGAGTGCAAGAAAAAAGAAAGGGAAAGAAAAGCATTCGGATGATAGTCAGAAAATGCCTGTAAGAAATCTGGATCATAGCAATACCTGTGTACAGCTTCTATAACGTAAAGGAACCTTTGACCACTCGAATGAATTCTCTCCACAATTTACAAAGGGTACAAATACTATATTACTTCATACGACGTTCAACTAACTCACTCAAAAAAATGTAAAAACGGGATTCATTTGTTGACTCTCATAGCACAATTAGTACTGGAAAATAGAAACACAAAGAAAATGAGCCAGATTACAAGAACAAATTTTAACTAGTTAGGTCATGGCTGAACTCCGACCGACATGATGGAAACTACACCGCAAATGTTCAAAAAGCCAATTAGTTGTATATTTTAATAAGCAATGGCAAGGTGACTACCGAGTGACGAATGAGAAGCGAATGTTGAACGCGAGGGGAGGGGGGCGGCCTCAAATCGTCTTCTATACGTAGAAGTGGGCGGAGTTCGCGGTTCAATTAACAAGCACACAGTTTTCCTTTGATAATGATTGTCTTTTTATGTACTGAGTTAGCTTTATGTCAGATCCCTGTGTTCTATGTGAAAAGTTGTAGTAGAGTAAAAGGGGTGAAATCGTTTTAAAGAAAGCTTCCCGAGTTCATTACTATTTGTACAAAAACACAATCACATAACATGATGACATAGTAGCTTGGCATGTCTAAATGCTTACCAAACTCTTGTTGTCAGATTAGATCTTATTACTATAGCTAGATTGGTAGGTCGTCTAATCGTAATTTCAATTCTCAACCTGGACGAACCTTATCTCAAGGATGCAAAACTTTTAACTGTGCAAAAGTGTTGGCGACTGCATGTGGTGAAAGCCTAGGACCTTCCACAGCAAAACTGTCTCGATATCCTGTAGTAACTCCCACGTCCGACTTTCTATTAACCTCAGCATTCATCAAGTAATTCTTCGTATCCTTGTTGAGCAAACACGATATTAATAATATTATTTATTACATATTAGGCTTCCATGTGAACTCTGTGCAGTTGGTCCCCACGCGACATACTCAGTGGAAGCCTCATAGAAAGCGGCTCTGAGGAAGGCGAAATCCGCCGAAACGTCAGCTTGTTCGTGAATAAAGAATAAAAATAACACCTCCCTGTTTGCTCGACAAAAAATACGAAGAATTACTGTCTCGATATTCCAGGGAGCACCACACTCGACAAGCAACCAAAATGTGAATGAGAATGAGGGTTCTTTTTGTCTCTATATGAATTTACGTTGAACCAAAACACCTCTATGGATGAAGGATGCAAGACAAAAAAAAGAATGGAAGAATGTTGAGACTCGTACTATATCCGAAGACAGGATCTGAGTAACTGTCCAAGTAAGAAGGTTTAGTGATATAAACTGTATAAAACAGAAATGTACTATATTTATGTATCAGAATGTAGATAACTTAGGGAACCTACAGAGGGATAATCCACTCAGCTGACTAATTTGGACCAAAAAGTTATTCGGCTTGTTGTCAGCTTTCGAAATTGTTTGAATAAGAAATGTGGAAGTCGTTATGAGCAATGCACTGATTAAGAAAAGAACTTAACATTGCTATGAAGGTAGTGAGGCTGAAGTTCGTTTGCTTGTGGTGTTATCCATTGGGAGTTGACGCTTTTGCAAAGGCCACTTTTTGGCGACGAGCCACATGCGTCCCTTAATTAGACCGCTCACATGGTAAATGCCAATCGTAGTTCCCACGCAACGTATATCCTCTACACAGAGCCATACGGATTCCATAATTTTTTGGCCATACGGATTCCATAATTTCTTGTTTTGTAATGATTATAATGATTTGCACCATAAACAAATGCAATACAGTGCGTAAGTAAAAGAAAAAAATAATTAAAACAATCATATGAGGAAAAAAAAGGGTAGAGAACGAATTAAAAAGTGCCAATGATTGTGATATGTGTATTGAAAGAAGGCTTCGTTACAAATATAATATTGTAAGATTCAACAGACAAAGAGGATGTTGAATATTTGCAATGCCGACAATCCGTGATCCCTAGAGAAGGCCCATAATTTTATAGAACAAGTCACAATTTTCAGGTACGATGATAACAGATTTATTACAATAACGCCTAATTACCTAGATTTCTTAATTACGGCTGTAAAAAGTCAATGAGAATTTAGCAAGAATTCGTTGAATTGGTACGTTATTGGCATGTCAGGAGTTTTCCTCGTCTCCCCAAGAAATCTGTAACGAGGCACCCCTGATCGCGTTCGAGTATCCCTGTGGATTAGAAACACATTTTCGAAACAAACAAAAAATAGAAACACGCATTCGTTCTCTGATGGAGTGACCCTTCATCTGGTGAACAATCTTCATTTACATGATTTGCTTCGACGGCCACAAACATTCTTAGAGAGCAGTGGCACCAAACTGTTCAGAAGGTCAACTAAATAGTTCCTATAGTTATAAAAAAGATATAAAAAAAGAACTTATTTTTTGGTAATAGTGAAACCAGCACTAAAGGCTTTCTTGACAATGTCGCAATTTTTATTTCCTTACTGTTAGCAAAACCTGGGACCTCAGATGCGCTTCGAGGGGCTCAAGTACCATCTATCACATTAATCCAAGCCCTTGGTTTGCCTTTTTCATCCACCATATTTCACTCTATAGTTACTATCAAAAACCATCCGTCAACGGGAATGATCTGGGGAGCACAAATCGACATTGAACCACATTGTTTCATTTACAACAAGGCCTTTTATTTATTAAGCCTCATTAAGGTTGCAGTTTTTCTTAATCTCCGGTAACTCCACATAATGAAATTCACGTAGGGATATATTTATCTTAAGGAAAGATATTCCTATTCATTTCAAAAAAAATCTCAAAAGATGCTTGTTGCACGAAGCTGCTGGGATACCGATCTAGTTCACAAGGAAGGTGGTTTTCCGAAATCTAATACTGTGTGAGGTGTATCATTACCCGATTTTCTCCTATTTTCCAGTGATCGCTAGCTAAATGGCCAGGGAGACTTCTTAATACGATAAGAAAAAGAAGCTCAAAAGAGTAGCACTCACTGTCAACAGTATTCATCGAAAAATCACAATCGTTCCCACAAGGTCGTTTAATTTTTTTTATAAAGTTGAAAGACGCCAGAATTTATCTTGTATCGCTTTGTTTGCGTATATGAAAAAAAATTTCACTTCGTTGTTATTATGATAAAGGCTACTGAATTCAATCAATGATTAACAGCGATTACTTGATAACAACGGAAATCCTCAGCTTTAATATGACTTAGTAATACACGCTAGCGGGAAGAAATGAGAGCAGAACATAAATAGCACACAACGAAAACTGACGGATCGCTCACATATGCTTAGTTTATGTGCAACTTAATTTCATCGCTCAAACTGCTTACTAACTCATGTTTTGGACAGATTTATGGTAAATTGATACTGTCGATCCAGAAAAGAGCCAAAAATCGCCATTTTTTACTCGGAATGTCAGCATACGAGTGTATATTCTGCGTAGGCCAGTGATGTAACAAGCGCTTTCGAGAAGTTTTGTAAGGTACACTCTTCTAGCTTCTTCTTTCAAAAAAATCCAACATTTCGTTTCATTCTAATAGGGCACATCACCTTATCGAGCCTTAGTAATCTCCCTGATATTTTATAGTCAATGAATTTCTCTATAAACTTCACTATGCTTTATAATGCCATTCGTTATGAATTCCAAAACAATTAACGGAACCAATAGTAAAGTGTTATTTGGTATTGAAGATGAATCCCAGCTGTATGCTACTCTAAAATAATCCGAAAAAATCAATTTACAATTACTTGATGGGTCTAGATAGCAGAGATAATTAAAAAGATTCTAGAAAATATTGGGTTGATATTAAAGGGGTCTCGTTTTTACCGCTCTGCAACATTCCAATGTCATAAAATACGCAGTGATCTGATCTGGGCCTCCATTCAAAACACCAAATAAACCCTTGTTTTTCTTGAAAGACAACTAGTTTTAACAAATCAGTAGATCTCTGCATTCTCGTTACTAATAGTCAACGGCTTCGAGGGGCGATAACGACGATATGGGAGGCTCAGCGAAGCCAATGAATGAATGCCGCCGAAGTCGCGACGAGAAGAATTGATAGTTTGAATCTCACTTTCTAATTGTTTACGTGAAAGGTAGCAAAATTGATCTGCTTTTGAGGCAGTTCGTCACAAGTGACTAAAATAGAAGACGCACATGCTGTGCAACTGTTTGGATCAGTTAGAAGAATGCCGTATCATGAGCTGATTGCAGCAAATTGAACTGTCAGTTGGTACAAAGTTGGTTCAGAACTGATTAGTTTGGATACAATAATCAGTAAAAATAAGAAAATCAATGAACAGGCACAGGGTTATATTCCACCCCAACAATGTTCTTCATCATCCACCTAATTTCTACTTCTTTCCACACTCTGTTTAACATATATCCAATTCTACACAGGACACATTAAATACAGCTCATTCCCTCATCATCTTTGTGGTTATACTTCGTACGGTGCCTACCATGGGGAAAGAATAGAAAGAATAGACAGCAAGTTAAATTTAAGACACTGTGAATTTCATTTCTACAGAGGCCGACAGAATTCGTTTGGAGCAATCCTTTGCCATGGAATCCCTAGATGTCTTACAATAATTATGTAATTGTTACGAAGATACCAGAAATTCAACCAGGAAAACAATGATAAGCCGCCGATTAATTGTATTTTTATGGCTACAAATCTTAATGGAAATTCCTTTTAAAAAAAACGAGACGAATTTTTGCATTAGGCCAAAAAGCAAATGAATGTCGCGAATTGAGAAGGAATTCTGAGGAAACGAAACGACGTAAACAAGGTGCTCTGAAATTTTCAACATTTGAAAATTTGAATTTGAAAATTTGAAGAATTGAAAACGAATGCGAGAAAAAAGGGGGACTGTTTTTTATGGCACAACCTTTCTGGCATGTCTGTTATTTCCGAATAACCTAAAAGAAGATAACCAAAAAGAGACTTTATCCTTCCTTCATTTATGTAATAGCCATATTAGAAGAAAAAATGTTCCATCAATGACTCGCTATTCAAGCATGCACCACAAAGAGCGTTAAACGACGACAGCAATTAGCGAAAAATAAAAATAGCAAGCAGAAACAGTAAAACAACACTGCAAAACCAGATAGTTGGGAAAAAGTTGCGCGGTTTTAACAGGGAGGCTACATGGAAACAAAATTATCTTCTCGGCACGTAAGAAAATTAATCGAGCATGTAAATCGACTGGTAGCGCGAAAATAAACACAGTCATCTGATTATCAAGTCTTTGGAGGAAAACTCTCAAACCTCACCAATAATCCAACAATCGATGGTACATATACATATATATGTGTATATATGTGTGCATATACACGTGCATATATATACATATACATGTATCCATCTAAACTTAACCACGAACTACTTGAATAGGACTGTCTAAAGCAGCTGCCTATAAAAACATTGCATTTTAATAAAACCTATAAAGTGCGAAATAGTTTTCTCGCAAAAACCTCTAGATTTTCGTATACACTATAGATGAACGAGTTGTGGAAGTAAAACAACGATGAGCAAAATAGCAAGGACTCGCTAGTAATCAAACGTTCAGGCATCGTCTAATTGACATGTAGACGCCATTAGAGGCGAGTCACACTGCGGTCCCAAATTAGCCCTCCAGCGCCACAATCCGTCGCTTTGCAGTGCAGAACCAGAAGCACTTACTTTCATGCTATTCTCTCTCTCTCTCTCTCTCTCTTTTTTCATATTCAACCACTCATCTCACTCATGCGTTTATATGTGAATGCTCATCGGCTTTGCCGAATAACGACGTTTCGTTTTCGCAACATGCAAACATATACTTCTTGTCAGCAGGTAGTCTTAATAATATGCTGAGTTAGACTATTTGGGAAATGCAACCATGTGAACAACTGAGAACACGTGGGAGATCATCAAGGTATTGTCGATTACATTTAGTCTTCTCATATCTTAAAGGTACGAAGCTTACTGCTTCCAATATTTAGCAATGTTTCTCATTAAATAATGCGATTGATAGCAAAATTCTGTGTCATCGCGATGAAATGGTACAGTTGCTGAACAAGTACTGAAGAGCGTTTGAAGTTTTCACTGATGACTTGATAACCAAAACTCTATATTAATCATAGTCGGCAGGCTTTTCTGAACATAATCAGAATTACTAAATAAATTTTTTTTACTCAGAATGGTTATTAATGGAAATAAACCTAGTGGATTTTTCTCTCACTAACATAGGTCTTGATAAAATAAAACTCTGTGCTTTGCTTCTACCAGCTTATCCACTTTCTAAAGAAAGCCTGATGTGGAACACTGGTGAAACTGAACTTATTGATTCCGCTCTCTGCCTAGCGTGTGAAATATAGGTTCTGCTAATGATAGCAACAACTACAACGTGTATTTATATCAGGGTAAGCAACTGGTTACAAACACGAAGTGAACATCTTCTAAGGTTTTTGTTTGTACTCGGTAAAGATAAACTATGTGTTGAAGATAATGACGAGCACTGTAAGTAAGAAACTCGAACAAAGGAGAATAGAGATAGAATATAGAATAACCATAAAAAATTGATGAGGAAAATAGAACTTGTACCAATGTAAGAACCAGTGAAGCTGAAGAAGCTGTCTCCAAGAGAGTGTCTCTGCTCGTCCCAACTAATCATTATTCTCGGTGTGACACAACTAGTTGAATTTTAAAGCCTCTCATTTCGAGCAACATACAGAGGGAAGTATATAAAAAATGATTACAATTGTGATATTAATATCACCTAGCATATAGCTTGTAAAAGAATATGCCAAAGTTGGTAGTATGAATGCTTGGTTAAGAAATCATATTACTTACGAGAAATATTTACCTCGGCAACCCAACGTGTACAAGCACAGTGCAACTTAACTCTCCAAAAATTCCGGATCGAGGGGTCATTCTTTCACCGCTTCTTTCGTTTTTATTCATTTAAAAATCCTTGCGGAGACACTTTTTATCTACAGCTAGTCTTAACAGAGTAGGACTTGCCTTGATTATCTACGATTTTTATGTCTAAGTCGTCGCAGCTCTTTTCGTCAAACTCAACTACTTACTTCAACAGTCATCGTTACATTCTTTAAATTCCTTATTCTGACTGTTTTAGAGCAGGATCTAAAAAAGCAGATGAGACAATATCGTCAATAGAGCCCTAATAACAGATTCAAAGCCGTTCTTGACAGATTCCCAATGTCTTCTTTTTATCTTAATCCTTATTGTGGAAGCAAAATACCGTAGTGTACAAACGAGTGTGCATGAATGTGGAAAGTGCTAATGTGCACAACAGCAAGGGGGCTAATTACTGACACTGCTGCACTACAAATCTATTATTTTGGCGATTTGATAAGGTTTACAACGAGGGAAAATCGGACACTAATGATGTCGCATTGATGATTGCTGATAATCCCTGCATTAAAAAATGCATCATTAAGAAGGTGGCGTCACCTACATAAATGCCGTCCTAACATTTAGTAGAAAACCATGGTTTTTTAAGAAGTTTCATAATTATTTGTAGCAGATCTCAACATTTTTTAAAAATTTGATAACAGCCGCCCATAAAGAGATCCGTCGTTAAACTTCTAGGTCTTACATAATAATCCCGTTTGTTATTCAATGGTATACCTGGTAGAGGTTCCATTTGGATGTTCTACGTACCACACCTGTGCTGTCGGTACCGCTCACTCTCGAGAAATGCTGTTTTAAGACATTTAATGTGACGCCCTTCATTTTAACTACTTTTGAGGAGGAAATAGCCTTGGAGCCAGGTTTTTTCGACTCCGTGATTCTCCCTACCTTAACGTATCAGTCAGAAACCTGGTCACTATGTTAGCGAGGAGAAAGATAATCAGCGTTGTGGAACGCGTAGTCGAGAAGACGACACTGGGAGTGTTCCGTTTTAGGCAAGGAAAAGAGGAGCCTCGAATCTCCGACATGCCGACGATCAAAAATTAAAAACGCCGTTCTACACAACAAACTGTCAAAGATAAGGTGTGCCGAGCACGTAACTTGCATGAACGAGAAGTGGGGAACAAGGGCCGTTAGATACTGAATTCCTAGGGATGTCAAACGTGCTGCAGGAAGACCACCGACCCGATGATCAAGAATTTTTCACGAAAAGCCTAAAATAAAGGTATGATACTCAAAGAGTCTCTATAGCGAGCAGAAACACTAGAGTACTCTTTACACGCGGCATGAAGAAATGGATGGCTTATAGGCACCGGCTCGAGTCACTCAATGATCATTGGGTCGACAGGTGACAGGTGACAGGATAACCATTAATAGCTTCCTAATTTCTATCGTGATAACTGGTTATAGCCATTGCTTTTCACTGAAGCGATCATAACACTGGTTTCGGAATAGTAGACAAGATCAGTGCATGGATGCCCTATAAGTTGTGGAGAAAAAAACTAAAGCGTGGTCTATTTATTGGTCACGATCTCCTACGGTCTCCATTGTATACCTACCAGTCATTTAACTGCACTTTATGTCAAACCGATGTGCAGGATACTAACAACATAAACTTGGGCACACCCGCGCACACATATGAGTGGCTGTGTGTATAACGAAGATATAACTCAATCAGGCACAGCAGAGACAGTATCTCAATTAGCAAGAGCATATAGTCGTTTTTTTTAACGTCTGAGGTCACATGAACCGTCTAGATTCGCATTAATAAAAAAAAATTGATGCGGATATGCTACAAAATTCCTGCAGACCTACTTTTTAGGAAAATGAACCGCTTGTGATTTGTGAAATAAGTAGTGATAGTCTGTTAGACTGCACATTTGTATTCATCTCATTCTACTAGAAAGGACACGCAGTAAATTATATCATCTCAATGTGTGGGCTTCGCCTTATTCAACTACTCGAAGTATAAATAGGAGGAGATGAATAGAGAGAATGAAGACAGGCACGGGGAACCAGAGATAGAGCGTGTTTTGTCGTAAAAATCATGTGGAAAAACCAGCGAAACACATTTCTCGTGCAGATTGTTGAAACACACTGAAAGGAAGTTTTCGTTTCTCTTGATCCGTGGTCTTTTTTCGTCTTCATTGTTATTTTGGAAACGTTCTATTAAGTTTTTGCGCATCGTCGTTTATAGAGAAAGAGATCAATTAACTTCAGTATATGTATAGTCGGTTAAATGGAAGCAAGAACAATAAAGAAAGAATAACATACAGGAAGAAATGTGAACGCAAGGACAGGTTGCAGCGGGGCTAGTAATACATCTTGCAACTCGAAACAACAACAGTTACCAATCACGGAATGACGAAATTCGCATTCAGAACTAAGGATAGAGCAGAAATTTCCATCACTGCGGAAGAATGGTGGGCTCGTGTGTAAGAATGTGTGATGTGACAGCATGGCTGAATTCTGCCTTGTTTTGACTTATTATTACTGCTTACTCTTTTTAGCGGCAGGGTATGCGTTGCGAAATATAACGTTTAATGATGCTGAGATATTTGCAAAACTCTGGACCGCAGGTGCCTATGGTGGGGAACGAACGCGCTATTGTCCTTTCCGGGAAGTAGCGCGCTCACCACCACACCATGCGGCTCCTTCGTTTCGCCTATCTCTCAGCTAGTTCTACTGATCTTTTGCCATCAGCAATCACCCGTCAGCGGGATTGATCTGGGGGGCCCAAATCGGCAACGAACCCAGTTAAGCTGAGGCTGCAATTATAATCACAATTTTGACTTATTATTTACTGCTTACTCTTTTTAGCGGCAGGGTATGCGTTGCGAAATATAGATATAATATAGAAAGAAATATAGAAAGAAATAAAAAATATATCTGCCTTGTTTATTAATCACAGTATGACCAAGACCTCCTGTGTTCTTGAGATTTCAACTCCAGCAATCTCAAGACGTTTTTTTTGAACGTTTTCAAAAAGTAAAATGAAAGTGTACATCAACTGTTTGTGAACTAATGAAAAAGAAGATAAAATCTCACACAGGAAGAACCGTTTCCAAATCATTCCTCTCTAGAAATTTCTTGTTGATAACCTCAAAGTGGTGGTTTGAGTCGTCAACGTGGTTAACTGCTTCACAAACAGCTACGTCTCTCAGAACTACTGCAAACGATAGTCGAAATCTCGTGCTCAGATTTCACTACGATCTAGTCGTGTAGCGTCAGCTCATCGTCGATCGCTGTATTGGCGACAATGAAATCGATCCACAACACACGCTCTATACGTTACTCTCCAGTCACACCGAGTTTAAATGTTGACAATTTCTGTCTGTCAACGTAGTTTCTCTCATGGGTCATCCAGATGAGCACCACTTTATTAGGCTTACTATCTAGAAACAAGCATACCTTAAATCATACACGGTAAACACAACTGCATCAAAATCTCGACCACAAAACCTTGCGTAGGAAAGCGAAATGTGGTATTCCGCAAAGAGATATTCCTTTCCTTAACTAAAATTTTTCATTTTCCAAGTGTTATCTCGCCTTTCTTTCATCCATTGATTTAAAGAAACTTTTTGGCATAATCCGCCATCAAATTTATTTCGCGGATTTTGGCACTTGCATTAAATTCGTTTTCCCCGCATTCATCGTCCATAAAGGCCTTCGAATATTTCGAGAGTTGTTAGGGCTACTGCTTGAAGATTTTGGCTTCTTTATGAATGTCGTACAATGCTGGTTGAACTGATTCTCCTTGTAATCTTGAAGACATCCAAATCAAGGTTTCCTACGTGGACTTGAGGAGAACGCAGAAAAGTTGGTGAACCAGCACCTTGTTTCCTGAAGGACCACATTACTAACTGTTCCGCTACTACCAATTTCAAAAAAAATTTCTATGAATAATAATTAAGAAGCACATTACTGTAGTGCTCTATGATAAGAAAGTAACATTTGAATGCATAGCTTCCCTATATATATATATATATATATATATATATATATATATATATATATATATATATATATATATATATATATATATATATATATATATATATATATGTGTATATATAGCTCCCAACAATTTACCGCCTCATGGTGGCTAGAAGGTATTCTTGGGTGTCGGGGTGCGATGTACAGCGGGGAGATTCATCCTACCGGCAAGGTGAGAAAAAAGCCCAGCTTTTACATCAGGAAGCGTAGCTAAGAGCAAATTTATGCCAGGACCTGTCATCGCCCTGGTACCAAACTAGCCGCATAATGCTAAATCTCCCTCTAATCCACAAGGGCTGCCACTGCCTGTGGTGGTGACGATCTGGTGCAGACTTTGGCTAGGCTAGCCGCGGGACTCCAGGGAAACACAATAGGTAAACCAGCAAAATCCGAAAAATCGAAATCATGCTGGAGCCGGCATAACCAGTTAGGATGGGCCGTCCAACTGTCAAAGTAAGTAAGCATATATATACTATATATATATATATATACATATACATATATATATATATATATATACATATAGAGAGAGAGAGAGAGGATAAAAGAATAAAGCTCTCGGTGTTGATCGATCCTTGAGGAGCACGCCATGTATTCGACTTCATTAAGCATCGTTGGAGGTAACTGAATGCATATCCAGCGTTTACACCGACTCGCGGTGGCTGGTGTAGCAACCCAGTGCTGTTGTCCTCCCGTACAAGTCTGGTACCAATTTGCGACCTCAGAGTGATGAAAGCTTTAGTGAGCCACGGGCGGGGGTTCGATCCTGTGTATGTCTTGCAGGGCTCCTCCGACCAGTGCTCCACACGCTTCCCATATAAACATAAACATATATATATATATATATATATATATATATATATATATATATAATATATATATATCGCCCCCATTTATGACGGCTCTACAGGTGCAATACAAGGAATTTGTCGTCGGCAGCGGACATTCTGCTTTTTTTGACCATTAAAACTTTAACTACAATGATGCAGAGATATTTGCAAAACTGCGGACCGCAGGTGTCTGCGGTGGGGAACGAATGCGCTGTTGACCTTTCAGGTGAGTAACGCGTTCACCAGCACACCACGTGGGTCCTTCGTTTAGCGTTTCTCTCAGCCGTCTTTTAACTTATAGGTGCTATTAGCAATCACCCGTCAACGGTTCTATACTGTTACGACACAATAAAAACGCCAAATTAATGTAATAATAAATTTTTGCAAGTTACTGACAGGAAAGTTATGCTGCATGTTATGTATGCTATTGCCCTTTCGAAAGGCTAATAACGAGTTCAATTCCCACAGCAGACAACTGCTGTCGGGAGTTTTGCAAATATCTCATCATCATTGTATTTATATTTCATATCATGCCCTGTCATCAAAAAAGAGTAAGCAGTAAATAAAAAATGAGTACACAAGAACTTTACTTTGCCCTATCGCTGAGTTGCTATGAATGATATCCATGCTACCATTCACTGTGTGCTATTATAGTCCATTAGGTAAACACACTGTTGTCAAAACTTGGAAGTGTTTAGCCGCCTGGATTTGTTCCATCTCAGTTACAATGACCGTAGTGATTAAAATGAAATAAAGATTAACTGTTAGTCAAACTAGCAATGGACGCTATAATATCTACACCAGGCATTATCGGATATAAGGAAATACCGCGCGCGAGGTATGTACGTTGCCAATATTCCAGTGTTTTAAGCTTTGCAAACAACATTCACTTTAATTAGCGATAGAACGTGCACCGCACTGTATTGGTGAAGGACAGCCAGTAATCAAAAAAATGGACCAACACCCTTACTTCCATTCGCATTGGTCTCAATTCATAACTGGTTTAGATAATCCAGTTTTTCATTGACTTCAAGCAAACGTACCTCAGTGGAAATAAAGAGCGTTATGGTCTTCAGACAATTGCTATATAAGTTTTTAAACTTTATTCTTTTTTTGAAAACTTTTTGTATTCCACGATGAAATGTCGATTTTCTGAAGTGGACAGAATGTGCCATTCTGGTTCTTGTCATCACGGCTCTTTTCTCAAGAAACAAAGCGATCCAACAAGCGAAACTGCATCTCGTAGGACACGACGATTTCAATGAATGGATGCATCGTTGATGTCTATGGACGCCTTCGGGTTGCGTTAAGGCATTCAAAATCTTTTTATCATAGTTTTTCTGCATGACGAGACATGACGTATTTTGCATATAGCAGCACTTCTTGCATTCTATTCTCTTCCTTGCATCCATCTTCCACGAATGTGTTCCGATTTCAGTGTAGGGTAGGCCCGGCTGTTGCCTGAAGATTTCCGTCTTCGTCATGAATGTCGCTGAATTCCAATCTATTATTTTCTTCCTGGAATTCTGGCGTAAATGTGCTATGGAGCCCATTTTTGAATTGGAGGGAGTCAGCTAAGCCCAGAAATGTCTGTTACCATTTTATCGACCTCGCCGTGATGGAAGGCATGGTGGCCAAGAAAGGGTAGAACTACTGCCTGGAGAAATTGGGCTGTTTTGGTAACGAATAGCGTCCCTATCACTGAGCTGTCTTACCCCTCGTGTTATAACAGCATTTTTTGAGCATTTTTGAAGTTTTTCCCATTCAAAAAATTGAATTAAAAGTGGTATCACAAAGAATCTATGCACGATACGTGATACAGCAAAGCCTTTTCCATAAGAGTGTTAGGTCATGAATTCCTTTCAAATGCCTTGTTCATCCAAAAAAGAATCGGTAATGACCGAAAAAATCCGCATGGTAATGAAACTGTATAGATTGAAGAACGATGAAGAGATGGAAATCTCTAGAAGTAGGGGACGGAAAAAGCTGTTCTCAGTGGGTGTCAAAGCATATTGCTGCGTTATGAGCACACTGAAGTTTTCCAGCGCGGACTTTTTTCGAGAAATTCTGCTGCGGATTTCGTTCGAAGAATAAGAACAGCAATCACAATTCAAGGCTAACTGTTTTCTACTCAAATTTCACACTCAAATTTCATAGCATGAATGCACTAAGAATAATGACTGAACCTTTATGGACAGAAAATTGGCAAGCACTTTAAAAAAAAAGAGAGTGGGCAGGTCCGATATATCCACCACAGCAATCTGACTGCGTTTCGAAGTGTATTTTGAGCTTCCTTATTGAAAATTTCTTCCCCAGAGAGTAATAGATAACGCGAGATGTCAAAATCTCCCCCAATATCACACGAAATCACCACAACAGTGAAAACGCTTGGGAAAACTGTACATTTGTTGATTAACTATTGAATCGCATCAGAGAACATCCTCATCTGTCCATTCATTTCATAGCCATAATAGGTTCGACATATAACAGATAAAAGCAAGCTATTCATGAATTCTGAAATCTCTAACCGCTCTGCTTCTTTTGAGACACTTTCTGACAATTTCTTTGAGATATGAACGTCCTTGCTAATCACACCATTTGAACGAGCGAAAGACCGAATAACGTCAACTATATCTTACAGATGGTTAGTGGTATGATAAATGCAGAAAATATATGGACTAAAATGAAGAGAATACATGTACTGCAACTACTTCTGCCAATTGTGAGTACTTTTTTGCATAATTTCTCTGCTGCACTTAGAATATAAGAGCTAAAGGTTCTCCCCAAGAAAATTTAGTTCATATTCTTCACAAAATTATCAATCATTGCTGCTATTGTATTAAAGCTGTTTAATCTCATGTCATGTACTGATCACAGGGTCCTACAGACTTCTAACATTGTTCGCCGATATGGTATGAGAGTAAGTTGGAGTAAACATAAGAGTTCTGCATATCTAAAATGATTTTTTTAAACACAATGAGTAGAGATCAGTGGTTGTCGCGCACATATATACAAACATATAAGCAATAGTGCATATATAAAGGATGAAAGGATAAAGTTCTCAGCGTTGATGAATCCCCTGAGGGATGCGCCATGCATTCGACTTCATTAGGTATCGTTGGAGGTGATTGAATGCATATCTGGGCTTTCCAATGACTCGCGGTGGCCTGCCGATGTATCGAGCCAGTGCTGTTATCACTCCTGACAAGTCTGGTACCATTTTGTCGACCCCGGAGGGATGGAAGGCTCGATGGGTCATGAGGGTGAAGATCGATTCCACGTGTGTGTTGCAGGACGCCTTCGACCACTGCGCACAGGCACCCTCACCGTACATATATACATATACAAAATCGTATGTATATATTCATTCGTTTATCTACAATGAAGCAATGGCTAAAATGCAGAAAAAAAGGAATAAAAATAGACCCTTCGAATTGAAGGATTTTCACTTTTAAGTTAGTTCCATATTGAAAAAGGATATTAAAAGGATGTTTGGTTCAAATTATTTTGTTATGAAGTTATTCAGTTTTCGAATGTTTGGTCATTTTAACCACTGAAGGCTCGTCACTCCTATTAACCCACTTAGTTTAAATTCTGTTCAACTTCTCATTAGAAAAAACAAATTGAATAAAAGCATCTGTTAAGAAATCGACAAAAATTCCTTAAACTGTGGAATCGTTCAACTGCACACTCTCGCACTGAATCCACGGGGCTGCTTACTAACAGTACTGTTCCATTTCGTTCCATCAGAAGTTACCCGTCGACATCACCAAAGACACACTGAATAACGTATGTATGCTAGTGCTTGATAAACGCTTTATGAGGGGACGTATAGCACAGTGGTAGTGATGCCAGTCATCATGAACACGGTGCGTGCTAGTTCGATTCCGCTCCGGAGCCAGCCAAGTCTCTTATTCCTCCGGGGTTAGAAAATTGGTACCGGGCTTGTCTGGGAAAAAATTCGCTTTCTGCAATCCAATTTGGAACGCTCCAGCTTGGCTATCCCAGGAATCTAGGAAGTATTGCCCGACCAGCATTTTATGACATTCAAAGTGAATGAAAATCCTCAAGCAGCAACCGAAGCCACACGTAATCTTGGAAGATCTTCGTGGACAATGGATGCGAGGAAACGAATTGAATGTGAGAAGTGCTGTGATCCGCACAGTGGACGTGAAGACGGGTCAAATGAAAAAAAAATAGATTAAAAAAAACGCTTTGTATGGCAATCACTAAAATCCCTCCATTTTTTAAATGACTATGTAGAAATAAGATTGAATAACTTGAATCAGCCGTTGTCCCACAACTAATCATTGGAGTCGAGGATGCACTAGTAAGGTCTTTATTCTTCCTCTCGCGCCTTCGAACTCCTCAAAGAGCCTCAATCTCTAAAAGACGAAGGAAATCAAATTTTCAGTTTTAAGCTCTACAAGGTAGATAGATGGCTTCCTTCCTTTGCTGGAAAGGATGGGCATACTGACTCTTTTAGAATATATGCGTAGCTTACTTTATGTGAATGATTCCGAGTCTTTTGCCACATGTTGTCCATAATTTGACTGTAATTTTTGGTCGAATCCATGTGCAAGATACAGCGAACATGTGAACAACCCACATGGGGATACCACACTAATTGCATGTGGAGTTCATAAAGTAATCGAACGAAGCATTCTGAGTGTATCATTTCGTGAGCTTATGTGCCTTCCGAGTCAAGTATCTGCTTGCTTTCAGTTCGCTTCTGATCGTAACCAATTAGGGATAAGTTACTCACTCTTGGAGTTAACTGAGTCGGCATTTCTCACATGAGAAGTACGGTGAAGTAGTTAGAATTGGAATCACGTAGGGAGGTCAAGGCCACTTCACTCTCCAGGTGTGCAGATAACAACACGATCCCTATATGTTAATGAAAAAAAGGCGCTCAACGGCTAATTTAAGCACATTTCCAATTACGGTGATTTTAAAACACAGTTTTTTTCTCCGCAGTGAGGCAGTTCATTTTTCAGAAATCAACCAATTTAGTAGAAACACCGTCTCAGTGCTTCTAAAAGGAAAAAAGAAAGCTATGCGTTTTCAATCCTGGCAGTGGGAAGGATTATGTGGAAACCTAGCTGGCGTTTAAGTAATCGTAGAGTACGTTTATGTATTCTGGAATGAACGTCGTGAGAATCGTGTAGAAGTTCGTCAACATAGCGTTTCTGCTCCGTAAATAGCGTGTGTACTTAACATATGCTCCGCTCGGAATTTGAAGGTGAACAAGCATGAGGTTTTCATTTAATACTAGAGTTATTCTTTAGTAAGAAGCTTATTTCTTCTATACTCCTATAAAACGTTAACATGACCGAGATAACCGAGATTTAACCCGAGATATTCAGATGGCTGAACGATTCCAAAGAATTGTAACGATAATTCTGAAGGCAATAAGGGTAGTTAAGATAAAAAGAATTTAAATGAATTTTAACCCATCCAATTTTATGCATAATGTCTATTGACTTTTTGAAGGCTTTTTATCTAGAACGCTTAACTTAAATCTTAAATTAGATAGATACGCCTACGTTCTCTGAATGTTTATAATCAACATCGACGTCCGTCCAAAGGCAAAGATCGGATGGACCATCATAGAATTCAACCTTTCTCATTTTATTAATTTCCTCAAATAGCAAATAAGGAGTTCACTTTGTGAAATACTTTACGGTCATCGTCCATTAAGCATCGCGTTACGATTCCCCGAAAATTCATCAAAAGTACCGACATCTTATTAATTTTGAGTCGAGCTTCTACACAGTAAGTGAGTTCCGGTAAGCATTGTAATGAACCTAAATCCTTTCTGAGCTGTAGTAATTAAGGATAGGCATAATTCAAGTTTTCGTTGGTAATATATTCTAATTATAGTTTCATTCATTATGTTTAATAAAAAAGACAGACGCTCACTGCAAAGTTATAGATAATAGTTTATGCTGAAAATTGAGTTTATTCTTATGCAGTCCTGCAAAGAATACCCCATAGATGACAAAGTGCGAAAGAAAAATTCAATTACTTTTAATATGTTGCAAAAAAAACTTCACTTCAGATGGAGAATTTAATGAAATGCATTCCATCAATCACATTTAATGCACTTAACTACTGCAGCTGATATAACCAAGAAACGGTCAAACGAAGAGTTGGACAGTTCCTATTTATTCCTATTTATATACAGTCTATTTAATAAAAGCTAAAAGAGTTCTCGGCGTTTATCAATCTCTGAAGGATTCGCCATGCCTTCGACTTTATTAAGCGTAGTTTGGAGATGACTGTATGCACATCTCGCCCTTACAATTACTCGCGGTGACCTACCGATGTATCGAGCCAGTGCTGCTATCCTCCCAGACAAGTCTGGTACCAATTTGCCAATCCGGAGGTGTGGAAGGCTTGGTGGGCCAAAGGCGCGAGGATCGATCTCATGTGTGCGTGTTGCAGGTAGCTTCCGAGCACCGCGTCCTCTTCCATTTAATAGTAATTAACAAGACCGTTATAAGCTCCGTTTCACAACGATTTGATGTGGTTAAAAAAATTCCCTGGGAAGACGATGTTGAAGATAAAGTTGAAAAAAGAAAGTTGCTCTCACTGCTGTAACATGTAGATAAGTGTGATTATATCCATCAACCGATCACTGAAAAAAACGACGATGACTGGTGTGTCATGTCAAGTTTTTTATCCGACCAGAGAAGAGTGGGATCAATTTGCCGACTACGGAAGGAATGGAGGGCTTCGCTAACTACGGGCGCGGAGTTTGAACCACCAACCGATCCACTTTATATTACAGGGGAATTTTCTCCTGGAAATGACGTGCTTTCTCTTCGAATCTTGTGGGCAATAGGTCCAGTTATTGGAGTCAATGTACTTTTTACAGTTGGCAGTATGCTCAGAGAAATGTACTAAGCACACAAAGATTAATGAGAACGAAAGAAGATCACGAGTTCGTTCAGAATACAAAAAAGCAACATATGTAACATTTTAATGCCTACAAATAGAACTACGACACCACGGAAACAATGTCTGACTGTATTCCAAGTCATGCCGCCTTTAAGGTTATTGTAACATGAATGGCTCTCTTTTTTTGTGGAATCTAAGATGGCGTCACACTAACTTCTACCAAGAATATCCCTTGTGAATCCAAGACAGATGTTGTTAAATGTATCAAGGTTAGATAGAACCTCAGAACTCTGTTCAGCATTCGAGTTAAAAGTGATAAACAAGTAGAGTTAGTGGAAAGATTTAAATTCGATTTGTTTCGATTTCCTTGAAATTACTCGTTGCTTCTTAGATCTGCAAGGGGGATCTGCACTTTTTGTTAGCTATTGCAGCGAAAAAATGGCTTTTTGGGCTTGATCGAAAATACAATTACTAAACTCACTGTAACAACCGCATGTTCAGAATGAACTAAACGAAGGAAGTTAACACGTCAAACATCATCGTTCGTCTGTTGTGGCGTGGTAGTGGGCAATATTGCTCCGGAAACTTCCATACCCTCGAATAAATTCACATGGCAACCATTCCAGAGGCTTATCCACAAATCTATAGCGCTGTCTATTCTTTTTTCTATGTCAAATCTATTTCTCCAATTCTTCTTGGACTTTTCGGGAATGGAGGTGGTGCAAGACTTTAACGTGGAAGACATATGACTTTAAAGAATACCACCTACATACGCGAGTTCCGTTACTTCCAGTCATGAGGCCTTTTTTTTATTACATAAGGAAACAAAGTTATAAAAGCTTGCTTCGCTATAAAATTTGCTTTTAAAAACGCACACATATTAATAACAACAGAATCGAGAAATACAACATTTAAATGAACAATAGGATGGCAAATGCAGAACCAGCATGTTACGAGCATTTTTTGTCACTAAATTTTAAAGAAGATAAGCAAACATTGTCTTCATATGATGGCAAATTGAGTGAAGGAATATTTCACGTAGTATACTGAGAAATTTAGGTAATTATATTGACATGGTTGGCAGAACCAGGCTCAACCTGGGTTTTACTTCTTGACAATGTATACTCGTCAGGACAATGAGGCTTGATCCTCCTGTCTCACCATTTTCCCAGTTATAGCTATTGAAATGCTCGAAGAAAGGGATATATCAACAAGAGCTTTCTATTTAAAAAAAGACTTAAAAAGAAAAAAAAAGGAAAAGTTTTTCCAAACACGACGTCCCTTTTGTTACCACCGATGTCTACTATCAAACGTTTTGAGCACGGAATTTGAACAGACGTGTTAAAACTGGTCAGCATAAACAGTAAAAAGAAAAGAGTGCCGATTGTGCTCTACCAATACTAACATTGAAGTGATACTATGAATGGGTTTATTCGCACTCTGTAAAATGTGACCACTTCCATCCCTCATACGCATAACGCCTCAAACATCATTAAGAATGCTTCAATGGAGTCCGCTTTAAAAAAATGACTGAGAAAGGTCAACATAAAGAAAGTTCGGTGCAATGTCTCATACATGTTTCAGTTCTTACCCCCTATTTTCCTGCAGATTTCGGCGCCATAACATCCCTTATGGACTAATGAACACTTCAGTTGGGAAACACGTGCAAGTTTTTTTTTCTTAAAAAGCACAAACTCCTTCTTTTCAAACACAAATCGTGAAAAAAACTGACGAAGAGTCGCGTTACAGAGGCGTGTCGAGGGAAGCCGTATTAAAGAGGGTTCTCAGACCAGAGTACTGCCTTCCAGATTTTCATTTTCTTTTGAAATTTTTACCCTACTCCATTATCAAGGTATCTACGACGAACAATGGCATATGCTGTAGTAATGAAAGACTAAATGTTTGATAGAACATAGTTCTTTTACAGACGATCTTTTTATTTGCAAAAAATCTCCGAAATATAAGCATTTCATGTAACCTTCTATCACAACTCACTCCCGGGAGTAGATTGCACAGTGGTAGCGATGTCCATCATCACGAGCATGGTGCGAGTTCAATCCCTCTACGAGCCCACCCGGCTCTCTCATACCTCCAGGGTCGGGAGATTGGTACCGTATTTGTCTGGGTAAAATTCACTCTCTGCAATCATTTGGGAACTCTCCAGCCCAGCTACCTCAGGACTCCAGGGAGAATTCCTCGACCAGCATTCTACGACATTAAAGATGAAATGAAAACCCTCAAGAAGCAATCGAAGCCACACGTAAAGTTGGAAGACCTTCGCGGACAATGGATACGACGAAACGAATTGAATGTGAGAAATGCTGGGATCCGCACAGTAGATGTAAGAGGTGTCAAATAAAATAAAAAAAATAAAAAAATTCATTCTCATTCATCGTCTGTAATTTCAATGTTAAAAATAAAACAGCGACACAAGCATAAGACTAGTCTAAAATCCTAGATACAAAGTGTTTGCTTTGATCTTATCAAATCCACACGTTATTTACAAAACAACAGATTCTCTTCGCGCTAAATGGAAAGTCTATCAACTAAGGGAAATGAGCTGCCGCTGAACTATAATTGCTTAGATTTAGTCCTACATAGCCACAACGTTCATCTGTAACTTTTACTCGCATTGGGATTAAAAGATTATGTAAGGTTTGGAAGATTGCCTCTGGTGTAACAACAAGACAATAGATGAAATCAAGCGGAATTACGGCTAAACAGCGAAAAAAGAGAACCGTTGAAAACAAACCAAAACATTACTGCGTCGAATTGAAAAAAACTGTACGAATGTAAATTTTATAAAGATGGTTCTTTTCCAGTGAAAAACGGAGAAAGAGAAAGCAAAACTCGATTTAATTGTCACCTTATGCCTTTAATAACCTATGCCATTCCTTATACATTTCGATTTTTTTAAACGAATTTTATTGCACAGACGCTTTTCAAGAAATCCACGACCTGTCTTATTCAGATCTCGCCAAAAAATATCGTTAAGCAGCAGAATATTTTTTGTTCCACCTATAAAAACCCTACAGAATCACAAGATCATCCTTAAGTTTATCATATTAAAAAAATGCCTAACCATTTATTGTCTCATCTGTAGAAATACATATGAATTTCTACTAACGTTTTCAGGTTTCTCATTCCATGAAAATCATAGCTTCACCCTGGTACAGTTTTAGAAAACTGCATTCAACAGAACATCGAGAACACACGGTTTCACACTCATTGAAAATGCTTTTGCTTGAATTTTAGAAAAATACGAATAAAGCTGTGAAAAAATATGTCTACATTTTTTCAGATGACAGTTATGCACAGTCTTCAGGACATCCATAATTTATTCCGTTCGTTGACAATGGTAAGTGAAGCAGTGGTCGCATTCATACTTGATGACGTATTAAAAGCGCCATCAGTGAATGTAACTGTTCAGCAAAAAAAATCGACCCATCTTATCGCTGCTATTCACCAAGGCACCTCTTACCTCAGAGAGAAACAGTCAGCTTTTTACCAATAGAATGTCCTTCGTATTAATGGTACAGCCAGGATTATCAGCAGTTCTTCTTTCATTAAGCAATAATCTCCTTCAATCATTTGACAAGAAAATATGGCTTGATATCCATGTTTTTAAAGCGCACCGCGGATAAGTTAAATTAACTGCGAAATCAAAATGCACCTTTGTCCGCAACCATTGTAGACGCTCGAGAGTAATTTTTGCTGCCTTTTGTGTTCTATTAACATGAATTTTTTCTAACGACTTGATAACTCATGGTGCTAGGAAGAATTAGTGCCTGTCAAACTATAATGTAGAGCGGAGCATTTCTCCATATTAATCAGAGTCACTCGAGATGAAAAGGAATTCATGGCCTTCATTTAGAAACCCCGCAAGCCGGTGTCACGGCAAATTGTTAGTTCTTCGTGAAGAACAGCAAGCACAATATGTTTGGTACCAAAAGTGTAGTGTCAATCCGTAAGCTGAACTTAGGTAGCAGCCATGGCGCGCGAAAGGAATGAATGGAAATTTCACGGATTGTTCGAGTTCATCGGCCATTGACGAGATTACATTTGACATAGATTTTGAGTAAGGCCGTTCGATTATGTCTTTCCAGTATGAGCGAGACTAGAAGAGGATTGCGCTATGATAAAGCTGCCCTTGTTTTCTTAATATAACAGAAATCATTCTTAGTTTCTCAACTGTTCTGTTGAGGCAAATACGAGTTCTTTAATACAGTATTTATTAATTCAAAATAGCTGAGGCTTAGGCTCTTTTCCTTTCTTCAGAGCCTGGAAAGGTCAAATTGACACACTTCCTAATCAGCCAAACACTTTCACATCCATAGCAGATAAAACGTAATACGTAACTCTTTACTTTCATAGTAAACAGTTTCTTAGCACTAAATAAATGGATCGCTTACATAGAAAAAAAAATGCGAGTGTTTAAAAGAAGCTGTTTACTATCATAGAAAAAAAATGCGAGTGTTTAAAAGAAGCTGTTTACTATGCAAGTGAGTATTCACATAGTAAACGCATAAATGCAAGTTCAACGCTTAAGTTGGTGAGCCTCAATATTATGGTGCTTAGATGGTGAGTATAAATCTGTGAACGAATCATATTTGTAAGAACGTTGAGCATTGTGCCAAACGAAGGCCATATAATAAGTTTCGAAAAGAAAACGCTTTTAATATGTTTAGAAAGTTCCTTATTGCGGTAACACTTTACTAAAGCTTTAAGACTCAATAGAAATAGCATGGATAACAAACGAACAGATTTAGAAGTCACAGGATTACTAGGGGAGTAACTTTTGAAGAACTGAAGCGACTGCGATAAAACAGCCCCCCACAGAGAAAATTCTTGTGAGACACCTACTAAAGAAGTTAGCTCTTATGATGACTGGTTTAATATTACAACCACAAACTTTTCACAAGCATCAGAATGCTCCATCCATTACAATAAACCTGGAAAGGTATTATCGGCTAAACTTATCGAACGATTAGGAATCTTCTACTACAAAATTTCTGAATCGCCTAAACGGTGAGATGTGTAAATATTACGAGACTGCAGACTTCTACTGTAAGGATAAAATCTTTTAGATTATAAAGCTACGACAAAAAATATTTGAATAGGGTAGTACAATGGTAGATCGAAAATAATGCGGAGGATTATCACTGTAGTAACCGGATTAAAACCAAAGTAGTAATTGAACTAACCCAAAGACGTTGACAATTGCCAAGGAATCTTGAGCCCTGGCATCAACGTGTGATAATTCTCGTGATATTGACATTCATAATGGTCATTTCCTCGTGAAGTACAGTTGCATTTCATAAAACGCGTTTCATATAAAAAGCACAAATGTGAAATGAAACCTTTCAAAGTGTGTACAAAAGGCAGCTATACCTAGACGGTTATAGTCCATCGCATTACACATATATCGAAAAGTGGAGAGTGTCTGAAATAATGGTAATTTAACTCATGGAAGAATTTTTTAGTCTACAGGAGGCAGTTAAAAGATAGAAAAGGAAAAAGCTCTCGGCTTTGATCAAACCGTGACGGATGCGTCATGCGTTCGGCTTCATTAAACATCGTTTGGAGGTGATTGAATGCATATCTGGCCTTTATAATCACTCGGGGGTAGCCTGCCGATGTGCCGAGCCAGTGCTGCTATCACTCCTGACAAGCCTGGTACCAATTTGCCGAACCCGGAGGGATGGAAGGCTTGGTGGGCCGTGGGCGCGGGTATAGGTTCCACGTTTATGTTGCAGGGTGTCTCCGACAAATGCGCCACATGCGCCCAGGAGGCTGTTGTGTCCAAATAATTGGTATGCAATTGTCTTCATGGCAGAGCAACTATCCAAAAGTAAAAACCCACCTAATTATCTCACGCAGGAAGAGAGGAAGGGTAGAAAAGGACTTCAAATGCAGGTCCTCTCTTCCCGACAAAAGTTATAGTTTAATAAAATCGGATGGACGTAAAAACATTTATTTTAAGCTATTTTCCGACTTCCGTTGAACTTCTATGTGGATAGTCAACATTTCAGTTTATTCATCAGGTAACATGAGGTTGTTATAAATCTTTATTATTACTAACGTTTCGGAGGTTTCGTCTTCATCAGAACGTAATGGACAATCTTTACACTGCCCGCTTTTTACGTACAACCAGAAACTCCTGTGCGAAAGTAGCAGTTCCCTTTTACAATTAACAGTATGCAATGAGCATTAAACAAATAATGTAGTCACTTTCTATTTACTGGTTATTCTTTTTTTCATAACAGGGTATGATGTGAAATATATGTACAAAGATGTTGAAATATTTGCAAAACTCCTGCCCGCAGATGTGCGTGGTTGGGACTAAACAAGCTATTACGCTTTCCGAGGGTTAACGCGTACCACACCATGTAGGTCTTTCGCTTGGTCTTTCTCTCAGCCGTCTTTTATAGTTCCTATCAGCAACCAGCTGTCAAGGGATTGATATCGGGAGCACAAATTGGCGTTGAACCCAGTTAAGCTCAAACTGTAGTATAAATCACAACATAAAGGATAAAATGATAAAGGATAAAGTTCTCGGCAATGACGAATTCCTGAGGGATGCGCCATGCATTCGACTTCATTAGGTATCGTTGGAGGTGATTGAATGCATATCTGGGCTTTCCAATGACTCGCGGTGGCCTGCCAATGTATCAAGCCAGTGCTGCTATCACTCCTGATAAGCCTGGTACCATTTTGCAGGCCCCGGAGGCATGGAAGGCTCGATGGGTCATGAGGGTGAAGATCGATTCCACGTGTGTGTTGCAGGACGCCTTCGACCACTGCGCACAGGCACCCTTACCGTACATATATACATATACAAAATCGTATGTATATATTCATTCGTTTATCTACAATGACGCAATGGTTAAAATACGGAAAAAAAACGAATAAAAAATGGACCCTTCGAATTGAAGGATTTTCACTTTTAAGTTAGTTCCATATTGAAAAAGGATATTAAAAAGATATTTGGTTCAAATTATTTTGTTATGAAGTTATTCAGTTTTCGAATGTGTTTGGTCATTTTCAACCACTGAAGGCTCGTCACTCCTATTAACCCACTTAGTTTAAATTCTGTTCAACTTCTCATTAGAAAAACAAATTGAATAAAAGCAACTATTAAGAATTCGACAAAAATTCCTTAAACTGTGGAATCGTTCAACTGCACACTCTCGCACTGAATCCACGGGGCTGCTTACTAACAGTACTGTTCCATTTCGTTCCATCAAAAGTTACCCGTCGACATCACCAAAGACACACCGAATAACGTAAACGTTTCAAAGCATGCTACTGTTCGATAGACGCTTTACGAGGGGGCAGATAGCACAGTGGTAGTGATGCCAGTCCTCACGAGCACAGTGCTATTTCGACTCCGCTCCGGGCCAACCAAGTCCCTCATTCGTTGTTTTTCTACAATAAGCAGACACGAGGTTGTTATTATAGATTTATTAGGATACAATAGCTGAAGTTTCGGCGGTTTCGCCTTCTTCAGAGCCTGGAAAGGTCTAATTGAGATGCGATCTACTCAGCCAAACACTTTCATAACCCCAGCAGAAAAAAACATAACAAATAAATTTGTATTCCCACGAGAAACAGCTTCATTTAAACACCTACCGTTTATTTGTTGTAAGTATTTAAGTTAGTTGGTGGATAGCAGCCGCACAGAGCAAAACATG
Organism: Angiostrongylus vasorum; assembly: GCA_018806985.1. NCBI lineage: Eukaryota > Metazoa > Nematoda > Chromadorea > Rhabditida > Metastrongylidae > Angiostrongylus > Angiostrongylus vasorum. Next base: position 744,196 of record JADANN010000034.1, on the reverse strand, counting down.
GGCGATAACTGTGTCTGTGTCAGGTCATTGGATTAGCCTGAGGTATGGCGCCAGGTCACGCATGATGACAAGACACTCCTCCTTGCGGTTCATTTTTGAATTCTTGGAATTGATCCAAAATGCTTCAAGAGTTTTACGCGCTGCTGTTTTGGATTCCTGCGTGAGGATAGTGACTCCCACTTCAAAGTCTTCTCCGTTGTGTTTCTGCATCCTATGCGCGCCTAGTGGAGCGTTTGGTTTTAATTTAGATTTACCAACTAGGTGTTCTTTTATGCGGAAGCAGAGCGGTCTACCTGTTTCGCCAACGTATTCGTCCGCGCACGCTTTACAAGAGATCAGATAGACTGTGCCCGAACTCATACAATCACCGTCTCTACCGTCAGGGCAAATTATGCAGTTTTTCGTTATACATAGACGGTCATATAGGCGGTTGCCAACTAGCTGGTGTCTTAGAGTGTCCGGTGGTATTTCTACCACTCTTACGGAATTCTCTAGACTGGCCCTTATTAAGCAACGTTTTATGGCTGCACTTATTTCGTTTGAAATAAAGGGCAAGAGGAACGGAGCCTTGTTCTCGCTAGAATTATCGCTCTGAGGTGTGGTTTTTCCTCTATGCCTATGCCGAGAAGCTACAGTTTCGTAACCATTTGAAATGGCTATTTGGCGCGCTAGTTTCGAGGATTCTTCCCTCTGATCTCTACCAGTGCACACGCTGGCAGTGGTTCGAAACATATTTCTTATAAGCGCCCTTTTTAGTGTGTGATGGATGAGAGAAGACGTAATGAACCACTATATTCTTATTGCTTGGCTTTCGATACCATTTCGTGATGTAGCCGTTTTTCGAATAGGTTAATTTGAACGTTTAGAAATGGAAGCCAGTTTTCTTTCGGTTTCTCACGGGTGAATTTTATGTTCTCTGACTGTTCATTCAATAACTTAAAGCATCTGTACATCTCCTGTTGTGTGGAGCAGATGACAAAATAATCATCTATATACCTACAGTAGAGTAATGGCCAGAGATCGATTACTGGTGCTTCCACTTTAGACATAAAGGCAACTGCAAGGGTTGGTGCCTGTCGCTGTCCCATTGCCAACCCTCTAATTTGCGCGTAATATTTCCCGGACCACCTGAAGATCGAGCAATTTAAACAGACCTTTAAGAGGACCGTAAGCTGCTAGATCGAAAAGTCATACATGCTAATTGCTCTTTCGTGTTGCTCAAGAAGCTCGCGGATGGCTTGCATTGCGGAGTCGTTCGACACGTTAGTGTAAAGGGCGGTAACGTCGGACGACTCCATAACGTACGCGCTTTTGGGACGTGCGTTACGCAGATGATCTAGGAAAATTTGGGTTTTCGTGAGATGGGCTGGTATGCGCTTGAGCGACTGGTTGAGAATTACATTTATAAACCAAGCAATTCTATCTGTAGGCCCGTCTACACAACTAATGATGAGTCTAACTTGAAAGGTGGAGGGATCGGTGGACGCCAGATCATCAGCGGATATTAACTTATGGGTCTTGATAAGTAAGTATAAGACGGGACATGTCGGCACTTCGATCTTAAGATGCGAAATGTCTGCTGGTTTTAAACCTGCTGCGCTTGCCATTTTGATCCATTCGTTGTTCAGTTTTCGATTTTGACTTCTGAATTCCTTTTCAGTAGACGCGCGATAAAGAGTTGTGTCTTCAACATGGTTTTCCGTTATATCGACATCTAACTGGCGAGGAATTACTGCAAACTCTCCACCCTTATCACTAACTGGTAGCCTAACAGTCTTTGATTTTATTAGCCCTCGAACCTGTCGCATACCAGATTTTTTGCGCAGCTGTAAGGTTCGAACCACACTTTTTTGCGCGATAGTGGTTAAGGTCTTTGAGAGTTTCGCTCGAAAATATACGAAATTTTATATCGACTTCGTCGTTTGGGTCTTGCTGTCTAAAGAATAACCGAGGGAATGGGGGTGGTGGTAGTGTCTCTACTTCTCGATGTTCCTTTTTGTCCCGTGTCTTAATTCTAGCGTTGCTTCGGAGTAGATCTTGGAGCTCGTGCATGCTGCACGCGACCCTACGCAAGGTTTCTTTAGAAATGGGTTGCGTTGGTGAGAAACTTGGACCCAATTCTAACAGCGAGCGCTCGTCATCAGGCAGAGTTATGCCCTACTAACACGGTGAGCCCTCGTTCTCCTGGCGTTGGGAAACTGGTGCCGGACTTGTCTGGGAAAATTCGCTCTCTGGGAATCCATTTGGGAATGCTCCAGCCCGGCTATCTCAGGACTCCAGAAAGAATTGCTCGACCAGCATTCTATGACATTCAAGATGAAATGAAAACCCTCAAGCAGCAATCGAAGCCACACGTAAAGTAGGAAGATCTTTGTGGACAATGGATACGAGGAAACGAATTGAATGTGAGAAGTGCTGGGATCGGCACAATAGACATGGATACAGGTCAAATAACTTAAACAAAAGAAAGTGACATGTACATTTCTTACTCTTCTTGGTCTAAAGCGGTCTTTTTTTGCCACTACTTTAGTTGCGTAGGGCATTTCTTCCACTTGATCACTCAGACATTCCTTTCATGAAGAGTAGATAAAGAAAAAAGCGAAGAATAACCTTTTGAATGACTTCAAAGTAGACGTGTACTTGAGTTGCAGTGAATGTTGGATGGTTTCTAAAAAATACAGACCATGTGTGTGATGCCTCAAGAAAATTATAGAGCTCCTCGACTGCAAATGAGCTGTTAGACGTACTAGCTACGTAGTTGTTTTTCATCGGACTACCCACTGTGCTTAACAAATTATTGTCAGTGTAAAATCACTCAACAAACTTCGTGTACAAAAATGCACTGCCGAGTGAGAATACTCCATTCAAACAGTGCTACTCTCCACTGGATTCGACTCCATGCGACTTCAAAGATGCACATCACAAGAATGAACGAGGTGTGGACAATTGACGCGAATCAATCCGGTTCTGAATACAAGAAAAAATTTTTTTACCAACCTCGTAATTGCTCACCAGTGAAAAGAAGAAAGATGAATCAATGGTTTCCATGCACTTTTTACATCACAGCTACAATAGTTTGTGTTTGTGGGCTTTCATAGTTGTGAGTAAGAATTGACAGCTTTATGAGTAGAATGTTTGTTGTCAGCAAAAGTTGAAAGATATGTGTAAAAATTGCTTATTGCAAGTAGGAGTTGAAAAAATTTAACTAAACAGTGATTTAATAATTAATGTGATTACTTAATAGTGATTTAAATTATTTAGTAATAACCCTCAGCAACGGTTTACCGCCTCATCGTGGTTGGGAGGTGTTCCTGGGTATAGGGTTGCGATGTACAGCGGGTTGATTCACTCTTAGCAGAGTCTTCCAAGCTGAGAAGGAGTCCAGCGTTTCCATCAGGAAGCCCAGCTACGAGTAAACCGATACCAGGACCACCACATTGTGGTACCAAACTAGTCCCATGCTGGCAAATCTCCCTCTCATCCACAAGGGCGGCGACAGTCCGTGGTAGCGACGACCTGGTGGGACAAACTTTGGCCAGTCTGACCTCGGGACTTCAGGGAAAGACAATGGTTAAAACAGCAAAACTCCGAAAAATGGAGAATATGCTGGGGGACCCGCACAACTAGTGAAGATAGGCAGTCCAAGTCTCCAAGTAGTAACGACCCAGCCATATGCATATATTTGTAATTTATATACATATATATTTGCACACATTTATATTTATGTAGTACTTACATGCATGAAGTTGAAACTGTAGGTTGCAAAGTAAATACAAAGTAGATAGGAGTAGAACTTTGTTGCTACTTTTAAGGGATGAAATACATTGGTAGACGGATATTCTGTGAAATCGAGCCATTCTGAAAAAGGCTCGTCAATGGTTTACTGTGTTACCATGGCGAAAATCTTTTCTTAAATGTAGAATTTCAGTGTTCAAGCAAAGACCTTTTTGCGTTCCTTCACTTGTCACACCCTTTCTGGTTCATACTATCCTATCCTCGACAGCAGTAGCTTTTCGTCGCCAGACGAACTCGACCAAAAGTTCTTTTTGTTAATTTCTGAGTGAGGAAAGCAAATTTCCGCTAGCCACCCCCTCAGAAACACTCGTGTTGAAAAAAGTGTTGATGTGATACTAAAACTGCGATAGAAAAAAGCTCCGTGGGACAATTGACATCGTTGAGGCGGTGTGTATAAATTTCAAGGCATTTGATATCATGTTAACACAAAACGGCCGAAGCTGGATTTTTGAGAACTGATGGGGTTTCTCCAGTGCTGGAGCACTTGAGGATCGAAAACTTTGCGGATATATATAAGAGACACTCTCCATTGTTTTAGTTACACGTACAATCCTGATCGCATGTGGCGCAGTGGTCGGAGGCGCCCTGCAGCACACACGTGGGATCGATTCCCGCGCCCATGGCCCGACAAGCCTTCCATCGCTCCGGCGTCGGCAAATTGGTACCAGACTTGTCTGGGAGGATAGCAGCACTGGGTCGATACATGGGTAGGCCACCGCGAGTCATTGTAAAGGCCAGATATGCATTAAATCATCTTCAACGGTGCTTAATGAAGTCGAATGCATGGCACATTCCTCAGGGATTGATCAACGCCAAGAGCTTTATCCTTTTATTATACAATTTTGAGGATTACTTTTTTATTCTCGACCACCTGTGGTATTAAAACTTTAGAAAAATTAGAAAGCTTCGCAGGAACGAGTACCAGTGACACTTTTTGGGTAACCTTATCGTATGTTCTATCTGTTCTTAAATGCATGCAGCATTTCTATCACCATCTTTATCTCCATATCGCACTATCTCCCAATTTACTCCTTTGTCAAACACGAGACAGAGTACGAATCAAATGTATTACATTCATATATACATGTTCTGTCATCACGTTTATTTTGCAAGTCCCAGCACTTCGTGCCTTCGATTCGTTTTCCTCGCATTCATCCTCCGCAAAGGTTTTCAAAAATTTTGCGCGTTGTTTCTGCTACTGCTTGAGGAATTCGTCTTCTGTATGAATGTGCTAGAATGTTTGCCGAGTCGATTCCCTTTGCAATATTTTGGATAGCCGAGCTAAGCCTTTCCAATGAGGGTTGGAGGAGGGCGCTGGACAGCGTAGCGAACGACTATCTTGTTTCCTTGTAGAGTCGACCATTAATCGCTCCTCTATCACACTCCATCCAATGTATTGAGAAGGAAGTACCCGAATGCGCTAGAATAACAATATGGTTGGTCCTAAGAGGGTAAGTTAGATACGTTCTGCTGGTGGAACAACGATAAGTGAACGGGCTTGTTTGGTTTACGTCAACCAACTTCGCAGCTACATACGATTTCCTTAATACTTCAACTATTAATAAGCTTCAACACTCACAAAATATATTGTAGTGCAAAGGTGAAGCGAGCGAACGAAAATGAATGGAAATTCTGCTGGGCTAGCATGATTCGTGAAGAGTGGCCATATTCATGTTCAAGCAATTAGGTTTTCAAATGAAAGAAAAAAAGTGGACGAAGCTACTACTTTACTCCAGTTCTCGCTCCATTAACGCAATGAATGGGTAGTTGGCTTGAATTCAAATACTTGTTGGACATCTGACGGTTCAAACTCAAATGGATGAATTTGAGACAATACATCTCAATTAATATATTTCAATCTACAGATACATTTCTTCTACATGGTGAGTGGGATTAGAGTTCTTCTCAAGAAAATGACGCTATCCATATGTAATTGTGACTACACCGTATGTGCACAGCATGCAACAACGGAATTCTAGTGGATGTGCTTTTATAACACAGTATCAGCACAGATTCCTTCCCATACGACATAAAGAAAGACAAAGCAAAGTAGAGTAAATTTTTAGCAACAGAACTCTAGAAGGTTGACGCCATGCATGTATGCATAACAATTATGGCATCTTTTAAGTTATTCTGTTCCATTATTCTGTTACTCAAATACAAGAGAACTTTCTCTCTTTTCTTCAGTGATTTGTTAAAATAGGTATGTTTTTGCCGTTTCTGTTCTAATGCAAATTGGTTGTTTGCTTCTTTTTTGACAGTGCAACAAACTACATAATGCCCTGTATTAAGTTATCACTAATATGATTGTTTTATGAGACGTAAACGGCATTGAATGGACCACAAAAAGTTCTTCCATGGCGAATGAAGTTCCCATCCACAGCAATCAGGAAATGCTTAGATATGACTTAAGAATTTTCAAAAAATGATCTTTTAGTCCCCATTGTAAAGGACGGGAAATAAAAGTGGAATCCACCACAAACCATATTTTGCCACCAAATTTTCTCACTCGCATAGAATTAAGGAAAGAGATCGTTACGGGTGGCCCGCGTGTGGCGCAGTGGTTGGAGGCGACCTGCAACACACACGTGGAATCGATCCCCCGCGCTCATGGCTTACCAAGCCTTCCATACCTCCGGGGTCGGCAAATGAGTACCAGACTTGTCTGGGAGGGTAGCAACACTGGCTCGATACATCGATAGGCCACCGCTTGTCATTGTAAAGGCCAGATATGCATTCAATTGCCTCCAACGATAGCTAGTGAAGTCGAATACATGAGGCATCCCTCTGGGATTGATCAACGCCTAGAGCTTTATGCTTTTTTATGGCTTCGAGTTTCATCACATTAAGATGGCGGCAAAGTAAAAATAGTACTAAGAACTAATATAGGGGCCATCTATAACTATACCGATTGATGATGCTGCTGTTATGTCTCAAAAAGCAAGCAATCCCTACTCTACAGAAACGTTTCCTCCTTGACTGTTTATTGGTTGCCCAAGTGTGATTTGCACTGTGAGATTTCACTAAACTCTTAAATATACTAGTATTCTGTCCTCCTCTCAACATTTTCGCCGCTTCAGCGCATGTTCATCTATGTGAAATTCCTCATAGAAGTGAACAGATTGCGTTCTATGATAAAGGATCGCATGAGTCAAAGTGGAAAAAAACTACTTTATAATCAGCAGAGAGTTTGATGCTCGTCAACAGCGTGGGAGCTCTAAAGAATAACCCAGATGGTTCCTTCAACTTTCGTAGCGTCGGTCGTACACGTTGCCTGGCGATATCACACAGAAAGATTGATGCCTTTCTGCCCACATTCATTTCCGCTTCTCTATGCACAATCTTCGACGTTTCTGTTGCGTATTGTCAATATGCCCAACGTATTTCTCTGCCGTAATCATGCCAACCTGGGTCAAAGGAGTAGTTATAGATCAAACCATCGTTGCGCCAACCAATGCTGGCATGGCCTTCTTTTGTTAATTTTCTGCTCTTGGAAGTGCTCCAGAGTTTTATAATGGTCCAAATACTGAGTGGTCATCGCTGGCGCTTGCTCAGAAGAAGCGGCAGCGATACTTTAAAGCGACGGTTTCTTTGATCGTCCAATTCGTGCGGGACCTATTTTCGAGATTCTTTTGTTTTCCAGTTTTTTTTCGAACCTCAACAGAAGGTGGTTGCACCGAGTTCTTGGGCAAGTTGTCTAACAGTTATCCATATATTTTCTCCTGTTGAAGCCTTCAACTAATCGTCGTGAATATAGGAAGGACACCCGCGACTTCCTCTTCTCCATTTCCAAAGTCTAATTCGCTGTCACAAAACTTTTGAAACCAACACTACACTGTGTGTTTCTTAACAGATCCTTTGTTCCGTACCTCATTAATGTTTCGAGCTGTTTGCACTGCGTTCACGATTTTGATTTGCTGGATGGTTGAATTGTCGAAATTCCTGTTTTGACATCTGAAGTTTTAACCCTCACAAGCACAATTTATATTTAATTATACGAGGCGCAGAAGTGATTAGTAAGGCACTCGACTACTACTAAAACGTACGCAAGAAAGAGGACCTACTATTCCACATCTATTTCCAAGCATTCTAAGCATTCGATGTTCTCACTAAAAAGTGGCTGACAGTCTTTCGTGTGGTCAAAACTAATGTCTTTAGTAGTTGTACACTTCTTAACCATCATTTTACGTTAAACTACCAAGGGAAGAATTGGCGAGTTGGTGCGACAGCCATGCTTTATTTGAGAATGGTCAATAATAGAGCTGTGGAAGACGCATGCAATGATATCTGTTCTCTACATGGAAGTGGTGGCTGCCTTGATATGGAGCTAGTCGTCTTAGGTTTGGAGTAATAGTAGACGCTAATGTGGGACCACTTGACGATTTCTATTGTTTGGTATTCCAACAAATTTTTCTCTATCTGCAAGAGTGCCCCGTTGCCTCACCACCTACTGATTCTGAGCCACTATGCAATTTTTCCAATGCCGAACAATGTTTGAAAAACATCAATTAGAGCACCGTGGTCAGAATATGCCAGAGATAACCTAAACTAAAAGAAGATAAGTGTTTCCAAAGAACAGTGTTCGAATATCTGTTTCATAGTATTTCCTAAATATTTTCTGAAATATATGTCATTACAGGTGAAACCTGAAATGTCTTCAAAGAGATTGAAAGCGGAGAACATTGACAAAGGAGAAAAGATGGTTTCAAAGAACTCTGCGCGTGAAATGATGCCAAAAACCACTGTGCAAAATCCCATATCAGTGCAAGAGGACCTGAAAACACCTGGAAAGACGGATCCTGGGACACAGAAGTTCCTTGCTCCTGAGTTGATAACCACTGATCCGTTGAGGAAGTCCGCTTCCTGTGAAACAGTAAACACACTCACCAACAACATCACCTCACTTGTAAATAGACGTCCTCATAGTACAGATAATTTGCTTGAAAAACCTGCTGTCAGCCTAACATCTGCAGCAGCTGAAAACGAATCTGCATCAGCAGAGCGGTGGACACTAAGGACTGAGAATAAGGCAAAAAGATCTAAACATGAAAAGAAGCCACTGTCAGCTGATTCTAGTGCTGCGAAGCCACCTCTTCAAACAACGGCGATGAGTACAAAATCAACGACAAGCAAGAAGAAGAACACTGTGCCCGCGTCAAAAAATGCTTCAGGCCCTAGTATCAGTCATGATGAGACCAAAATTATTGATAACAATTTGCATGTTACGTGCTCTGGGAAGACGCCATCCAAAAAAACGAGTCTAATATCAGACGAAGAAGGACCATTGGCTACGAGGATGTCTTCAGCTCCGGAGGCAATAATAAACGTTCCTCCGAAGAAAACAATACTGGGAGCGCCAAAAATTATCTTCACGGACGTCGACAAATGCACCTCAATTCGGATGCAGCGATTCGGAAGCACCGAAAGTGGGGATAGCGCGAAAGAAAATCGAAACGTGGAAGAAAAAAAGCCTACACGACAGGTGTGTAAATCTTAGAAAACGTTAACTATTTAGTAGCTACATTCATCCATATGGTCTTATAAACTGATGTTTTCGAGCTGATGGGTGGTTGGCAAAGGTTTTTCGTTATCGTTGTTGTTGGTGCTGTTGCTCGATGGCGGACGTTTCGGTGATTTCGCTTTCCTCAGAGCCTGGACGTATTTTATGTAACATTAGCCTTATATTCGGTGAAATATCTATAGTATTAATGAAGATTAAACATCTAAATAAACGCCATATTGATCAAAAAGGCTACTCACCGTGCTGTTACAAGTGGGGCTGGCCCACGCATTGTTCACGTGGGTTCGCAAGCGAGACCCACACAGGTCAAAAAATCATCTTCAACTAAGGCGCCAGGTCAGATTTGATAGTGAGGCATTCGTCCTTCTGATTCATCCTTGGCTTTTTGAAATTAAACCAAAATGCCTCAAGAGTCTTGCGCGTTGATGTTTTCGATTCCCTGCGCTTTGATCCGAGCATTCACTTTAAAATCATCGCCATTCTGCTTTTGCGCCCTATGTGTACCCTGCTTTGACAAATTTTCACTTCCCCATCTAGGTGTTCTTTTATGCGGATACAAAGCGGTCTACCCGTTTCCCCAATGTATTCCTCACTGCACGACTTACATGAGATCAAGTATATTGTAGCGGAACTCATGCAAGAACTCATGCAATTCCGTCTGTCTCGTTAGGACAGGTCACACAGTTTTTCTGAGCTGCACAAACGATCACGGAGGAGATTGTGACTTAATTGACAGCGTAGAGTATTGGGTGGAAGGTCAATAACAGCCAAATAATTTTCCAGACCACTTCTTCTTAGGCACCTTTTAGTGGCGTAATTTATTTCGTTTGATACGAAGCGTGGCTTAAAACGGGTCTTACATAAGCTCGAAACGTTAATTTGGGAACAATTCTACCTTTTTTTCTGATCCGAGTGGCTTCTGCTTCGTAGCCATTGGAAATGGCTACTTTTCGTGCCAAAATTAGCGATTCCTTTCCTTCCTCTTTTTCCGGTGCACACATTTTGCGCGTCCGATAAATGTGCTTAACGAGTGCTTTTTCATGTGTGAAGGATGAGAGGAGAGGTAGTGAACAAAATAATGCTTCGGACGCAAGTAAGATCCCTTTTAAGCTACCCATAATATCAAATGAAGTATGTTACGCCATTAAGAGATGCTTACGAAAAAGTGGTCTTAAAAAATTATATAACGATTATTGACATCCCACCCAATACCCTACGCCATCAGCTAGTTCGAAGCCGTCTCAGTTATCGTTTGCGCAGCTCAGAAAACTGCGTGATCCGTGTCCCTAATGAGACAGACGGGTAATGCATGAGTTCCGCTACAATATACTTGATCTCATGTAAGTCGTGCAGTGAGGAATACATTGGGGAAACGGGTAGACCGCTTTGTATCCGCATAAAAGAACACCTAGGTGGGAAAGTCAAAATTCCTCAAAGCAGGAAACACATAGGGCGCAAGAGCACAATGGCGATGATTTTGAAGTGAATGTTTGGATCCTAGCGCAGGAATCGAAAACGTCAACGCGCAAAACTCCTGAGGCGTTTTTGATAAATTTCAAAAATCCAAAGATGAACAGGAAAGACGAGTGCCTCACTGTCACACCTGACTAGCGCCTGATATTTCGACCAGGGGATGTGTCTGGCTCGCGTCCCACGTGAACAACGCGTGGGCCAGTCCCACTCGTAACATCACGATGAGTAGCTCTTCTGACCAATATGGTGTCTATCTAAAAGTTTGATCTTCATTAATACTTTAGCCTTTTTTTTCGCCGAATAATTAAGTATTCTTGCATGAAATACGTTCAGACTCTGAGGAAGGCGATATCGCCGAAACGTCAGCCATCGACCAACAACACCAACAACAACGACAACGACAACGAAGACCAATACCAACCTCGCATCAGCAAAAAGAAGATCAGTTTATAAGATCATACAAATAAATATATCAACTATCTATGCCGAGGTTTATGGAAGGTCGGTCTTTTGAGTTCTTATCGATCACTCAACATAAAAGAGTTTTTATAAAAAGATATTCAAGTTGGGTGGGAAATCAACCAATTTGGGACTGACTGGAACCAAAAACGTTGTTAAAAAGATGTCGGAGCACTTGCAAGTTGACTACGATGCAGAAGGAAAACCCGTTACAAATACGGGAACGACATCTGTTGAGAAGACTGCTCTTGATGTCGAGAAAAATGCAAAGCGATGCTCTCTCATTTCGACAACAACCACTAAGGTGTATCGGTTTTTGGACGTAAAATTTTTTTACTATAAATGCCGTTATTTTTTTGTTGCCAATATCCTTTTTTGTTTTTCAGGTCGCAACAAAACCAGCTGATACATCAAGCAGTTCAAATGAATATACAAGAACGAATCCGCAGGTGAAATCTGACTGCAGAGATGAGCAGCCGAACTCCAGTTCCACAAAAACGAAAAAAGTCGTTTTCTTCATTTTTATTCGCACTTTCTTCATAAATCGTTAGAAATTCTTCCTACAATACCATCAGCTTCTTGGAATCAATTTGAACGCGAAAATTGTAGTAAAACTTGTGGAAAGTTCCCGTCATTTTGCGCTCTCCTTAGTGTAGAAGAAAAAAGCCGTGAGGATAAGAAACGAGAACTCTCTACTACTAATATTAAGTGTTTCGTTTTCCATTGTTTTTGTTTTTGCGTTCGCGTTGAATTTGAGGCCAGCGGACTTGCAGTAATGTTTCAAGTGCGTTTTGAAGCGTTAGATCTCCTAAGCAGAACACCTAAACTTTATCTGCTTCCCTCTGGAAGATATCATAATGGCAAAATAGGCCAATGGAAAACTTAGGCGATAGGACATCTCCATGAGACCAACCACTGTCTTAAACATAGTCTCTTCCTTCCCCATTTTTCAAGAAAATTCTAACTTTTTTCTGCCTACTTGCCCTTAATATCTATTGCTTTATGTCAGTTTTTTAAAAGATTTCACTTTCTTTAGTTTTCTTGTTATGATAACACAGTGAAATGAGAGAATGAATGAACGAGTAAGGAAAAAAAATTTTGACTACTAGTTTTAATTTCTGAAAAAATTTTCGCATCTAACTTTATTTGTCGCATTGATGTTCAGGAAACTACGAAAGCGTCGGAGTCCATGTCAGATACACTGGAGACCAACAGTACAATTCCGGTGACAGTTACCAAGTCCACTACAGTAGAACTGCATCGCACTGGCAGTGTTGCTACTGCAAAGAAAAAGCGAACGACTATTACTGACACTTCAGAGGAAAGCTCTCACCACATTCCACGAGATGATTTCTCATTCAGCTCCCTCAGGGAGATACTGGTAGAACGGTTAGCCCACCATCCCCTCCCCAGGCTCGCCGCACCCCCCTCCAAAATACCTCTCGTCAGCTACCTATCGCTACATAACATATGGTCGTGGAGACTATAAAAACAGTTCTAGGATCCATTAACGTCTAATTTTTTTCAATTAAGGTTTAATTCTTTCAGAAAGCAATACTTCTAATCTCTACATATCAGAATCCGTTGCGATTAGACCTTAACGGATCGGAACTCGCTAGCTCTACCTCAAAATACACCGAATATCGTAGTATTATAGAGGAAAACAGCGAGATTTGCCGAGCGAGGGGATAGAGCGGGGGAGGGGGGATCCGCGCGACAAAATCGCTCAAAAACGCGTTTTAAGCGAGAAAAACGCAAAAAACTACCGCCCACCCGAAGTGCACGAGTTGTCCGTTTGGACGCTATAAAACGCTTCCGAACGCGGTTTTAGCTATTTCCAGCCGGCTGTCACTTGGTCACGCACACTCGCAAGCGCCCACGCCGGATACTTAAAGCCGCGGACAAGTTATCCGCTCGCGGACGAGTTGTCGCGTAAAACGTCAAGAAAACGCGGTTTTCTGCGTTCCGACGCTATTCCAGCCAGTTATCACTACTGCCGGACTCTCTAATGCACCGCGGACGAGAAAAAATGCAAAAATTTTTGTGTAACCGATAACTGCTTTCAGCCTCTACGGATCTCTTTAAGTTCCACAATAATGTTAGGGTATTCGGTGTCGGCAGAGGTAATTCTAGCGAGTTTCGTTCTATTAAGGACTAATCGCAACGGAACCTGACAGATTAGAAGTATTGCTTTCTGAAAAAATCAGACCTTAACGGATCCTAGAGCTGTTTTTTTCTAGAGACCAGTTAGCCGAAACGAATCTACTATCTTTCCGATCCAGAATAGAGAACTGTTGAATGGTGCAGAGCATTTGAACAAGTCAGTTTGAAAAACCAACCTCATTATCTTCAATCATTGTTTAGTTTTCTAGTAGTTTTTTAAAGCGCACCCAGTGTTTATCGTTTGAATCACGAATGTTGCTGTTTTGAGACTACTTTTACATAGATAAAGAAAGAAAACAAGAGAGATAAGAGAAGAGGTGATTGGGTGGGGGTGAATCAGCAAGCATATTAAATGCTCACTGCGTTCACGTTACATATTAAACAAGGCCTTCAAGGATTTCTGTCCGTCAGAAAAGGTACTTTTCAGTCTGGAATGTGTTGCCACTAGGCCAGTTATGCGGTTGGCATTGGGTGAATGAATAGGAGTTTAGAAAAAGAGGGAAAAGAACACGTTTATTCTGGAATGAAAATGCTCGCTTATTTTCAGATCAATATAGATGGTACATAGGCTACTAATATAATAATAGTGTCTGGTTCTAGGTGAAAATACGGTATGCAGATAAAATAGCTGACTCGTATGCGAGAGCTGTGAAAGACGGCACTTTCGGCATGAATAAATTTAAGAAGTCTTGCAATTACTTTGGCGACAAGAGGAAAAAGAACGATGAAAACGCGAAGAACGAATGAGTCGAGTGGAAAAAAGAAGCTCAGAGGAACTACTGAAGCATTTGGATGTGTAGCAGTATGACGGAATTTTTCATCGCCTTCTACATTTACGTTATTTCTTGTGCGTTATAATTATATCTGCTAACAGTTCATGCTCATATGCTCGCTTAGCGTTAATCGTTACTAAAGTGATTTATGTCATTTCAGTGTGATTCTGTACTATTCCCTTCTCATTATGATTAAGTGAGGCAGTCTCCATTCACTGATCCCTAGTTGTGACATCTCTACTTCCAGTTTCGTCCCATTATGTTGTAATATCTCTGCAAGGAAATTTGGTTAATCTTTGGTTTTGCCCAGAAGCTCTTTCACTACAACAATCACTGTTTTCGGTGGAGATGTTTTTATGATTAGTTTTGGATTGTTTTACTATCACCACATCTTGTGTCAATCGCACAGCTGCTTAACCCGCACTATCGTTTTCCTTCAATCTTGGAGAAAGTCTCTCTGAGACATAACATATTGATTTAATCAATGAGCCCCTACAATGCTTTCCAGCTTGAGTCCATGACTTCTTATTTGATTCACATCTGGTTACTATTAATACGGGCTATTCAATTATTGTATTGGTTTACAACACGTTAGTTTGTTTTAATGGCTACACGCAGACGGTAATTAGTTGTGCCGGTACTCTTTGTTAATTTTTTGCTTAAACGGTTCTTCTTTTTTTCTACAGTCTTACTTTATGTTCGTCTTCTCTTAATTTTTGTCTCACGGACTTTACTCTGTACGTTGTTTCGTCTAACAATGCTTGTGTGAGCGTAAATCAGTCCTCACCCGCCCACTGATATTTCTATGCTTTACTAATAAAATTTTTTGAAGCTTACAAGTGACCTTAAAGTGTTAGCATTTTAAAGGGCGTTTTAAGAGGGTCATAGAATCAAATCTTGATCTTTTCCCATTTCGGATTAGAGCAGCTGCCTTTTTTACGGAGACACGATGTCCTTGGACACTTCACGCCAAAAAAAGAAAGAAAAACAGTAGACAATAACGGGATGTGAGGTTTATAGCACTTGTGGGGCTAGCGGAACCACTTGGTTAACTGTGACTCGCTTCAAAAAAATCCGCAGACACTTTGAAATTGAGTTCCTTCGACAGATATTCGTTTACACGTGAACGGAGAAGCTGTTAACAGTCGACATTAACTAAAATGGATGTGTTTTTTCAATTTCGAGCATTTAATTTGGGCAGTGACAATGGTGTTTAATCCCATTTTCGAATTCATGTGTACAAACTTTCTTGTTGGACTCCCACAGCATCGTCATCACTAGAGGATGTCAATAGTTCGTTGACTTCAATCCAGAGAAAAAAGATTGTCCAACCAGAATAATACGAGACAAGTGGAAATCGTGTTAGTCCCGTAGCAATATTGTTTGAAATTGGTGACAATGAAGTGGGAAAGTGATGTACCATGTTGAACCTTTTTTGAAAATTCCCACTCACATGGCTTTCCTTTGCTTAACATTCTGTTAATTCTCACGAGGACGACTGCAGCAAAGTGCTGGTAGAGTAGGGGTACGAACTCGCATGTCTTAGTCCTTTTCACTTAGATTCTCGATGCTTTTGAAAAATTCCCTAACCCATTCGCTTTATTCTGATTATTTTGTCAATACTGGAATCGAAATAGCATGGAAAAATTTGCTAACAGTGATGTCGTTCAATAAATGCAAGAACCCTGCTCAATGCTGACTTGTCGCAACAGGCTTTTCGTCTGCGGTCGCGAAATTGGTACCGAACTTGTCTGGAGTCAGCTGGGTGGTCGCTCCAACACACAAAGGAAGCGTTTGAGGAAATTCATGAGGAAGACTGAAAATCTTTGAGCAACATTCGAATCGATGGGCAAAGTCTGAAGGATTTCGTCGATGGTGGCTGCGAGGAAATGAATTATATGTCAGAATTGTTGAGATCCGCTTAACATATGATTTTGTTTCGTTCTAAAAATATTTGAATCGCTATTCCATAACTCCTTTCAATGCAACAAACCATTTCTGTTACAGCTGCCAAACGCGGCACCACACATTATGCATTTTCCAGTCAACAATAAAAGAAAGAAAAATCTTCGGCGTTGTCATGTAATGAAGGCCACAGAAAAGATAATGAGTGCTAGAAAAGAAAGTAAAAAGGACAGAAGGCGCCCGAAGTCATCATAAAAAGTGAATCAAGTCGGTCGGATACAATCCATTTAAGAAAAATTGTGAAATCTATTGAGCAACGCAAAAGAACCATTGTCCACATTCAGATTTACTGAATAAATGAATGTGATAGATTCCACAATGAAAGGACCTACGTAAGCTTCCGTGGGGTTAGATACCGAAGCCGAGCTGTCCTTCATCGAATTAAGATTTCTGATGAAACGTTCCCTTTCATCGTAAAAGAAACTAAAATACTTCTACAAAAATTACCATATAAGATCCTTTTCAAAGTATGAAGTGCTGAAGGCTATCCGCACTCATGACTTTTTCACATTTGCTACTATAAAAAATCGTGCATATCGCTACCAATCTGGTGGCTATAGACTTTGTTTGACGCCATGATCTTCAAGTCGACTTGGACAAAAATAAGCATATGGTCAAACGATCAATTCTGCTCATATGTAACCAACTGAGGGCCCTCATGAGGAACGATAAAACACACATTAAACTCCTATCAGGACTACATGCTTTGATAAACTCTTGAAATCGTTATAATTGCTACAAAGTCAAGATGATAATTCGTTACGAGTACGACATAATGGAGACGAAAGAGATTCTCTGGAACGATATTGCAAGAAAGCGGGTCAGTACTGCTCTCATCCAACAGGTGAAAGCAGCAAATGAGTGTGGAGCCAAATGATACAAATACTGCACTTTGGAAACCACTTAGACGGAGGAATATGCAAGCTCAGGTACAGAAAAAAAGAGAACTAATGGATCAAAAATTTCCGCAAGACTTGGTGATAAGTCAACTGTGTGAGGGGCTAAAACTTAACTTTAGACTCAATATTAATGTATAATTTGATGGACTCCAGATTGCGATACTACGGCTTCTTTAATATTCGAAAACCATTTTTTGGACGTTTCAGAAAATAGGCAGGGATCACTAGACAATCACTGCTGTCAACAATCAGCACCTTGCTGTGGAAAACACGACTGGATACGAAGCCGAAGACGCCTCATTGGGAAGACAAGCAGGTTCGGACCATCAACTCGGATCATCGGCTCTGATGAAGACGAAGACCTAGAAACTTTGGTCGAGTAACGATTTTTGTCAACCTCGTGTTAGATCATCAATGAAAGACTGCACGCTGACTAGTCAACATTAGTTTCAAATGTCTAAACTTCTATTTCCAACCTATACAACTTTAATATTAACTGTCTTTAATGCCAATTTGTGCTCTCCAGATCTTTTACGTTGACGGATGATTCCTGGGTTCCTGTGAGGGACTGAACAATACTTCATGAAAGAGTTCAGTGAGGCGAAAACGGATTCCTGCTTATCTTTCTGAAACGTTTTCATTTTCACGTTCTTTGCTGTCGAAAATTGGTTTTGGAATATTGAAGAGTGCCTTACTATCACAATGTGGAGTCCACCAAATTGTATATTAAAGTTGAGTCTAAAGTTGAGCTCTAGCCCCTCACACGGTTGACCTATCACCAAGTCTTGCGGAAATTTTTGAACCATTAGTTTTCTTTTTTTCTATATCTGAGCTTGAAAAATTGTTCCGTCTAAGTGGTTTCCGAAGTGCAGTATTTGTATCATTTGGCTCCACTCTCATTTGCTGCTTTCACCTGTTGGATGAGAGCAGTACTGACCCGCTCTTGCAATATCGTTCCAGAGAATCTTTCGTCTCCATTATGTTGTACTCGTAACGAATTATCGTCTTGTCTTTGTAGCAATTATAACGATTTCAAGAGTTTGTCAAAGAAATATGTGTCCCAGGAGAGATGGTTAAACATGTAGTCCTGATAGGAGTTTAATGTGTGTTTTATCGTACCTCATGAGGGCCCTCAATTGGTTACATATGAGCAGAATTGGTCGTTTGACCATGTGCTTATTTTTGTCCAAATCGACTTGAAGATCATGGCGTCAAACAAAGTCTATAGCCAGATTGGTAGCGACATATGCACGATTTTCTTATGGTACCAAATGTGAAAAAAGTCATGAGTGTACTGTAGAGCAGTACTAACCCGCTCTTGCAATATCGTTTCAGTGAAGCTCTATCATCTGCATTATGTTGTACTTGTGACGAAATATCGTCTTTCCTTTGTTGCTGTTATAAAGGCTTCATGAGTTTATCTAAGAATAAGTGTCTTAAGCGATATATTTGTTTATATGATCTTCTAAACTGGTGTTTTTCAGCTGATGCTAGGTTGGTATATATCTTCGTTGTCGTTGTTGCTGTTGTTGTCGTTGCCGTTGTTCTCGGTGCTGTTGGTCGATGGCCGATATTTCGGCGAGTTCGCCTTCCTCAGAGCCTGGACGTATTTTGTACAACAATAGTTTAATTATTCGGTGGAGAAAAAGTGGAGTATCAATGAAGATAAAACGTATAAATAAACACCATATTGATCAGAAGGACTACTCACCGTGCTGTTACGAGTGGGACTGGCCGCATGTAGTTCACATGGGATGGAGAGCGAGACCCACCCCGGTCAAAAAATCATTTTGAAATAAGGCGCCAGATCACGCGTGATAATGAGACTTTCGTCTCTCCGGTTCATCCTTTCGTTTTTGAAATTTATCCAAAACTCCTCAAGAGTCCTGCGCGTTGATGTCTTCGATTCCTTCGCTAGGATCGGCCCAGTCACTTTAAAATCATCGCCGTTGTGGTTTTGTGTACTATGTGTAGCTGCTTTGACGAATTCGTCAAGAAAAATGAGGAAAAATGGACTGAAATTAATAATTAGGGCTGACAGCCTTCAACATCCCATTTCTTAAATAGGTCTTTATGAGATCATTTTTCTTGCATTTAGGCGAATCCAATTGCATGGAGACGCATTTTAGTTCCTTCTACTGCGAGATGGAATTCTTCATTAAAAAATGTTAATTCGATGAAGGACAGTTCGGGTCCGGTATGTACCGCACGGAAGCTTGCGTCAAAGATATGTGCTAAATCAGCTAAGTAAAAACAGGGAATCCATCCCTTGGATACATCTGCTTCTCAGGGAAGCAAATGTCGCTTTTGCTACGCAATTAACACTGTATTCACCACCTGTGGACGCGACACGTTGCGTCGCGACTGATCACAATGAGATCCCTCTATGAAGAAGATTCCTGGTCGCCTCACTTATGACGATAAAATATTAAAGGCAATATCTTAGCAATCATAGTGGTCTCCCTGAAATAACCAAGCACGAACTTCCAAGGGAAACCATGTTAGCCACCATTAAAAATGTCAGCGAAGAATGGAGAAGGCAGATTTTTCTAGCGGCAGCTCCAACACTCACATCTATCCTCCATTGCTACAGATGACGGTTGCATGCAAGCCACTTGGGCAGATGGAGTGCTAGAGTCTTCACAACATGTGAGGATAGGTTATTACGGGGTCCAGCCTCTACATTGTCCATGAGCGACTGGTAATTTTTCCGTTCCTAGCTTCGTTATTGATTTCGGTTTTAACATTGTTTTCGAATTAACTATTGGGAAGAACGAACGTTGGGTCCGTTGCCGAAATGATACCTCTCTAGGATCCACATCGTAGTGAAGACCTCGATACGCCTTTGCAAGGTTAATTCAAGACTCCTGGAAGGATCAGATTGCTCAAACAAGTTGTTCATCCAACAATAGGCCAGCCTCAGTACCCCGCACACTGGGTGCTCCCGTCTATGACGACAGGCGGTGAGACAACAGGTGAGAGGCCACAAAATCACGGGCTACCCATGGCGTCTCTGGAACCGGATCTGACGAACACACGCGTGACACGCCATGGAGATTGTTTTTTCTCTGAACGTATAGTGCCAGAACAGCTTACACAGACGCCGATCTCCACACCCTTCTTGAACCCCCTAGATCGCATCGAATTTCATGCGATTGCACTGTAAGAAAAAAAGTCAGGGAAGACCGACATAAGACAACTAAACAACGGGATCCTTGTCAACCGCAGAGAAAAGGCCCCTTCATGAAATGTGGGTGAAGCAGGCTTTGCCGTCCACCCGTCCACTTTCCATCTCGTCGACTCACACGAAATCCTTTCTCCTCGAATTCCCTAAGGGAATAGCGGTTCTACGCCTTCAGCTGACGCGTCATAACAAGGTCGTTATCATCATTGCTACTCAACGACTGTTGCATCTAATCAGTACGAATTGGATGTGTTCTACTATAAGTTGGAGGAAGTTATCAGGAATGATAAAGCATATTGTAAATTTGTTGTCGCAGACTTCAACGCCAGAATAGGAAAGGCCAACGTGAGCGAATACAAGATCGGAAAATTCGAATTCCGTCTCTCAGGGCCCCTGTAGGCAGGACGTCTCTCTCATGGAAACTCCTTTTTCCAGAGGAAAGAAAAGCGCCGCTGCACATGGGATTCTCCTTATGGCACGACTTATGCGGAGATCGCCTATATTTTGACAAACAGGAAATGGTGACTACTTGACACATACCGATCATTTTCTACTGCTTCCGATCACAAACGTTCTTCATGCAAAGATTCGATTCAGCCGTAAGCTGGAAAAGAATTCATGCCGTCGACCACGAGGAAAAAAGTCTAGCTGTGTATGGCAAGAGCATTCCGGACGACATCCTATCTAGACCTGTCTGGCAGATAAAGGGAGGACTGGGCTAAAGACTACAAGCTGGTTATCAAAGGACTGAAAAAAGAAGTGAAAAGCTGTGCCGAAATAGGCTCGTATCTTCAAGCAAGGCAATCGGATCGTATTTCCCTTACCACTACGAGTTGCTCGAGAAGAAAATGGAACTAAAGCTTGATCCTACCATAACACTTTTAATACGGCTACTAATTAATGCTGGCTGCAGAAGAGCATTGTAGGAAGATCTACATCGGTGCAAACAAAAGGAACAACTGGAAGCAGCAGAGAAAGGAAGCAGTCTGAAAAAATGTCTCAGGGGCTTGTTTGATTGTAATGTTCAGCTTTCAGCTCTGTTGAATGAAGATGGGATCACCAAAACTTTCCGCCATGGTTTGAATTAATATCGGAAACGTTCTACACCAACCTTCTCCGTTCCACAATCCTCATTCCATGTATTCATAAAATCCCCGCTGGGGGAAAAACCGTGTGCAGTTCTTCCGTTGGACATTCGACTTACGATAGAAAGCTAGAACAAGGGCACAGATCTCGGAGCCGATGATATCCTTGCCGACTTCCTTGAACTGGTGGCCAAAATTTACATGTACTTTTCGCAAACCGTATGAGTGCCTTCCTTCAAAAGGAAAAAGATCCCAGACCAGTGGTGAACGTTGCGCATGGTCATACTACCCAAGAAAAGTGACCGAAGATTCTTCGCAACTGCCGTTCAATATTCTCGTTGAGTGTCCTCTACAAGTTCATCACGAAGGTTATCTTGTCGCGCGAAGATATGGGATGGGGCACACCCAGTGTAACAAGCAGGATTTCAACGAGGATTTTGCTGCATGGACTGCATCCAAACTGCGCCCAGGGGTCATTGAAGTTTGTCGGGAATATCATCTACCCCTGGTCATAACCTTTATCGATTATGAAAAGCGCTTGAGAGTGACGAACCAAATGTAATCCGCTCGTCGACCAAGCAGTGGATCCGTCCTACGAAAGAAATCTGTGTGACTGTTATAGGAACCGCACTGCGAAAACTCAGCTTTTCTATCGGCCTGTTATCATAACCATAGAAAATGGGGTTCAGCAGGGCGGCACAATATCGCCAAAGGTGTTCAGTGCAGCACCGCAGTGGATAATGAATTCACTCGACTAGGATGAGAAAGGCGTATGTATTGATGGAATATTGCTATCAAACCTTCGTTTTGTGACGATATCGTCTTCTTTTCAAGAAAGTACAGTGAAACAGAGATAATGATCAGCGAGCTCAACGAGGCAAGAAATTAGATCGGACTACGCATCAATCGGAAGAATACCCAGCTTATGAGAAACCCATAGTGTGAAGGCGAACAAGTCAAACTGGATGGTTCTCTGATTGCAGAGACCAACTCAAAGTATACCTTAGGCGATCAAAGGACAAAAAAAATAACAGGAAAGAGCAATTATAAAAAAGAAGTTGAACAACTTAGGCCGCATTCGGGCCTCTCAAAAGAAGCAACCGTCCAACTGAAAGACCCGAAAATCCGCGCTCATCTTTTCGATTCGACGGTCCTCCTAGTGCTCTGTTTTTGCTTCAGAGAGGTGGGCTGACACTTCAGCGACGTAAGGAGTGCTTCGCACCATATATAGAGCGCTCGAACAATGTCTTCTAAAATTTTAGTCGGAGCTCACAACGTCTAGCCCTGCTTGCGCAGCTCAGATACTCGCAATTTGCCCCCATCTTCGGCATCTAGAAAAGTATCCATCGATAGCGGATTATAGACGGGGCGGTCACATAATGAGAACAACTGACGACAGATGGACGAGAAGAACTGGAAAGTGGAATCCTGTGGAGTTTCTTTTTACCACTAAAATAGCTCCTACAATTTCGGAATGGAAGAACGTTTGTGGGAGAATCTGTTTTCTTAATGTGAAATGAATAAATGTAAAGGCAGCTTTCAAATATTTTAAATGGATATACCGAATATTGCGTAGGTCTCGTCGGAAAGCGGTTGTTTTGATCTTGTTGATGCCTACGTGCGCATTTCGGCCGCACTTCTAGATCTTAAACCCTCCTACTATCACACTGGGACCTACAACTCCATTAGAAGAAAATTTACGACCAAAAAGTAGGCATTCAATGGCTCTTAGATGGTACGTGACACTGATATTTGAGAAAACACAATCATAGGTTAGGGCAAAAGTTCATAAGTTGTGCGTGAACAGTGGTTAAGTGGCAGAACGAGGCCAACTTTCGAAATACTCGTTTTGCATTTTCGTGTTTTGTGCGCTTTATCTGTTTTTTCTATATGCCAGAGCGGTGTCAAACTCCATTTATCTCAAACTGCGGAAATTCCACATGTTCGATTGCAGTAAACCCTTAAACAATACAACGCAGTATTTGTAGGCTATGCATAGGCGGGGCGTAGTAGATGGGTACTCGGTTCGTTAGGGGAATTACTTCATACCGCAGGAGACCGAAATGCACCTAGATCAACAAATACCAGTCGCCTCGACAGGCATCCCAAAGGGTGCCGACCGAGCCCTTCCCTCCCCCCTCCCCTCCCCCACTCCACAAAATCCGGCTTTGCAGTGGACCAAACATCACTCAGAGAGTCACGGGAAAGCTATGCTATCAGAGAGCATTGCTGCCTCACTCACGAATCCTGCAACTCCTGCAGTACCAGTGTTCCAACATTTACGGGCACTCTCATGCAGATGTGAAGCGAGAATATGACTGTGTAGGCAAGGTGAGTTCGCTACCAAGAAAAAACAAAAGATTTCGCAGGTCGTTTCAATAAGTGAGATTGGGGCCAAGCCATATTAATCTGAAATTGCACATGATAGATACCAAACGTAAACCCATAAGCAATACAAAGATAGATGTCTGGAGATATATACGTAGGACAACAAGCACAAACTATGCGGACTATGCGTCTTCCGCTCTGTTGTGGAGTGGTTTGTGCCTCATAGGGAATGTTATCGCACCTTTATTCACCGCAACGGGCGTTTCGGTACACTCAGCCACACTTAGAGGATACAGAGATCCAGTTGACTGCAATCTTATCAGCTAAGCACAAGCATGACAGCAACAGTAGAACTATAAACTCAAATATCAATCGCAATGAGAACGAAACAGATTCTCTACGCAATTCCACGCTTTCGATAAGTCTTCCAGTGAATGCCCTACGTGGAGATAAATCGCGTTGAGGTCTCATACATGGGTAATGCGTCTCTCTAACGTCAGAATATCAATCTGAGGTATTGAGTGAGATCACGCGTAATAACGAGGCATTACCTCCGAGGTACATTTTTGGCTTCTTGAGATTAATCCTAAATGATTCGAGAGTTTTGCTTCCAGTCATCGATTGCTCTGCGAATATAGTAACTTCCTCTTCAAAATCTTTTCCACTATGTCTTTGTGCTCTATACACGCCTAGTGCAGGGTTTGGCTCAATTTGAAGTCCGCGACTAGGCGTTTCTTATACGGTCGCAATGTGGTCTACCCTTTTCTAGAAAATAACTTTGAAAATCTTGTAGAAATTTCCCAACGCAAACGCTTCAGTTACAAACACAAAAACACAAGTGGTGCACGAGGGAGCACCCTTGATTTTGCTGAACGCGATCACAAATTCGTTTACTTTGCAGTTCGAAATATCGAGATACGGGCTCCTTTGTGAAAAGAAGTGAAGAGAAAATTCGTTTCGAGGTTTCCAGGATGGCCAAGCGAGCTGGTGGAATCTCGCATGAAGTGATCTGATAGGAAGCGGATGAAACTAGCCTATCTAGTGTCTCTAATCTAATCGGCTCATGTTGGTTATCCTCCTTTTCGTCTGTTGTTGGATAACCATGTAGAAACTGACGGTGTAATCAGTGGTCTCAAGTAGTGCGTTAAGATCAGCGTTTGAAGAGACCGTTTTGGTGTTATAGGTACAAACAAAGAATCCTTCTCCATGGCATCTCGTTAGCGCGCTCGGTTTGTTCGCTTCAAATGACATTCTGTCCAACCACAGATTTGATCGCCTCTCACTGCTATTCTCACTTCAAGACGCCGTGGACTGGAGGGTCCAGTGTGCAGGGTACTGAAGCGGATTCATTGCTGGGTGCTAATGCGAACTGGTGTACAGAACAGGAGTTGGAGTGGAACAGCGATCGAATAATGGAAAGTCTCACTCGATGTCTTCTAGAGGGCGGATGTTAATCTAGTGCTCCCATTCAGTGTATAAAAGGAAAATGCTGCTAATTCTATTTTATACTTTAGTACCCATGAAAAATCCATATAGATCTGCTTAAAGACATAGGGTCTCCCTATTGGTGACTATATTACCTCCTATCCACATAACATCTGCAGTTTTCAGAATTTGGACAGAAGTCCATCTCACAGTTTGCAAATGAATAATATGCTGGCGAAAACACGAAAAGAGCCCAAGATATACCTAGAAACAAACTAACTTTCTTACATTTTTCGGTGGAGTGCCTTCAGTGCGCTCTTCGGTCGAGGCAGCCCTGGATTGGAGAGTATGTACAGTCGGGGAAATCTCTGTTCTTCACTTCCATTTCTTCCATTATCAGTTGTGCCACTAAATTCGTGATCGTGTACGAACGGGTAAATTGAACATTGGCTTTCCACGTTCTTCAAACACGATCAGCTTTATTTTTCACCAACAAGAACGAACGTGAGCTTTCTGCAACATCCATCATTCAAACTCTCCTTCTATCTGATCACTGAGCTATTTGAGCCCTTCTGAACGGTCATTCGCAGATTTTACCAGCTTCTCAATCTTTAACATACGTGCCTTAACACGTTCGCGAAGTAATGACTTGCTATTCAGACAAATTAAGCATTTGGCCGCTTTTTATTTGCTGCGTATTCCGTTTATGGCAGAGAAAATTAAGCACTTGGTGTTTTGAAAGCCGCAAGAATTCTTTTCTACGAAAGAGTCCAGTGAACAGACTCAATGGCGCACAACGCAGGCGTTCCAAATTGACACACGTAGAAAATTTCAAAGAGATTTCTGTTTGTATTTACATAGCTGGATAATTTCTTCTTCTAGATGAAGTGGATTTCCATAATTTCCCAGCTTTGCTAGCTCTAGCTCTCTCCTCCTGGTGAGCAAACTGCTTTCATTTCATGCTTGCTCCACCCTTAGTATCACTCTCTGCCAGAGCTCGTGTTCAACCATGTGTTTTCGTGGGATAGCTGTCGATTTTCTTGTTTCAATACATCGTTATTTTCAAATTTTACGAGCCCAAGAACAGCACGTTCCCGATTATAACATGCCCGAAACTATAGCATTGTTCTCGCGTACTAGTTCAAGCCGAAGCGTCTCTTGCTTATCAGGGCTTATCATAAGCAACTACTAGTATTCGATGACTAAAGAGTTTGACTTTATGTGAACGATAGATAGGAAATTTTTGAGCTTTGAGCCTACGTAATATAAATAATAAGCATCCTCAGCATTCTTGTCATCCAAGCAACAAACATTGGCTCCTCGACCTTGTTCTCTTGAATGTGATGCTTAATCCACAAACCGTTGTTGCTTGGAGATGACGTACGTCGGATTATTGGACGAAGTCCTGCACGTTTCCATGAGAGAATATTGCCCTAGCTCTGCCGACCTCCTAACCAGTTCGTCTAGGTAATGTTATTATTAGCTGAAAAATTCCCCTATCCATCGTTCACATGAAATCAACCACTTTAGTCGTCGAATACCACTAGTTGCTTATGATAAGTCTTGATAAGCAAGTTGTAGCACGTAAGCAGATAGTGAAGAAAACAAGAAAACGTTATCAAATGGTGGGTATTTAAAGAGCTGCGAGTTAGATTTTTTCACCATTCTCCGCATCTCTCGCAATAACATCTGCATCGCGACAAAGGTGGGTCTAGCATCTGCTAAACTGTGACAGAACACCACTGCTCCCGTGAGCTTTTTGAGTTGGTGTGGAACAATGGCTGTGATTTCTGCTAGTATGAAAGCCTGTTCATTGTAATTTAGGACTTCGACGCTCTGCAAATTTTCAGATGGCTACCCGACGTCTGCAGCGTGCCTACTAGTTGATGGCTTTCCCAGTCGTTTGTTCAGTCGCATTGAAATATATCCCTTCGAGTCCTGAAGAGATAGAGAGGTCTGTTTTTCAGAAATTTATAATTCTAACAAGATTGTTTGCTGTCTAAGTGCAATAGTTACTTCAGATCTCGTGCATTGGCTAACGGCGGAATGAGAGCTATCGTCTGACAGCCTAGATCAACTATCATACTCGTCTCTATTAACACTATTTTTTTCCTTGTTGAACACTTTAGTTGAAACAAAGTGTTCGAAATGAACTAGTGCTGCATTCAGAATATTAAAGTGACTTTTCACATCGAGAAGTTCCGTAATTTCCTAATTCGCTCAAATTAGGCGCGTATATATTCGCTAAGAGACGCTGTAGTCTGAACTAGAACAATACCATAGTTCTGGATACATGATGATCGAGAACTACTGTTTCTGTTCTCATAAAAAATTGAAAAGAACGATGTATTGACACAGGAAAAATCGATCGAAAGCACAAGGTTAGAAGATGAGCTCTCATTACAAGCGTACTGGGGGTGGGTTAGGGCCGGGTTAAAGACAAATTAATTTTTTCCACTGGAATGATTTAGTATTAAATGAGTAAAAGGATAATGGATGAAGCTCTCGGCCCTGATCAATCTCTGAGGAGTGCGCTGTGCACTCGGCTGCATTATGCATCGTTTTGAGGTGATTGAATGCATATATGGCCTTTACAATAACTCGTGGTGGCCTACCGATGTATCGAGTCAGTGCTGCTACCCTCCCAGACTAGTCTGGTACCAATTTGCCGACCCTGCAGAGATGGAAGGCTTGGTGGGCCACGGGCGCTGGGAATCGATTCCACGCGCATGTTGCATTGACGCCTCCAACCACCAAATCACAATATAATCACTTATTACTTACTACCTATTCTTTTTTATTAACAAATAATAGTAACTTTACAATACTTACTTTCGTGGATACTTGGAAGGATACTTGCACGGCCCGTCCTTAATGGTTATGCGGGTCCCAGCATAATGTCCATTTTTTGGTAGTTTTCCTGGTTTAACCATTGTGCTTCGCTTGAGTTCTGAGGTCAGTCAGGCCAAAGTCTGCCCCAGGTCGTTGCCACCACAAGCAGTCGCCGCCCTTGCCGATCAGATAGAGATTCGCCGCCATGCTACTAGTTTGATACCAGGACGGTGGTGAATCCTGGTATTGGTTTACTCTTAACTAAGCTTCCTGATGGAAACGCCGGACTCCTTCTCAGCTTGGGAGACCTTGCCAGGGAATGAATTCCGCGCTGTACATAGCAGTCCGACACCCAAGAACACCTCCCAGCGACAATGAGGCGATAAGCCGTCGGGAGGATTTTTATAATAATCATTCATAATCCTATAAGCACATGACACAATGGCAGAACACTGGGCGAAGGGCAGCCATGTGAGCAGGCAGGGGTTTCGAAAAGGATTTAGTGCGATGGACCACATGCACACGGTAACAAGGCTCATTGAAGTATCGCGAGAGTACAAAAGACCGCTCTGTCTCACCTTCATCGATTTACAAAAAGGCCTTTGATTCAGTCAAGATAGATGCAGTCTTGGAAGCCCCGGATAGTCAAGGAGTGCCTACTTAGTACATAAAGATTCTTCGTGAGCTGTACAAAAATTTCACAACCAGGGTATCACCATTCTACGACGATATTATCATTGACGTCAAAAGAGGAGTTAGGCAAGGCGACACCATCTCGCCAAAATTATTTACCGCCACCCTCCCGAACGTCATGCGAACATTGGAATTGGATTATATGGGAGTGGAAATCGATGATCGGCATTACACCATCTTCGCTTTGCTGATGACATCGTCCTTATAACACCAAACATTAGCCAAGCGGAGCGTATGCTTACCGACTTTGATAAAGCCTGTGGAAAGATTGGTCTTCAACTAAATCTCAGAAAAACGGTGTTCATGAAGAACGGATTCGTTTCGTATAGCCCATTCATGCTCAACGGAACGAATATCTCCGAATGCTCCAGTTATATCTATCTAGGTCGGGAAATCAATATGATGAACGACCTAGCTCCAGAGCTGAGCAGAAGGAAACGAGCGGCTTGGGGTGCTTTCAAGAGCATCGAGGTTGTAGCGAAGAGAACAAGGAAGACCCGACTACGTGCCTACCTTTTTTGACTCAACAGTACTTCCTGCCCTAACGTATGCGTCAGAAACTTGGTCGCTGCGTAAGAAGGATGAAAGGTCACCTAGCGTTATTGAACGCGCAGTCGAAAGGGCGATGCTAGGAGTATCCCGTTCCACACAAGTAAAACAGGGGATCCGAAGCTCCGATCTGCTTCGACGATCAAAAATCAAAGATGCCGTTCTGTACGCCAAACAATCGAAGATAAGGTGGGCCGGACACGTAATGCGTATGAATGACAACCCTTGGACAGAAGCCGTTTGTGACTGGATTCCTCGGGATGTCAAACGTACTGCAGGAAGACCACCGACCCGATGGTCAGAGTTCTTCACAAAGAGCCTTTGAAGAAAGATATGATGCTCGACGAGTCTCTAGAGCGAGCAGAACCCATTGGGTTACTCTTGCACATGACAGGGAAAAATGGAAGACTTACTGGCGCCGGGTCGAGTCACTCGACGATCAACGGGACTACAGGTGATGGAGGTGGATCCTATAAGCGCGTGTGTGGCACAGTGGTTGGAGGCGCCACTGCGACGCACACGTGGAATCGATCCCCGCGCCCATGGCTCACCAAGCCTTCCATCCTTCCGCAGCACTGGCTCGATAGATCGGTAGCCCACCGCGAGTCATTGTAAAGGCCAGATATGCATTCAGTCACCTCCAACGGTACTTAATGAAGTCGAATGCATGGTGCATGCTTCAGGGATTGATCAACGCCGAGAGCTCTATCCTTTTTAATCCAATAAACAAATAATTATGACGCAATAATCCTTGTCTTTTGGAGTCGTTGATTAAGATCATCTTCGCAATAGGGTCCTCCTGCATCTAGCGAATACTAATTGACTATATGGAAATTAGGTCATGTACTTAAGACTTGGTCAAAGAAGAGCAGGCATGTGACCTGGAAAAGCTAAAATATGCGCACAAATTACTACCTCTCCTGACAGTAAAACGGCGTTTCATTGCTCGTGTCTGCAAAGCAGAGCATGTTTAATAACGTGCTCCCTGTCCTCACGTTCTTCATAGGCCGTGTTCATCGAAGCGCATGTCGAGTTCGTTATTTGCTGACAGGGCACAGCTCTGTAAAATTTAATTCCCGACAGGTAGAACTCATAAAACATCATCAACGAAGAGTTTCATTATAGTACGAAGAAAATATCACAACAATCGCAACAATGACTACATAGATAGGACATAGAAAGGTAATTAAGCGGGGTATGACGACTAAAAAGGGTTGTAGCGGAAATAAATCCACACGAAGGAAAACCTTTTCCTAATTTTTTACCTCTACGTGTTCTTCGACTATCGAAAAGTGTAGGGGGCTACGGAGAAACCACAATTATCCATTATGTGATAAAATTAAATTTTCGACCAGGAAATGATTGAAGGTTTCATCTCTAACCGCCATGAGAAGTGGTGGTTACCGTATGGAATGGGCTCGTACGAAAATAGGAAAGGAGACTGAGCAAATCTTAAAAAAGAAACATGAAATTGCTCCATTAGTGGTTGGATGCTGAACTATGGTTACGAACGCTTAATAATAACATAAACAACCAAGTAATAATAAAATAGGTAGATTATAACAACTTAATAGTAATATGAACTTAGTAATAAACATGCAAACAGAAGAGCGAAACCTCTGCACTTAGCCTATTAACATTTGAAGACCAACGTGAGTGGATTTCGACTCATACGAAGTCGGCATAGTGACCGGCATGAGATGAGACCCACCCATTTTCTCTGCTGCGGAATATTTCGCTGGATAAACTTCTTTTGTTTTGCTACTTCCAATTAACCGATAGCTTATTAAACAGAGATAGCTAGCTGGGCATGAATGTAGGAATCTATCCTGTGTAGTTCATAGTAAAGAAACTGTTTCTTGGACGAGTTCTTTTCTTCGACTAGGGACTACTGTCGTGAAATAGGAAATCGAGGCTCTGCGATGCAACTCAACACTGATCCATAGCGACTAAATAAATGGTAATAGCATACAATAATCGTAAATAACAACACACAATAATTTTAAGTAATAGCACGCGAATAGGAAGTTTGAACAATCACTATGATAGATTATTGCTGTCTTATAGAATGGATATGTATAGAACATATCCTGACATGTATTTCCTATATGTTGTGGCAGAAACGCATAGGATAATGAAATAACAACTTAAAAGAAGACCTACTACCAAATACTGACAGAAGCAAAGTTGTGTAGAGGACGATTTTTTTTGTCACACATGACAGTTTGAAAGGTTTCAGAAGCATAGAAATTTAAGTGTAATACGAAATCAATGAAGTAATGTGAAATAATAATATGAAGCAGTATGTGGAATCACCTAAACTATACAAAGAAAATGAAGCCATCCAAGATTGCTAGCAAAATACATGGAAAACAAAATCATAGCAGAAAAGGGTAACAAAAAAGAGCTGACCCAACTTTTTTTTGGCAGTGCACAAGTGACCGGTGTAGGCTGATGCCTACTTAGAACGAGTGCTTCAAAAATTAGTACATAGATGTCAAGGTACTGACTGAACGAGCTCACCAGTAATTTAAAAGCAGTCGTATATTATGAAGAAAGCAGTGAATTCTCGGCAATGAACAGTGATTTTTTAAAAAGACTACACCGTCAGAATAATTGAGAATATTAAAAAAACTTTAAAAGAGATTTTGCTTACCGCCTTAGAGAAATGCTGATGTTTAGTATGCGTAATTAGGGAGCCACCATCGAACGCACTTCTACCAACATTTATAAGGCTTCTGCAAAATAAATACTCTATAAGTAATAAATAATTTATTATCCAGTGCCGAGGTTAACAGAAAGCCGATCTTGGGAACTAAGTAGGGTCTATTTCGGTATCTCTTATACCTCCTCATTCTAAGTAATAATCGTGATTCCTCGTAATGATTGGAAGTGAAGTAAAACTACGGCAAAAATTGAACGTCACATTCTTCAGGTAGCGGGCAAGTTTCGATAAATGCTACTAATTGTTCGATAGCTAGATGTCTTGAAGCCTAGACAGACTTATTGAACACGTTTTGCTCTACTCTCTTAACGGCATATATAAGCAATCTAAATTTCCGATTCTGCTTTAAGACTGTTTGAAATTCAAATTTTCGAAGAACAATTCCATTCTTGGAGGAAAAAATAATACCTTCACCATGTTCGCATACCCTTCAGATTCTGATAGATTTTGCTCAATAATCTTCACTATGATACGAGATATTCTTCTGATAGTGAATGGAAAGGAGACCACAAGGTCCAAATTGTGAAGTCAGCATTAGTGACGTTTCCTTATACCAAGTAGACTTTCTGTTACCTTCAGTCGTCTATAGACCGAAACTGTTTGCTTCAGCACTAAGAGCTAATAGATTTTTTTTTGTCCTGCAATACACATGTGGTCGTTGGTTCGATCCTGCGTCCAGCGTTCAATAGATTATTTTAACTTCTGAATCGGGGAAATTGGTATCCGAGTTGTCTGGGAGGATTAGAACACTGAGTTGTTAGACTGATAGGCAACCGCAACACATTGTATAGACCAGATATGTTAAGCCTTCAACCACCTCTTGCGATGCTTGATGGCGTACAATTCACAATGCCTTCATTCCTTAAGGATTGATGGAAGCCGATAGCGTTATCCCTCATTATGGCAATAGATAGGTATGAAATGCTATTGCCTAAATGTTGTTTTTGCTAAGAACGGTAGTACCCCCCACCCCTTCCTCCCACCCCTTCTCCTGTAAATTGCTATGTCGCATCACCCTATAGTGATGAGACTCAGATGAAGGAAAACACCTCTATAACGATAATTGGTATGCAAGGTCCTTGTGGGTGAGAACCTAATGCAAGGGATAACACTTGCACCTTCCATCTTAGTGACATTTGCAGTAAGAAAAAGAAGGGACATACCTAGTATGCCATTCCTCTGAAGATGAAGAGATGACAATAGACAGTACAACATGGTTGGAGTAGAAAAAATGATGTTGAGGAGAAAGGCAAGAGGGACATTATAATGATGCCAACACTTCATAACGTAACCCTTTCCCCTAACTCATTAAAACACTAGGTTATTCAATTCTATATTCAAGTAGAGAATTACCTTCACGCGTAAACTGCATTTTCTATTTGAAAATTGATATAATTACGAGTAACAACCACAACATTGCTGAGATATTTGCAAAACTCCGGACCGCAGGTGTTTGCGGTGGGGAACGAACGCGCTATTGTCCTTTCCGGGGAGTAACGCGTTCACCACCACGCCATGCGGGTCCTTCGTTTCGCCTTCTCTCAGCTAGTTCTTATCGATCTGTGCCGTCAGCAATCACCTGTCACCGGGACTGGTCTGGAGAGCCCACATCGGCATTAAACCCAGTTAAGCTGAGGCAGTAGTTGAATTCACAATATTTTGCTTTTTTATTTTCTGCCTTTTGTATTATTTTTTTTATTTATGTCATTGTATATTTTTTATATTATATTTATATTTATATGAAAGGCAGAAAATAAAAAGCTAAATATTGTGAATTCAACTACAGCCTCAGCTTAACTGGGTTTAATGCCGATATGGGCTCCACAGATCAGTCCCGGTGACGGGTGATTGCTGACGGCACAGATCGATAAGAACTAGCTGAGAGACAGGCGAAATGAAGGACCCGCATGGCGTGGTGGTGAACGCGTTACTCGCCGGAAAGGACAATAGCGCGTTCGTTCCCCACCGCAAACACCTGCGGTAGGGAGTTTTGCAAATATCTCAGCAATCTTGTGGTTGTATTTCGCATAATAATAACATGCCATGAAAAGTATAAAAGGCAGAAAATAAAAAAGCGAAATATTATAAATACGAGTTCTAAGCCTGCATGTTAATTTAGTGTTTATTCTATGGAAGATGTGACAGATGAATGTGTGTATAATCTGGAAATTTTGGAACCTTAAATAACCATTATCATGTGCAACGTTAAAGCTTAAGTGACGATTTTGGTATTAAGACTTGGTAACTGTTACGAAAAAACAAACTATGTTGGAAGGGCATTGATGAATACAAACTCCCTAAACACTGAACAAGTCTGGAGAAATCTCCTCCGTTATTTTTTCAGCTCATCATCGCAAAATGGTGTTCTGTGGTGTCAACTGCAACATTCAACTACTGCAAAGATCGCTGAATCCTCTTCACAGGCGTGCTGCGTACTTTCTTAAATAGCAACACTTTGTGGCAAAAAAATTAACTGTTCTTCCGCAAAGGAGCTTTTTTTTCAAATTATTAAACCTAGAGGTAAACATTACATGGGCTACATAGCATTTGAGTTGGACAAGCTACCGACTGAGTACGGAGAGCCCAGTAAAGGAACTTTTTTGAGTTTTTTAAAGAAATTGTATTTACAAACAAACCGAAGAAAACGCATTAAGGTCAATGTTCTTCGTCATCTCTACCCTCCTTCACACAATGTATTTCCGTCTAAGCGTCATGGGTTAATGTATATGTATGAGATTTTGATTGTGTGAATGCACCATGTTGAAGAGGCCAACAGGCTAATCAAAGGACAGGATACAACTAAAAGTCATATCCACCAAATAAGTAACACATCTATTCACAAAGAATGTGACAAAAATACTCATAAGCACTGACAAACCTCACGGAAGAGCGTACAAGTTGCCGTGCATACCTCTCGCAGAACATTAAACTCTTGAGTTGGAAGACCAGAAAAAGTGTTACCTAAGTCTAAGGCCATTTTAGGATTCCAGAATCAGGAACAACTATGTTGGCGATTTATAATTAAGTTACAGCTGAAAATATAAGAAACTTCCATTTACGATCTATCACACAGAAGCTAAAGAGATGAAGCATAACGTTGTCAGACACAGAAGACCAAAAGATATTACACACTGTTTACAATAGTGAGGAAGAGTAATTGGTAAGCCAATTTGGCGCCAGAGAACATTGTGCAATTGGCATTTTCGTCTAAAATGAGCTTAATCTTAGATAAAATCGTTTGCGCCACTTCACAGCTGCCGGCACGAATCGGCTGTTTAAAATTTTTTTTACACGACCCATCTTCACATGTACAGCGCGGATCTTAGTACTTCTCGCATTCGATTCGTTTGATCGCATCCATCATCCACGAAGCTCATCGAAGGTTTTAGGTGCGGCTTTGAATCAGCTTGATAATTGTTGCATTCTTTATGGATGTCGTTAAACGATGGTCGAGTCTACTGTCAATAAAGTCCAGGAATTGCCGCGTAGATCGTTCCCACTTGATTTGTGGACAGTGAACTGTTCCCAAACAAGTCTGGGATCGATTTTATTAGCCCGAATAACCACGGTTCACGAGAACCCAAAGCAGTGTCGAATCAGCAACCTGATTGTGATGAACGGATTCACTACAATACCTGCCCTATACCGTTTAAAATATCTGGGGCAAACCATGCTTCGACAAACCGCGTCAGCCACGTACCTCAACATCAAGATAAAGTAAAGATAATGTCAGAAAGGCACGCATGAATCCTTGGCGATCCTTTACAGGAATATTTGTACCTTACACAAGACCTTGCAGACTTTAGCGTAGAGAATGGTTCCCAAAAACAATTGAACGAGTTCGAATCGAGACTTACTGCAATGGAAGGAATATTCTGATAAACTCCTAACATCACCATGACAGTAAGGGTTATTCATAATAAAATAAAACCCTAGATTTCCTATCTTTGAAGTTGAATATGTGAGCAGACCAGTAAAGAGCACATAAAAAAACTGACTATTCTTATAAACCAGAAGTTTTCTTTGCCAAAATAGGTGTTACATCAAGGTTTATATAAGGTCTGACCATTCTGACCACTGCAACTTTCCTGAAAGACTCTTTTTTCGCAAAAAGGGAAAAAAGTGGCAAAAGTTCTCAAAACGACTATGAAGTTTATTCTGTTTCCTCTTTTGCTCACGAAAAGACACCAATACTGTCATCATCGATGACTACCACCGATATCATCATCATCATAGATGTCGCACACAGAACCTTCACAGTAGTATGAACACTGAGTGTTTCCAAGTCGCCAAAACAGCTGTTTCTACAAACTATCGAATAGAGGTGCCAACGCTTAGATACACCAACACCAGAGAATCGGCGGGTTAGGTTCGTCTTTGGAAATCACCTGTATCACTTGTATAACTTGTACTCCCGTTGATTGTTGAGTGACTCGAGGAGACGCCAGTAATTCTTCCATTTTTCCCTGTAGCGTTCAAGAGTGCCAAGTAGCTTATGCTCTCTTTCGGAAATCGTCGAGCATTGTACCCTTCTTCCAGGCTTTTCACGAAAAACTCTGAGCATTGGGTCGCTGGTCTTCCTGCAGTACGTTTGAAATCCCGAGAAATCCAGTCACTAACAGCTCTGGTCCATCGGTTGTCGTGTATATACATTACGTGACCGGTTCACCTTATCTTCGACTGTTTGGCGTACAAAATTGTATCTTTGATTTTTGATCGTTGGCACAGGTCGGTGCTTCGGATCCCTTCCCTCATATATGTGACACGGGATACTCCTAGCATCGTCCTTTCGACTGCGCGTTCGATAACCCTGAGTGATCTTCCATTCTGCTTACGCAGCCACCAGGTTTCTGACGCATACGTTAGGGCAGAAACTACCGTTGAGTCGAAAAGATGGGCACAGAGTCGGATGTTCTTTGTCCTCTTCACTACATCCTCGATGCTCATGAAAGCTCCGCAAATTGCTCGCTTCCTTCTGTTCAACTCCCGAGCTGAATCAATCATCATGTTGATTTCCCGACCTAGGTAGACGTGACTGGGGCGTTCTGAGATATTCATTTCGCTGAGCGTTAGTGGGGAATACGAAACAAATCCGTTCTTTATGAATATCGTCATTGTGAGACTTAGTCGAGGACCAAACTTTCCACAGGCTTTATCGAAGTCGGCAAGTACTCGTTGCGCTTGGATAATGATTGGTGTTATAATAACGATGTCATCAACAAAACCAAGATGGTGTAAATTCCGACCATCGATTTTCACTCCCATGTTGTCCCATTCCGGTGTTTGCTTCACTTTCTCGAGAGTGGCAGTAAATAATTTTGGCGAGATGGTATCACCTTGCTTAATCTCTCTTTTGGCGTCGATTTTAGTATCGGTGTAGAATGGAGATATCTTGGTCATGGTATTTTTATACAGCTCACGAATAATCTTTATATACTGAGTAGGGACTACGTGACTGTTCAGGGCTTCCATGATTGCTTCTATCTCAATAGAGTCAAAAATCTTCTTTAAATCGACGATAGTGAGACAGAGCGGTCTTCTGCACTCTTGCGACACTTCAGTGAGTCCTGTTATCTTGTGGATGTGACCCATCGTACTGAATCCTTCTGGAAACCCTGCTTGCTCACATGGATTTCCTTTGTCCAATTTTCTGTTAATGCTGTTTAGGATGGATTGAGAGAAAAGATTGTAGGCGACCGACAGCAGGCAGATTGGGCGGCAGTTGCCGATATCGTGGAGATCAATTTTCTTCATTACAACAGCACGGTCTTGTTGGTCTTCCACTGAGTAAGGACACAGCATTCAGACACGTACCGTGTGAAGAGCCGAGCCAGTGTGTTTACGAGGACTGGTGAAAGGTTGCTCAGGTGTTCTTACCATGGCCGAAGCTGGTGTTGTTCGGTTTTTCACCGACAAAATAGCATGTCGGATTTCGGAGGAGAGAACCGGTGGTACGACACATCCATCTTCCTTTATTTCGTAAGATGGAAGAAGGGCGTGGCTACTTAAGAGATCTGAGTAGTAGTCGTGAATGGTTTTCTGCATTGCCTTTCTGGATGCTGTAACTGTTCCGTCTAGGCGTTGGAGTGCAGTCACCTTGGTTTTGTAATTGGCGAATCTTCGGAGGGCACTGCGAATGCTTCTTCCAGACTTCTTCGACCATAACTGCTGCTCTTCTCTCTCTAAGATCTTCCTTTATCGTTTGTCTGCATTGTTTTGCAAACTTGGACGTGAACAAGCGGTTGCCTGTAGCACGTGCGATTGCACGTTGACGTATTAGCTCGAGTGTTTCTGGAGGCAGACCTCCCTTAGTGACTTTCGGACTCTCAGATTTCAGGTCGCTAAAGTGAAGGTGTTGAATTATTCGCTCATATTTCTCGATCAGTGACGGCAGCTTCTCAAGAACCAATTAATGATTCAAAAAAATTTCAGTTCATGGTTGCTCTGATGCTCCGTTTTCTTAAGTTAGCGGCTTTCTCTTTTTTCATGAAAGGAAAAAAGAAATTTCCTATAAAGGAGGAGACGGTCTGTTCTTCTGCAGAATATTAGGAATTTGGCTACATAGGTTAGACAAAACATTCGATTTACTACAACGTAGTCTATTTAGCTATGGTCTTCTGCATTGGGAAACACCCACGTCCAGTGTTGAGGGTGGGGTTTCTGGGATTGCGAGTTACCATAGACGGTCTTGGCCGTCATGGTAAATTCAGGCAGCTACTCACACTGCTAGTTCCATTCTAATCTCTGGATCCCAATGTGACGTTCTTCAGACGTTCTTTTTGGTCCAATCTTAGCCTTAAATTCTCCAGTGATGAGGTCGAAGAATGTATGGCTTTCTCTGTAGAACTTCTCCAAGTTCATATGGAAGGCTGCTACTTCTTCTTCATCATAGTTTGGTGTCGACGCGTAAAGGGCGAAGAATGCCACGGCCGGATCCATATCTTTTCAACCGTAAACGTCCGATTCGGGTCGTTAGTTGCTCGAATGAATGTCGAATGTTCATGAACAAAGTCGTATTGACGAGATGAAAACGCTGACACCGCCCACTTCTGTACTGTCGCATGTTCCGAGGAACAGTTCTTCCCCGGTTGTCACAAACGGCGTTGAATGGGTGGCGTCGTCTAGTCTCGGTCAGTCCGTTTACGTCGTGCCTTGACCTTCTTGCTTGCATGATCAGTCTTCTATCGAGAAGTCAGATGTAAGTGTGCGTGCATTGTAGGTACAGATCGTCATTTTAATTATTTGCGATTTAGGCAGCTTAGAAGACCCTGATATTTTAGCAGCCTCTCTGTACTGGTCCTACCAAACGCTGCGGAATTGGGGGGATCTTTCCAGGTCAGGAGAATGAGACCCTCTTCTTTTGCTGTATTTAGCTTTTTGATACCCACTTATAGCCTGCTGAGCCCTGAACGTGGGGGCAAGATATACTCACGAGTAGCTTTCCAGTCTCTCCCTAAGTGGAAATGGAGCTCATTTGTTGGAGACGATTCCTAACCACCTCCCATATAATTCCCAGCGACTTGGTTGCAGGTTTTTGGCAGAACTGACTCGTGAAATACAATCTGCATAGACTACAACGCACCCACACACACATGCATGAATACGCCTCGTAAACACAGAAAGTATGTGCCAAATCGGCGCAGCAGAAGCAGGGAGTCCATACCCTGTGTGCACCTGCGTCTCAGGAAAGCAAAGGTCGCTTTTGGTCCGCGATTAACTCCTTATCCACCACATGGAGATGCGTCATGTAGCATCGCGACTAATGGGCTCGAGATCCCTTATATGAGGGAGATCCGTTGGTGTTCGGAAGTACGTGTGGAAAAAGTTATTAAGAAATATCGAAAGACCTCAGAGAAAAGGCAATCAAAGACAGTTATGCGAATATGCCGGTATCGAGAACCACGTGAATAATAACTTAGAAGAGTTCAATACGATGAATCATATTATCAACAGGACTACGAAACCTAGTAAGGTTCTTCGGATAAACGAAAGCCGAAGGATTCGATTATAGAACATGGCCATGGAAGGATTCGAACAATAGGACACGCTTGGTCGGTTGATAAAAATCCTTTATTCTTTCACGGTCTGTATCGAAATTGCACAACCATGGTATCGTCAGCATACGACGAGAACACCACCAACCTAACAACTTGAACAACGGACTTCCACACAGCGGCATCATCTCGTCAAAAGTATTAGAAAGACAGGGTGGCTCAGAACAATAGAGTTCACTATTAAGATGTGCCGAGGAATACATGCAGTAATGCACAACTGAAGTGGACCTCATTTTTCCCAGGACTTTTCAAGTCATTCATCAATTACTTGCTGTGCATCACAGCTCATCTATAATTTATTTCTCTTTCTCTTGTTGCTACTTTCATTTTGATGCAATACCATGCGAATCTGCACGTTCAATATCCTCATCCTACAGTCCTGCTTTCGGAGTTCCGACATACATATGTTTACCAACAGAAAAAGAAAAAACACCGACCCGACACGATGGTTATAATTCTTTACGATGAGTGGTGAACTAAAATATGATTCCCTTGTGCCCCTTCAGCACTGAATCCACTGTAACACAGTCACATGGTGGAAAGGAGACTTTACTAATGCGTGCTTGAGACAGTCGATGCTTAGCAAGAGGAGCTCGTATAAGTAATTTATATAGCTTTGCCAAAAGTGGCCTAACGAATTAAGTTGCATAGAACTGCGTATAATGTATAGCATGTATATCCCAAAGGAACACCAAGACACTACAACCAAGGTGATTTTGTAATGAATTATACGATTATAATAAATGGAACAATAAAGAAATAGCAAAAGAGATGTCTTGTTGTATGAAGAGACATAGAGGATTTTCGATATGCTACATAACAGTTTTTTACGGATAGAATGAAAAAAAAACTAGTGAATCAAGTACTAGATGATACAATTTTTGAAGCATTCCCATTTGTTTACATGTTTAGCAGTTATTATCCATATAGTAAAAGCAAAAGCTCACAGAGCACAAAAACCACCCATCTCTTTTTATTGCTTGCCAAGCAAACAAATTCTTTTTTACTAAGCCTTTTTTCACTTTTTAAAAAGTAAAACATGATACCTACAATTGCCATCAGCTATCACTCGTTAACGGGACTGATCTGGGGGAATGCAAATCGGCAATGAACCCAGTTAAGCCGAGGCTACAGGTGGAATCTCAATGTTAACATTTTATTCGCTGCCTGTTACAATTTTTCACAGCAGGATATTATGTGTAAAGTACAACCATAATAATGCTGAAATATTTGCAAAACTCCGGACTGCTGGTGTCTACGGTGGGGTACGAACGCACTATTGCCCTTTCCGGGAGCGAACGCGTTCACTGCCGCACCATGCGGGCCTTTCGTTTCGCCTCTCTCCCAACTAGCTTTCTTTTCTTGCTTTATTTTATTTTTATTTTATTTGATCCGTCTTCACGTCTGCTGTGCGGATCACAGCACTTCTCACATTCAATTCGTTTCCTCTTATCCATTGTCCGCGAAGGTCTTCCAACTTTACGTGTGGCTTCGATTGCTGCTTGAGGATTTCCATTTCACCTTGAATGTCGTAGAATGTTGGTCGAGCAATTCTCCATGGAGCCCTGAGATAGCCGGGATGGAGCGTTCCCAATGTGATTGCAGAGAGTGATTTTTTCCCAGACAAGTCCGGTACCAGTTTACCGACTCCGGAGGGATGAGAAGCTTTGATTGCCCGAGGTGGAATCGAAATAGCACCACGCTCGTGATGACGGACATCACTACCACTGTGCTATCCGCCCGCTGCTAGTTTTCTATGCACACATAATCCT
The DNA here is from genome assembly GCA_018806985.1 of Angiostrongylus vasorum. Lineage (NCBI taxonomy): Eukaryota > Metazoa > Nematoda > Chromadorea > Rhabditida > Metastrongylidae > Angiostrongylus > Angiostrongylus vasorum. Next base: position 702,501 of record JADANN010000034.1, on the reverse strand, counting down.
CGAGAAGCGTTTTGAAGCTCGAATAAAGAGTCGTTTCAAATTAATACGAAACCGACAAAGTTTTCTCTCTTCCTCCTCTCTCTTCCCCCCTCCCCACTTGTTTCAACAATAATGGCGAACCAGAACTAGGTAAGCAGACATAAATAAGCATTCTAATGGAGTAACTCAACGCTTACAATAGCTTTTATAATGCTTTGAAATTTGTAAGAAGCAATTTGAACTAGTTGGCTTTCAACTATATATCAGCTATTCTATAGTCTCTCGTGTTCCGTGCTTCAAAACGAAGTCATTCTAGATAGGAAACGCAGCTTTCAATATGAACTGAGGTCTACTACCATCTTTCAGGGACAATCTAGAATGTTTGAGCATTGCAGGTGAATCTACTTAAAACTAACTTTATGTGGGAATGTTAAACAATTCTTTTTATCCTAAGCGTGCTTAGGATTATGACGCTGGCGAATTTTTTTATAGATCTTTTTGATAGTCCATCCCAACGGTTTACCGCCTCATTATGGATGAGAGGTGTTCCTGGGTGTTGGGCTGCAATGCACAGCAGGGGGATTCATCCCCCACCAGGGTCTCTCAGCCTAAGATGGAGGCCGGCATTTCCATTAGGAAAATCACCAAGAGTAAATCAGTACCAGGATCCACCGTCGTCCTGGTATCAAACTAGTAGCACGGTGGCGAATCTCCCCCTGATCCAGAAGCGCGGCGGTTGCCTGTGGTGATGTCGACCAGAGGCAGACTTTGGCTTAGCCGACCTTGGGACTCCAAGGAGCCACAATTGCTAAACCAGCAGAACTCCGAAACCACAGAAATTATGCTGGGGCCCACAACACTAGTGAGAACCAGCCATCAAAGTAAAAATAAATAAAATGTTTTGCTAGCCATCAAATTACGAAAAGGAACAGCTGATCTTGGGATGCGTGTAGCGCAATGGTCGTAGGAAACATAGGATCTGTCCTCACGCCCAAGGCTGACCAAGCCTTCCATCCCTTCGGTGGTCGGTAAATTGTATCAGACTTATCTGGGAGGATAACAGCACTTGCTCGATACACTGGAAGACAGCTGTGAGTCATTGTATAGGCCAGATATGCATTCAATCATCTGCAACGATGCTTGATGAAGATGAATGCATGGCACATCCATCCGAGATCAACCAACGCCCAAAGTTCTATCTTTTGATTTTCCATTTAACAGCTGGTCTTGGAATAAAAATGCGGGAATTTAGACACAATATTGGTCCTGAGTGGATTGGCTTTAATTCGATAATTTGCTTACTACAAGGTTACTTCAAAATATTCTTATTGTTCCAGCTGATAAATTAGCATGAGTTAAATATTTTATGTTTACTTATGTTTCCTATGTTTCGTTCATACCGGGCTAGCTATTACTACTCAATGCTAATGTGTTGATTTTAGTAATGATGTTGGAGTCGGGGGGTATACGACAAAGACGAAAAGTAAAAAAGGTTGTTGAGGAACTTGATATTTTTGAAAAATTTGTGGACAATATCAAGGAAGAGAAGAAATCATCTTCGGGTTTGAGTGAGTTCTTGTAAGCGTCGTGTAATTTCTTTCTGTAAATCTTTATAAAGATGGTCCGTTCGGGGTGGCCAGTGCACCGGCATCGATTTCTTCGTTGAGAGACATTGTTCGATTTCCCTTTAATTCCTTGCTGGGGGTTTTGTCTTCGTATGATGTTCCTGTATATTTTTGGAGTTTATAAATCCCAGCACTTCTCTTGTTAACCGTTGGTGAAGAAATTTCCATCTTTTCTTGAAAAATGGGCTGGTAACCTGTCCTCTGGCCGTTAAAATTGGCAGCATAGTTGGCCTGGCCATTAATGGTGTTTATTTTATTAACTACCCGCTTAATAGTTAAAATGGGTTTTATGAAAATATACGGTTAAGTAGCCCTCGTCTGTTTCTTCGTCGTTTTCTGCCTCGTCGTTGGTGAAGTGGTTCACTACATCTCTGGAGAGAAGGAATATAACTATCGATTTGATGTGGACACAGCGTTGTTCGAGTGAGCTTCTACTTACATTTTTTTTTAATCTTTGGGTTTTCTGAAGTTTTAAATTGACTGTGGTCATTATTCTATCACTCAGTTGCCATCGGTAATGTGACTTAGATCCCGGCACCCCGGGCCTACCAAGCCCTCCATCCCTCCGGGGTTGGCAAATTGGGACCGGATTTCTTTGGGAGGGTAGCAGCAGTGGCTCGAGACTTCGGTAATTCACCGCAAGTCATTGTAAAGCCAAATATGCATTCATTTACCTTTATGCCTAATGAAGTTGGATGCGTAGCGCATCTTTCAGGGATTGATCAACGCTGACAGCTTTATCTTTTTCTAATGTGATTTGGGCGTATAATAAAAAAGAATGTTTTCGGAGGTAAAACCCTTCATTCCCTTCTTTACATCTTCATGCTTTCAAGTTCTAACCATGTCTGCAGTCCTAATGATCTTATTTTACAACATTTAGTTTGCCTGATCTCGATATCGATATGGTCATAGCAACACCATGTAATAACCTGGCTGTGGTTAGCACTATGGACGAAAGTGTGGGGTTATTTGCTCCATTGCAACAAAGCATCAAGAAGGACCCTACTAGGTAAATCTTAAGCGTTGATAGTGATATGGTTTACTAGGATTATTTTACTATGAATCCTTTTCATGTAAGACTGATTCCAGTTCTGCTCTGACCTGCTAGAGAGCTATCCGGTTTTGAAACCAAAGCTTTTACCTAGATCTGTCGTTTAACAAAATATCGGTTATAGATTTGAATTTACCGAGGAAGAGCAAATGTACTGGACTATACTTCGACACGCACATTCCGCGATGAACAACGCTAGACTTCGAGGTCTTGAGGAGGTAAATGGTAACCACGTTCAAAAGCTCCCATTATCCTTTTAGGATTTCTTTTGTTATAAGTGAGCATCCTTGACATACAGTTCAAACTGATGCAGCTTTCCGAAAGTAATGCGTCTGCCATGTCTTATCTTCTTCAAAAACCAAGTTCTCGTTGCTAGTTCTTACTATTTTCTTCCTGTTCCTTCCATTTTTTGATTCTTTAGTTGCAATATATCGACTCAGATGTTCAAGAGAACTTGGAAAAACTTGCTAATCAGAAGCAGAGTGATGAAGCGGAAGCAATTAACCAGCAACGGAAAGTGCAAGAACAGAACGGCGAAACCGAACAAGGACATTTCGTATGCTGTTTGAATTGCTGCCTTTTTCGATACTGTGAAAAGAAAAACTAATTACTAGGCTGATTTTTATTTCTAGATCTTTATGATTGGAAATGGGATGGGAATGTTCCAGATTGTTGCTTCTAAAGGTGATGATGAAGGTATAAGCATGTTTAAGAATTGCCGTTTGTTTTTCTTCTAGTAAGAAATGCTAGGCTGTTTTCTCAATTTCAAACAACGATTGTTGTTGTATTTATAAACCTTGTTGAGATATGAAGTTGATCATTCAAGTAAATGGAGGTCGCCTTCAGTATCCGAATAACAGTGCATGAGCTATCGTCACTTTTTTATTTACTGCCTACTGTTTTTTAATGGCAGGGTATTATGCGAAATCAACCACGGTGAGGCTGAGATATTTGCAAAACTCCAGACCGCAGGTGCCTGCGGTGGGGATCGAACTCGCTATTGCCTTTCCGGGGGGCTAACACGTTCACCACCACACCATGTGAGTCCTTCGTTTCGTCTTTCTCTCATCTGTGTTATTGACCTATAGGAGCTATCAGCAAGCCATAGGTCCGTAGTAGCTATCAGCAAAGTGCGTGAGACAGTAATCGGCATTTTTCGATGATCCCAAGAACTACCAAACCGTTTTCCGGTTGTTACATCCACTGGCACACCATGTTGGATCGGTAGGATTCCTTTCAGCTTGAAACGCGTCTTCTTCCTGGACGGGAGCTTTTTTTTATTGTTTTACTCTTAATCGGGCTTCCTCGTAGAAATACCGAACTACTCGACATGGTTGGTGTTCTGGTGATAAACACCCTGTTGTACTTCCCCTTTTGACTCCAGAGAGCACCAGTTAGCCACATCGAGGCCGTAAACAATCGAGGAGTGCGACACATTGACTATGGTGCTATGATTACGAAAAGCTTTTTTTGCTAGTGAGATATCATTTTTTTAGTTCTTGACCCCCTTCCTACGGTTTACCGTCTCATCGTGGCTGGGAGATGTTCGTGGGTGTCGGGCCACGATGTACAGTGGGAGGATTCATCCCCCGGCAGGGTCATCCAATCTGAGAAGGAGTCCGGCGTTTCAGCCAGGAAACCCATCGAAGAATAAAGCAATACCTGCATTCACCACCGTTCTAGTATCAAGTCACATGGAGGCAAATCTCCCTCTGATCCACGAGGTGGCGACTGAGACTTTGGCCAGGCTGACCTCGGGACTCCAGGAAGACACAATGGCTAAACCAACAAGACTCCAAAACAATAGAAATTATGCTGTGGCCCGCACAACCATTGAGTAATCGCCGTCCAAGTATCCAAGTGAGTTCTTGACCCAATCACTTTGGATATGGGATTGTTTAGAAATACGAAGAAAGCTTTACCTTTCATATTTTCTTACTCTCATAAAATCTGGATTCTTGGAGACTTATAAAAATAGATCTCAATCAAAGAAGTTCACCATTGTTTTTTTTTCTCTCAAACTGGTCAATTCTTTGTATGTAGCAAAATTTTACTCTTGTATTTCCAAGGAGACGTGAATTCCTTCTGTTTTTTTTCAAGTTTCTTTTAAGGAACTGCGTGCAGAGTTCATGGGAAGTTTCCAGTTCGGAAAGGAAAGGAAGAAAAGATTACAATTTCGATAGGGTCCTCCTTAGGGCTTGGATTGTTTCAAGAAATGGCGCACCTTGGGGGGATGAAGCAGAGTATGTTCCATTTTTGTTCTGCCTTTTAAATTCTATAGTCAGCTTTTCGAAAGTGGATTTTTAAGGTGGAAACATATCTCATCGCGTCGAAAAATTCAACTTTGGGCCCAGGGTGAGAGGCCTCGTTACCCCACTTACTGGTGCTGAGCAGATTTCACAAAGTGGTGAGCTTGTATAGAAATGTCTCCATTGTTCAGAACATCCTTCCTCTTTGAAAATTGACCTTTATTTGGTCTCTGAATGAGTAATCAATATTTTGATCTCCTCTTTAGTCTACACAAGGCAGTTATAACGAAACTTTCGGAAAACAAGCTGAAGCTCAACTTATCCATTTTAACCTTCTGTGACACAGAAGTATAATTAGTGAAACAACCACAGTGATGCTGAGATATTTGCAAGGCTCCGGACCGCAGGTGTCTACGGTGGGGAACGAACGAGTTATTATCCTTTCCGAGGAGTAACGCGTTCACCACCACAACATGCGGGTCCTTCGTTTCGCCTGTCTCTCAGCCAGTTTTATCGATCACGGCCATCAGCAATCACCCGTCAACGGGATTGATCTGGGAAGCCCAAATCGGCATTGAACCCAGTTAAGCTGAGGCTATAGTTGAAATTCACAATGTTGACTTTTTATTTACTGCCTTTTACTAGCTTTCACGGCAGCGTATTATTTGTGAAACAACCACAGTGATGCTGAGATATTTTTGCAAAACTCCGAACGGCAGGTGTCTACGGTGTGGAACGAACGAGCTATTGTCCTTTCCGGGGAGTAACGCGCTCACCACCACAACATGCGGGTCCTTCGTTTCGCCTGTCTCTCAGCCAGTTCTATCGATCACGGCCATCAGCAATCACCCGTTAACACGATTGATCTGGGAAGGAGAGTAGCGCGTTCGTTTCCCACCGTAGACACCTGCCGTTCGGAGTTTTGCAAATATCTCAACATCACTGTGGTTGTTGCACAAATAATACCCTGCCGTGAAAGCTAGTAAAAGGCAGTAAATAAAAAGTCAACAGTAGGATTAGTGTTAACGTTCTTGTTTTTTTAAAGGATATCAATGTAATATAACAGATGATGGTGAAAACCTGACTATCTTGACGATTACATAAATTGGATAAGGGCCTCCTAATAACTATCCTATGTTGGAGTACAAACTTATGAAGAAAAACATAACTTCGACTTCAAAATGTGTTCACATGGTAGCCAATATCTCTACTGATTTGTAAAAGTATTCATAATTGAAATCATCGTACCGAAATCGCTTCTATTCCAGAACAGTATTTTAGGTCAGGACATCTATCGGTACTTCATCAAGGTTGTTCCAACTAAAATTTATCACGGGCTCTTCGGCAGATTTACAATGACGTATCAGTACTCAGTCACATTTCTAGTAAGTTGTCAATGCTTCTGTTATTGTTGTTTCCAATGCTATCTTTGTCTTTTGTGTCATATGTGCACGTTTTAGAAGAAAAAACTTAACGATGGTGAACACAGTCATGGTGGTATTCTCTTTGAGTACGAATTTTGTGCCAACGTAATCGAGATCAGAGAAACGGCTAGGTAGATTTGCAACAATTTTATTTGTCGTCAATATTCGTTACGATAGGACGCGTGTCGCGCAGTGGTCGGAGGCGCGCTGCAACAAACACACGATACCCGCCCCTGTGACTCACCTAGCCTTCCATCCCCGGGGTGGCTAAATTGGTACCACATTTGTCTGGGAGGATAGCAGCACTGGCTGCATACATCGGTAGGCCACGGCGAGTCATTGTGAAGGCCACATATGCATTCAATCACCTCCAATGATGCCTAGTGAAGTGGAGTGCATGGCGCATCCCTCAGTGATTGATCAACGCCGAGAGCTTTATTTTTTATCCTTGATTATTTACGACTACTCATTTTATCTTCATGGAAATCCATTTATCCTTGACTCTTCTGTGCATCAATTTTCTACTCTTGCGTATTTCCAGGTCAATAGTTAAGCTATTTTTGCGTCTGTGTGCCGTAATCGGTGGCGTATTTGCCACTAGTCGTATCCTCAACGATATTATTCAGTTGATATTGAATCTCATTGCAAAAGGTAAATCTTCTACATTATCTACTGTAAATTCCGAACGCTCATTATTACGGAACTCCGGTGTTAATGGGTGCTAGTTGCGACTTTTGTTGTTGTTGTTGTACAGGGCTTTGATTGTTCTTGTATTTAAATTATGTTATTTGATCATAGGTGTGTGTGAATTGACTTTTGGTGGTTATACCGCCATACATGAAGTAGGAAGTATGAAGGGTTGTTTTCTCGGGATTTTTTTTTGTGTTGTTCACCGGTTGTTGGCAGATTTAGGGGAAAATAAATTGTTGTTGTGTGCTTATCGTTGTTTTGTTTTTGGTCATCACTACCTGTTTCATATTTTCTTTAAAACACAGGAATGTGCTTAGCTTGTCCTTTATCTACACGGCTGTAGGCAAGCAATTTGCAGAGTACGATTGATAGAATGACGTCATAGTTTCCGATACCAAAATTTGCCAGTTGTTTACAGTCTTCTTATTGGGTTGCACTAGATGGAGATCATGGAACGTTACTTAGAGTGTGAATTACCATTAAAGGTAGGTTCTTCAGGTGCTTGCTTCTGATCCTTTCAGTAAGAAGGGAAGCGCAATAGATTTATTCCTCCACGCAGTGGTCTTTCACACTCTGGCTGAGGAGATTCCTTACTCATTCTCTTAGTTACTTGCATTCGCTCATTTTGCTTCAGCCTGATGGACTTATCACATGGTTCATCGATGTTATGACAGAACACTTATGAGACGAGGACAATTTGAGAAGATTTTGGGGTTTGCTTCTGTTTCTACTTTTTGCTTCACTGCTTTTTTTTTTCGGATGAAAACCTGTCAGATGCAGGAAATGAAGCGATTTGATATTACAAGGAAGTTAAGTGGTGTTTGTGAGTTAAAAATTTCCATGTTTAGCGATGTCATTAGTGAGTCTGATTTACTTATGCAATGAATGAAATACAGGACACATTTGCCTTTCTACTGGTTTCCTTAAGACGCGTGTAGCACAGTGGTCGGAGGCCCACTGCAACACATAGGATTGATCCCTAGGCCTGTCAAGTCCTCCATCTCTCCGGGGTCGGCAAATTGATACCAGACTTGTCTGGGAGGATGGCAGAACTGGCTCGATACATCGGTAGGCTAACGCGAGCCATTGTAAAGGCCAGCATTCCATTACCTCCAACGAGCTCAATGAAGTCGAATGCAAGGTGCATCCATCATGGATAGATCAACGTCGAGATCTTTATCCTTTATCCTTTATTGGTTTTTTTTTAGTAATTGTTCAATGAAAATCTTGGTTGTGCTTCAGTTCCCTAGTGGATTTACAGAGTGTAAACGAATATGTCAGCACTTTACATTCACATTGTTTAGTGTTGTAAAATCAACTCCTTATCTTATGTTATCATTGTTCTTGTGCCTTCCGTTGAGTCACTAGCTTATTATGAAATGGTGACCCTAAGAAATGTGATTCATCATGGTTCATGTTGATGGGCATAATATGTATAGCACATGACTTCTTATCCAACTTTATTCTATGCATATAATTTAGGTTAATTAGGTCTTGTTCGTGGAGCGATTTCATCATCACTTTCTTACTTGGATACTTGGATGGCCCGTCCTCACTGGTTGTGCGGGCCTCAGCAAAGTTTCGATTTTTCGGAGTCTTGCTAGTTAAGTATTGTGGTTCCCTAGAGACCCGGCACCAGCCTAGCTAAAGTCAGTGCAGGTCGTCACCACCACAGGCAGTCGCCGCCCTTGTGGATCAGAGGGAGGTTTGCCACCATGTGACTAGTTTGATACCAGGACGCTGGTGGATCCTGGTATTGGTTTACTCTTAGCTGGGCTTCCTGATAGAAGCGCTGAACTCCTTCTCAGCTTGGGAGACATTGCATGGGGATGAATCTCCGCTATACATCGCAATCCGACACCCAGGAACACCTCCCAGCCACGATAAGGCGGTAAACCGTTGGAGGAATTTGTAATTAGTACACAAAATAAGTAAAGTAAGCGATACCTTGTAGGAGGAAAATATTCACTGTACTACCTTACAGATCCGCATAGAATAAATTGATTTATGAACTTAAAAAATAGCTATAGGTGTAATATTTGATCAAAAAGTTCAGATAGATCGTTTTCCTTTCAGTCGACGACTTTAGTTTAGGGTTGCTAACGTTAGTAATAGAGTTAATCCATGCCAATGTTCCTTTTTCGTTTAACATTTATAGGCCGGTGTCTAAGTGAATTTCCATTGGTGTGTGGAAGGCAGATCAATCATCCGAAGTGAATTGATTTGAACTCACATCGCGCATGAAGAAAATGTAGGCGTGGGGGCACGCGCCCTCCATGTCAGAGTAATTTTTGGACTGTAGGTGTTCAATGGCGGTTATCAGAGCTTCTGTTGTCTTCGTTATTTTTTTAGTTTTTGTTTTGCTTCTTTCCTGTTGTAATGTGTCCATGCTTCATCTCTTTCACATATTTGTTTTGGTTGTATCATTCTCTTCTAACGAGAAATTATATGTATTTTTTCCATTGTTCAGATTTCTAGTACGTTCCTAATTCATCACTTCTTTAATCTCGCGATCGTTTACAGACATTATTTTCTTAAATCCAAAAAAGTGCTACAAACGGCTTTTGTACTGATGTTCTGATCAGGCATGCTTATACTGCAAGACTTCATTGGTATTGTTTTCTAAACTTACGCTTTAGCTTTTCTGGAACAGTTCACTTTTTTTGGGAAACATGGCTCGACAAGAGTTCTCATATCTCCCAAAAGTTGTAAACGGAGGAATAGCCGGCATAGTAGGAGTAAGTTGCGTATTTCCCATCGATCTAGTCAAGACTCGCCTTCAGAATCAACCGATTTTGCGGAATAGTGAAGTCCAATACAAGGGAATGTGAGTTCTTAACATTAACATTCCACCTTTATCCCTTTTCACTTGCTTGCCAGTGTTCGGTATGAAAATTTTGTTGTGACGTTTCGTTTCCTCAGTATGGGTACGTTAAGTCTTTTTTGAAAGAGGAATTGTTGCTGTAGTAGAAGAATCACAATGTATCAGCCTTCCCTTCCATCCATTGTAGCCAACAACTGCCTCTAATGATCACCTGGGAACTCTCTAGAAAGGCTGTTTCGGTTTTTGAAGGGAAACCCCGTTGGTGTAGTACGGAAAATGTCAGTTAGGAAAGAAGACGAAGCATTAGGCTGCACAGAATCATCGCATAAGTCGGAACACCTCTATGGATGGCCATTGCAAAACAACGAAAAGAGTCAGAGAAGAAATCAATGAATCAGGGATTCCATTGATATTTGAGAGTGCTTCATCTAAGTAAATAACTTCTTCACTTACTCTGGGGATAAAAACATCTATGTTTTTTCGTTGTGTGGTGAGAACTGTTTGCTTAAAACATGCGCTCTTGCACAGTTCGTTTGAGTGACGATGTTAGCCTACTTTTTTGACTAAAACAGACTTAACTAATGCACTTTATGAAAACATTTAGATGATTATGAGTGCTTGTGGAGTAGGAATTCTAACTGTTGTTTCATACATTCCATTCGTTGTTGAATGCTGTCACAAGCGCTTTTCGCGAGAATACTGAGATGGTGGATTTGTTTAACATCACGATCTCGTTAGATAGCCCTGCATTCTGTTTTACCTATGTTTTTTGAAGTAGTGCTAAACAGCATTTAAATGACGATATTCTTGTTTATTGATCACAACCTGTTTAAACTCTCCAACTTATCTACGTGCATGTCCCCGGATGGTCAAAATGGGCGATATCACTGTGAAATTCATTATTGATCGTGTGGAATATTTCTCCCCTCTTGTCGATAGACGATCTTGTTATGGTGCTAGGTATAACGTTATTATTTCATGAAACACTTCTTCCAGTGTCGTTGAAAATTTTTGACTTCATTTTTCAGTTGTCAATTTACTTTAAGGTATCATCTGATTATGTTAATGCGCTGCTATATGTATAAAGTTTCGACAATGGTCATCTCTCACTCACTCAGTGTAATACAAAGTGTTTCTGTTACTTCTAAATTTGGAAATCGTGTTTAAAGGGAGATTTATGCTCTTTAATCTGATTTTTTTAGAGGCGCGTGTAGCCCAGTTTGGAGGCGCCCCTTTAATACATATGGGTTCGATTTCCGTGCTCCAGGTCCACCAAGCCCTCCGTTACTCCGGGGTCTGCAAATTAGTACCAGACTTGTTTGGGAGGATAACAGCACTGGCTCAATAGATTGGTAGGCCACTGCGAGTCATTGTAAAGGCCAGATATGCATTCAGTCACCTCCAACGATATTTAATTAAGTCGAATGCATGGCGCATACCCAGGGATAAATCAGCGCCGAGAGTTTTATCCTTTTCCCTTTGTTTTTAAATGTGATTTTTAAAATAGAGATCTTAACAAATCAGCGACGATGCGCATTGATATCTATACAATCCACAACCAGTGATGTATTCGTCAACCTGTGCGACAGCAGAGACCAAAGACCACGCGTTTACGTTGTTAATGTGTTAAGAAATAAATTTTGCCTTATGACTGAAAGAAATGATCCGTTTCTAAGCTATTCATTTTGCTGACAGAGTGTTCTTATTATTACATATCTATATTCACCTACTTAAAGTCTATTTGTAATCATTATAGGCATTGAAAGAACTCGTTTATGAAACAAAGTTAGTATTCACATAAGAGCGAAAAGCAGATTTTACCATGAAATTCTATGTATATTAAGCATTTCAGAGTAGATTGTGCGGTGCAGACCTGGAGATCTGGTGGGACATCTTTGTTCTTGAAGGTTAGTTTGTATGAAGTCATGTTATGGATTTTTTAAACGACATTGCTTGCCTCCAAACATATGAACATTATAAATTTATAGTTCTCATCGAAAAGAAACCAGTTATCTTTTCGAAAGAGAGTTTTAAGATATGCGATTATTTTGTGCGATACGCATTATTTGTTTAGGTTCGAGCGTTATACTCCGGGTCTGCCGTTAACATTATTCTGATAACTCCTGAAAAAGCTATAAAATTGGTTGCAAACGACTTTTTCCGCCACAGTCTAGCTGTTCCTGGAGAGAAGTATCCATAATATATCTTTGAATCCCAGTAGTTCTAACACACGTTCTTTTATGATAGTGTCTAGTTTTCTTTTGTTTCTTTCAGAAGCCTTTCACTATGGCGAGGAATGATTGCGGGAGGATTGGCGGGAATGTTTCAAATTATTGTAACTACACCTATGGAACTTCTAAAAATACAAATGCAAGATCAAGGAAGAACAACAGGTAACATATGTCATTTCGGAAATTTCGTTAAAATGTGAAGATTCACATTTACGTAAATTTCCTTCAAGTTCCTGGTCAAAAGAAAATGACAGCATTGGAACTCACCATGAAACTTTTGAAAGAGCGAGGTATTGCTGGATTGTACAAAGGCTTGGGGCCAACTTTTGCAAGAGACGTCACATTTTCAGTCATCTATTTTCCTATGTTTGCTTATCTGGACTCGCTGGTAAGCGATTATTTTTCGCTTTTTTTTTTCGTTAAAGATATGTAGGAATTAATTACATGGATTCTACCTTGTCGTAGGGGCCTCGCAAAAATGATGGAAGTGGTGATGCTGTCTTCTGGACGTCATTTTTTGCAGGGCTTACCTCAGGAGCTTTTTCATCATTTGCTGTAACTCCACTAGACGTGATTAAAACGAGGATCCAAACTATCAATAAGGGGGCTAACGAAGTAAGATACAAAAATGTTCTCGACGCTTTTACGTAAGTATCCTAATCTTATCTAACTTCTCTGCACGATTTGTGTTGATGGAAGTATAACTGGAGCTGAACAAAATTCATCTCAGGAGAATTCTCGAGTTGGAGGGACCACGTGCTCTTTTCAAAGGCGCCGCTTGTCGTATGATGGTTATGGCTCCTCTTTTTGGTATCGCCCAAACAGTGTACTATATTGGAGTGGCCGAGAAAATTCTAGGCGTCAGAAAGTCTGCTCATGTCTGAGTTATTAGGAGGAAATCTGAAATATGTTCAGTGATCACGATATAGTTAAGATATTTCAAACGTCTTTTCGAAGACAAATTCTCCATTTGTAGGAAATGAATCCATTGTCACCCATAATTCCAAACAATGATTGGTTCTTCTTTGTCCACAATTACAAAGAATGGTTGGTTCTTCGTTGTATCTTACCTCATTGCGGGAATTATGTTGTACCCATTGTATTGTTTGTTTATCTTAGATTGAAGGCATCTATCTTGCTTATGTCTGTTTATGGTTCCCTTATGCTATCGTCGATTTATTGCGTAAACTCGACAAAACGAAAGACAAAGAAGCATCACGAAGAATGGCGCCGTCCTCGCAAAAGTTCCATTTCACTAGTAAATTGCCATTTTGGCAATACTTTCCCAGGGGTTCGAGAGGACCCATGCCAGAGCGTTCGCATATCGCCACCACTCACTGTCGGCTTTTATTGATGAGAGGGTCTTTGTCCATTTGTGACTAACTTTACGTAAAGACGGTAAGAACCTCTTTAAAAAGTCTCACTACTTATGATTCGCTTCCGATTGAGGATTTCGGGCTACTTGTTAGTTTGTTTGGCTCTACTGAGGAGATTGACACCTGCTGAACATTGTAGTTTTACGCATAAAAAAATCTGAATCTTGATAAAAGGATAGCAACTGGACAGGTGATGTGAAGTTCGTATGATATATTTACATATTTGGATACTTGGATGACCCCTTCAAGTGATGTGTGGCCCTACTATAGTTTCCATTTTTTTTTTGGAGTTTTGCTGATTTAGCCACTGTGATTCCTTGTAATTCCGATGTCAGCTTAGCGTAAGCCTTCCTCAGCTCGTCACCAGCCAATGCAGTTGCCGCCATTGTGATTCAGAGGGAAATTTGCCACCATGCGACTAGTTTAGTACCAAGAAGGTGGCGATTCCTGATATTGGGTTACTTTTAGCTGGGCTTCCGGATGGAAACGCCGAACTCTTTCTCAGCTTGGGAGACCCTGCCGGAGGGACGAATCCCTCCGCTGTGGATGGCAGTCCGACACCCAGGAACACCTCCCAGCCACGATGAGGGGGTAAACTGTTGGGAGGACATGCGATATAACGTTATTAAATCGTTTTTGTCAGATCTATTTCCTTTTGAGATCCCAAACGTTTATTGTGCAGTATGCGTTGTTTTCATATAGTTTTTTTCTGCTAAATGCGTGATTCATCGCGAAAACGGATGATGAAAATTCGAACTCAATGAACAAAGACGTGTGAACTGGAGTTGCTTAACAGGCGAATTCTGATTTATCATGTTCAGATGTGCTTAATTAAGAAAATTGATGGCGAAGAAAAACTGTCAAAGATGTTAAGAATATTGTCAGGCAAAAGACGAACCATGTGAACCATAAAACCAACGACAGTAAACAAAGATCGTATCCATAGTCATACATCACTCCAGCGTTCGTTTTATTTCCTCTCATACATACCTACCTTTGTAGACTTTTCTCACAGGTATGGAATTTCGAATGATGCTGCACATTTACATGCAATCGATAATCATCAGTTCCGCAAAAACCATTGAGAGATTAGCACCTATGATGATTCCCATGATTTATTTGAGTTGATGAATTTCGCTGATAGGGAAAAAAGACCTTATCTTAGCACAAAGAAGGCAGATAAATCACTCAAAAAGTTTAGAAAAGAGAGACATTCAAGAGGAGGCTCAATACAAAGCGGGCCGTCATAATGGTATTCGAAAGGATCAAATAATATTAAAAAGTGGAGTTAAGCAAGATATAAAATAATTATAAATAATAACATGGGAGAGTTTTTAGGCTTGCAGTTAAGATATTGATATCCAAATTACATCGTATGACTTTCTATTCACTACCTACTAGTTTTTTTTTCTTTTTTCATGACAGGTTATTATGTGAAGTACAACCACAACGATGCTGAGATATTTATAACATCCGGACTCCATGCCCGATTCGAGCGCGCGATTACCCTTCGCGGGAGCTCACATGTTGACATGTTACCCACTAAACCACTGAGGCTCTTGCTCTGCCTTTCTCTCAGCCATACTTATACTGAGCTCTTCTGTAAGTTCTTGAACATTTGAAGGCGTGTTTTCTTCCACCGTAGCCTTAAATTAATCATCGTCAATAGAATAGGGACGCCAACAACCTCTTTCATATTCAAAGTCGAATTTTTCACGACGGATATTTTCAAATTGTGAGGATTGTGACGTGCGACGAGAACTGGATTCTATACGACAATTGGCGACGTTCAGCTCAGCTCAGTGGTTCGATTGCGACCAGGCTCTACAGCACTTCCTAAAGCCGAAATTGCACCAAAAAACGGTTATGGTGACTGTTTGGTTCTCTGCAGCCGGGCTGATTCATCACAGCTTTTGAATCTGTGCGAAACGATTACGGCAGAGAAGTTGCAAGTGGTTTTTATTTCGACTAATACAGTTTTGTCTGAAGCAAGTTATGATATTTTAAGCAATGTAGTTAAAAACGCTAATTTATTTCTGAACCACCTAATACTAAAAGAGCTCTGCAATGATGTATAGCAGTACGGGATTCGAAACTAGAAACAAAACTGTTGCGAAGAAATGTACAAGAAGGATGAAATTACAAATCAGACATTAATTTTTGGAAGACCAAATAGTACATCATACTTGTGCTTACGGTACCCTGCCTAACAGCGGTCTACAAGTAGTTAAGATGTGAGGTTTTTCGCCAAAAGTAATAAGATTTAGAGTCTAAACCCACGGAATGTTTTCGTACCCTTTCAAAATGAAAACCCCCACAGCAGCGACTACCGGTATAACTCCATTAAATAAAGCAATTTGGACGATTTTAGACACGCCATTTGAAACAACAGATCATCTCAAGCCATACAACTTGTATGTTGAAATTTACTATATTTAAATCTTATCTTCAATCACTGCTGTGGAAAAATTGCATTCGACGTATTTTTTCAACACACACCAAATCGGGCGTGCTGGAGCGTGGCACCGCGCCAAATTTCATGGCGGCTGTGGAAGAAGTAAAACTTTTGCGATGTAAACGCTCCAGTGCTACATTTGTCGACCACAGATGATAAATCCGCGATAGCCTGAGTATTGGCAGAATTTAAAACACTGCAAGATTACGGAGAACAAGTTCCTATATCCATCTAGAAGTATATACTGTTGTCATTTACTATATTTACTGTAGTTCGTCATCGAACACTTTGCTGTCAGCATTTGGAGGAATTTTACAATTCATGTTCAGTGTACTTCTTCCATTCTTCTTTGAGTTCTCTACCTAACCGTCCCATATGATAAATGTGATTGCTGTTAGTAATCGGAAGTGGAATGAAAGTCAACTATTAGTCAAAAACTGAACTTTATAAGCATCACAAATGGAGAACTGGAGAAGTTCAGAACATGACAAATTTATGAAATAATTTCATTTTTGCTTATTCAAAATTCAAACCCTCAAGAAAAATGCTTCATATTTTTCGAACCGACCGTCTTTTAACCTTCAAAATGATGATTTGCTTTTCGCTGTGCGCTAGCTGATAATGATACCGACTTCTGCGGGATGGATTTTCCGAAGAAAACAAGTTGTTGTCATCTGACAACTATATCAGCAACCATCCAGTGTAAAAGAGCACTGCCGAGTAAAGCTGCATCATTCGAGTGGTGTTTCACCGAAGAAAATTCGCCTCGATACGACGACGAAGACAGCACATCGAGAAGGCGAACGAATGTGGACCATCGACTCGGATCACCGACTCCGCGGAAAAAGAGGACGTCGGAAGGTCATCCCTGTAAAGCTTTTTGTCAACCTTTACCATTAGCTTAACAATCCAGGAAAACTCGCATCTTTAATCGTGGTATAATATGAAAAGTTAGTTCTGGTCGGCGAAAAATCCTAGGTCCAAATAGTCTTTAGTTCAAAGGAATTGGGGGCAAAGATCAATCAATAGCGGGCGGGATTTCGTAAACCATGGCGTTTGTCCTATGACGCTCGACGAACATTCAAGAAACCCCTAGAACGATGTGTGCGACGCCCTTTTTCGCGTAAATCTATCGTCATTTTCTACATCTCAGGTCAGTTTCTTTTTCGTTTCTGCTCTTTCGCTTTCTCTCTCTATCTTGAAGCTACCGGTTTTCTAATCTTCTAATGAATCTGCCTGTTCATCATTTTGGATTAATTTTTTAAAGCCAAGAATTATTCATTATTGGAGTGTCCAACCGTATCAGAGGAAATCTGCCTCAACGCTGGCGCTGATCAGTTGCCTATTGACAGCGACAAGTGTTCAAGTTGTGGGTCATCTTTTCTTCACTGCACTGTTGCAGTGGAGAGTTTGAACAACATCGGTTGGAGAAGAAGATAATCATATTGACGAAAGGTCAGTAGTTTTGCGATGCAGTGCCTCACATCTTCTTTCTCTTCGATGACAGTCAAAATGGCCTGGAAAGACAACTGTTAGTTGGAGGTACAGAGCCGAGAGATTTTTGTAAACACCTTTAGTTCTTGATAAGACAAGATCTTTAGATCTTAACAAGTTGTTGGGTTGCAGCTAAGAATTGTTCTCTTCGTTTAGGGAATAGGTTGAACTAAACAGTAAGGTAATAGCACGTTCGTACACCACCGTATACACCTGCGGTCCAGAGTTTTGCAAATATCTCAGGACCATTGTGGTTGTATTTCGCATAAACAAAAAGTTCTAATGTGAATCGTAATGATGGAGAGCGGATAGATCCACTGCAATGCCTATTCCATTGTCATTGATAATTCACCATAGAAACTTTTCTTCGTAGATAATAAATCTCGTTTAGTTTTCGTACGTCGGTCTTCTTTCATTCTTTTTACCAACGTGGAATTACGTGAATTTCTAAGTGATTCAAGGTCGTAGAAAAGGCGTGAATATCCGCGTTTGGGCACAGTGCTCAGATCTTGTGCTGCAAAGCAAAAAACATACTCCATGGCATTGAATGGACATGTTGGATTTAATTTGATTTCAATGACGTTCAAGCAACTTTAGATTTAATCACTTTCACACTTCGCTGACTGTATAACATCTCATGTTCGTAGATAGTAGCGTCCAGTATCCGTAGCACTGAAGACGGTTGTTCACTGATTGAGCTACTCTTTTCTTGCCTGGCGAACTGCGATAGCCTTCCCGTGGTGTTCTCGAGTCGTCACTGGATGTATTCGCCGGCCAGCACGGATCGGTTATGGGTCTTCTACGTAGCGATCATGTTGCTAGCAAATATTGGTAGTTCTTAGCAATGCTGTACTCTTATTATTTAGGCTTGTAGTTATAGAATCGCTTTTTTTGGCCTTTATTCATCGCTTTAAAAGAGAAGCTGTCCACATTCGATCCAAGATTCCTTGTAACACTTGATGCTTTTAAATAATTGCCGCACATTTGATTCATGGCAATAATGACACCACATGTTTACAGCAGTATGTGAATCACAATCTTACGCTGCGACTTGATTGCTCTTAAAGGAAAATTGCAAACACTGAAAACATTTTTTAAGATTTTTATGTGCTTTTATGTAGTGACGTTGTTCTATTTTTTCATGCTTCTTTATACTTCCTCTTTCGATAAGATTTGATAGAAATTATAAGCGAAGTAGAAAGATTGATAGTTACTTTCCTGGATACTTGAATACCCCATCTTCAATAGTTGTGGGGACCTCAGCATATTTTCCATTCGTTTTTCGCTCGCGCAGTTGTTCTCCATGGTGGTGGTCTACGTCGAACATGGTGACGTCCACGAGGCCCATTCCGTAATCCTGAAATCGTTTACATCTGCGATTGCAGATGGTTGACGTTAGCCACCAGTAAGTCGGTGTCTTCTTCTTAATGAGACCGGAACGCGACCTGAGCTGTTCACCTTCTTCTTTCTAATTCCTCCTTCATGTTGTTTTCCATGCTCATTGAACGCCTAAAGTATACATACGAGGTGGTCTCTGCAATCAGAGAACCATCCAGTTCTATTTGTTCGCCTTCGCACTATGGGTTTCTCATAAACTGGGTACTCTTCCAATTTATGAGTAGTCCGATCTAATTTCCTGCCTCGTTGAGCTCGTTGATCATCTTCTCTGTTTCGCTGTGCTTCTTGAAAAGATGACGACGTCGTCGGCGAAATGGTTTGATAGGAAACTTCCTTCAATACGTATGCCTTTCTCACCCCAATTGAGTGAGTTCATTATCTACTGCTGTGCGGCATTATATGATGAGGCGTCGATGAAAAAGCTTTATGTTTGTGCTGTAGTTTCGGTAACTGTCTGCTAGTGTTCGTATATAAGACAGGTCCAGCCACTCCTTGGTCGACGAGTACTAATAGGATTGCCTATGCGCTGTCAAACAGTTTTTCGTGGTCGATAAAGGTTAGGACAAGGAGGAATTGGTACTCCCGAAATTTTTAAATCTGCTCACACGGTTAGGATGTGTTCCATGCAGAAGAATCCCCATCGGCATCATGCTGGCCTAACTGGTTGTGCCTCATTCATGGTCTTCGAAATGCGCAAATGATAATTTTTGTGAACAGCTTGTAGAGTACATTCAACAAGCATATTGGACAGCAGTTACGAAGACTCCTTCTATCATCGTTACTGGGTATGGCGACTGGTAGCGAGGTCCTCCACCGCTCTGGGATTTTCTCTTCCCGAAGGTAAGATATCACATGGTTTGCCTCAAATATGCGTAATTTGTGGCCACCAGCTCTAACTAAATCGGCGGGGATATTATCGGGTCCTGGAGCTGTTCCACTTTTTTCATGCTTTCTATCGAAAGGTCGAATTTCAGAGGGTACAATCCCGGGCAGTTTTTCAACAGCTGAGATTTCGATGTCCGTGACGAGAGTTGTGGAACCGAAAAGATTGCTATTGAACCTTTCCGCTTTTTAATTCCATGTCATGGCGGGATGTAGTGATAGTCTCATATTCATTCATCATTGCGAATAGCGGAACAGTATAGTTGCAAAGAACTTAAAGGCACTACTTCAGGCTCGGCAGTTTCTAAGCTGCCTCCAGTAACTTTTCCTGCCCGTACCGATGTGAATCCTCCTGCGAAGATCTTTTACAGTCACCATTTATTGTAAACTCTATTAGAAGTGTCGCAATAGAGTCAAGCTTTAGTTTAGTTTTTTTTCCTTCGAGCGACTTCATTGTAGTTATGGAGATGCTGTCCCAATATATTTTTCGAGGAAGTGAGGGCGAGTTTGGCAGCAACGCTTAGATCCTTCAACAAGCAGCTGTAAGTCCTCTGTCTGGTCTTCCCTTATCTGAAATTCATATGAGGAGAGGATTTTGTTGAGAATATTCTAGTCGTGCAAGATTTTTTATCGTTTTTCTTAGAAGATAGCAGGAGATCTTTTCCAGCTTACAGCCGAATCGAATCTTTGCACGGGGAAGGAAGTAATCGCATAGAGTACAGAATTCAGGTGCCACTGAGACGTCAAAGAACACCAAATCCTGACGAGTAGTACCGTCAGGAGACTCATATGTTCATCGGCGACTTTCTGCCTTTTCAGAAATGAATTTCCATGGGAGAGACCTACTGGGGACGGAACTCGTATAAGAGGGTTTCCATTTTCGTTTCGTTCTTTTATTCTGAATTTCCCCCGTTGTGTATTGATTCTCGGTAGCCTAATCTGGCTCTCCAACAACGAATTTATCGGATTTTTCTTTGCGAATTACTTTCTTCAACTGCTTGTAGGATGCATCCTGCTTGCTCTCATCGGCTGATCAAGTTGATTAGTAGCAATTGGTGGTACTGACACTTTTTGACGTGGAAGTTGAAGGCCAAAATTTGCCAAGAGGGTGGGTTTCATAAGAGGTGACTAGAAGTGAAACAGATGAGTGTACGACAAAGCCAACTCCTCCGACATTTCGTAAAGGGAATTTCCCTCCATGATTGACAAGGGTGTCCCGTTATGTCGGTCTTCTTTTTCTTCGTCTGTTATAAGGCAACCACACGGAATTTGATGCGATCGGTGCCCTCAAGTAGAGCATAAAGGTTGGCATTTGAAGAAACTATTCTTGTTTTTTACATGCACAGCAAGAAACAGTCTCCATGGCGTGTCGTGAGTGCGCTCGTTTTGTCCGTTTCCAATGACAACCTGTGAAACCCGAGATTTGGTCGCCTCTCACTGGTTGTCTCACCACAAGACGTCATAGACGACAACGCGCAATGTGCGGGGTATCTTGTTGGTGTAACCATGGTGGTTCTTTGTAGTTTCAAAGTTAGCCTAGCTGGTTCCTTTCTCAGATAATCAGCACTCCAGGCAGTTGCCGCTATTGTGGATCAGAGGGAGATTTGCCGCCACTGACCAGTTTAATATCCGGATGGCGGTGATTCCTATCGTTGGTTTACTCTTAGCTGGTCTTCCGGATGGAGACGTCCTTTTTAGCTTGGGACACTGTGTTGTCCGTTGTAATTGGCAGTCCAACGCCCAGGAGCATATCCCATTCATGATTAGGCGGTTAACCATTGGGAGGAAAAAGAATGATATGTTTCAATGCTCTAGAATAAATATCAAAAATCCTTCATGCTCAGATAAAAGAAGTGAAGAAAGCGACAACCTTTCCAGCTTCATATGTTCAAGTGTACAGTGACAAGGAATCGGAGATTATGAGAAAAGACTTCAAAGATGTACATTGACGTCTATTAACAACACTGATTCAAGACAAAAGTTTTGCTTTTTCCCTTATAAGTTTGTAGAAATGTGAGGTTATTGAATCATGAAACATCCTGGTCACGGTAGTGGGAGGTTTCGCTTACATACTGTAGGGTAAAAGTTTTCCTTAAGTTCCTGTTCTTAGTCGTAACCAGGGCGATTCAAGTGGACTTCGGTATGATCTTCATTAAATCCTGATCTAGAATTACCCAGTGAGTTCTGCTCATTGGACAAATACGATGGGCATAACGCCTTTGACGAAGAATCCTCCTAATAATCTTCTGGTAATCGGAAAGTGGTCTTGCTAGTGACTTCAAATAATTTGGCGCACATGGTTCTTTTTCATTATTTGTCCTTCAGACACGTGATATACTGTGTCAGCCGCAGAAGCACATTTACAGGGAGCAGAACACGAAAGAAACACAACAGAAGACACTGTCCCCTTCAACTATAACAATAGTTTTCTTCAATCAGTTAACATCGTCATTGTGATCAGAGTGCGACTGCAATACGACAAGAACTATACCGTCAGAGACGATTAGACGTTTCAGTTCACATCATCACTGATGGTTGTTGATGTTCATGCCAAGAAACATAAAAATGCTGTCAAGCCATATCACAGCGAAGCGACCTCAGAAGACTGGTCCCAATTCACTATCAACAAGGATAAGTGTTGAAGATGTGAATGATATCGTGGACCCTCTATAATTCTTTTCTGATAAGGCGTGTGGACTGCTATATACTACATTGTACTATAGCACACAATTCCGTCGTGTTGCTACCAGAATTTGGAAAGGTTTTACAGCTTATGTTGAGGGCTTTTCGTTAGTTATTGGAAGTGGAATCGAATCACTCAACTATTCAATTCAATTTAATTAGAACTCAATTACTAGCCAAATATTGAACTTGGTATGCCTCAAGTAGTAGTTGTTGTTGGGTTTTCGACGACATGCGGTAATATTTCGATAGTATGTTGATACTAAAAAAACCGGATAAATGTTCTTTTTTACCAACCTCATGTCAGCTTAATCATTTAGGAATTTACCGCGCTACATATTTTAGTAATTTGACTGTATTCCTTTTATGAGTCTCAATTCATTTCACGTGATTCCTGTTCTGCTGTTTCATGTTTGTAGTAATATTCTGTTCCGTGCGCTGCTTTTTTATAGCAAATGATTTCTTAGCAATTGCCTAGAAGTGTCAAAGGTTGTTACTAGCATTGGCTTTTTTATGTTGTTATAGTTCATTTGATGTCGGAAATAAATCTGTGAAGCACTACATTGCCATTTGTAGAGTTTCCAGTTTGCTGCTGATTTTTTTAGAAAATGTACACAATAAAACTAGAATG
This sequence comes from Angiostrongylus vasorum, assembly GCA_018806985.1. NCBI lineage: Eukaryota > Metazoa > Nematoda > Chromadorea > Rhabditida > Metastrongylidae > Angiostrongylus > Angiostrongylus vasorum. Next base: position 679,510 of record JADANN010000034.1, on the reverse strand, counting down.
TGCTGATTTATTTGCAAAACTCTGGACCCAAAAGTGTCTGCTGCGAGGACCGAACCTCGTTACTACCCTTACCGTCGGTCCGAGCTTTACAAATAGCATATTGTAGTTGTATTTCATATCATACCCTGCCATGAAGAAAGAATAAGCAGTAAATAAAAGGTGATTATATAATATACATGGTGTTTCCTCATTTTGCAAATGTCAACGCCTTATTTTATCCCGCCTGCTCTGAGCTAGTTTGTCCCCTAATGATAAGTGAAGACCCAGCAACGTGAAACGCATGTCGAATTGTGATCTTTATTCACTACCGGATTTTTAGTATGTTGTAGTTGAATCTGCAAACAAGTTTCTCCCTATTTTGAGACACTTTGGTGGTAGTACAGTTGTGGTTTGGACTTTTCGATTGAAGTACATAGCAGTTGGAGTTTTCTTTTCCATTAGGAATTTGGAGACGTCGGCAGCTCTTTCACCTGCTCATGAACAATGTAGAACTCGATTTATTCAACTGAACAGGTCTGCGATGAGTTGCTTCCGTTGTCAAGTGTTCGTTTAACGCAAATTGGCATTTTACTCGGGTAGGATAACCAGGCGAATTGGTGGGTTTACATATGTGGCAATGCAATAGACAATGGATATGTGTAGGATAAAATCTGTCAAGTCCTACGGGCTTACATCTATGCAGCTTGTTCTTTTGTTTGTGCACGACGTCATTTTTGTTCTCAACGATTGGTGGAATCCAGGGTGTGTGATGTTAAAATCGGGGTTTTTTTTACTGGTTGAATAAAGATTTCGGCCGGCCAAATATTCTACTGCGTTTTCAATAACCATTTTTAAGTCATTTAACAGCACATTCACATAAGATGCACACATACAACAATGTTAGCCCTAAATATCTACATCCGGAATTTTTTCCCGTTTTTATTTTCATATGAACTTGGTTTAACAGCATTATGAGATGACAATTTTTGACGTCTCTCTTTTCTTTGAATCGAAACTTTTTATACACTCAGATATTAACAAGCAATTTTACTCGCAAGATCGACAGTTATCTTAATTAATATACTATAGTAGTGTAATTATATTTGTTTGAAGAGTGACTGCGACCATCAATTGTTTTGGAGTTATTTTTTGTGTTAAGTGTATTGCAGCAAACAGTATTTTTATTACAACCAGGACTACAAAACTACTGAAAACATGTCTATCTTCGAGTCAAAGTCTAGTTGCTTGTGCGTATTCTTCACGAACTATCTCCGGCATACGTAAAGGCGACAACTTCATGGAAGCTTGTTTGACCTGAGTTTAGGTAACTTTTATGTGACTCACGCATCAGTTTTAACCTTTCGTCATTGCTAGCCTTGTGTTTTTTGGGTGTCAGGGAACTCTTGGAAAGAGCGCCAAGTTTGCTATTGTTGTGCCAAATCTGGTCATTTGCAGAGGGGGTTCGACACTCACACTTCCTAAAAGAACATATTACTTGAAGCCATGTCATATTAATTTGGTTCCAAACAAATGTACATCTGTAAACAAAAGAGTTTTCATGAGTTATGGTCGGTAAAATTGGCTGCAAAAATTGGCTTAATATGATGGTCACAATGCTGCGCTCAGTTGCTCAGTTATACGACCCGTTATGAAGCAGAAACGTCATCGATTACAAATTTTTTTCCGCACCAGTCTTCAGAATTATGTGCTAAGGTGTTCTCAGGTCCACACTACAAACTGTCGCCGGTCAGTACAGATCGAAGAGAGGTTAGTAGTCTTAAGAGTAGGTTAACACCAGTACGGCAACGACTTCTTGCACAAATTTACTCCCTGCTTTAACTTTGTGCGATGTCGAATTCCTTCGCACGTCTAGGAGCGCCACCGACCGAAGCAGTAAGATAAGCTACTGGGAAGAAATGATGATAATTGATTTTTTGAGATTGGTATCCACTACGTCCATTAGACAAACGTGGTTATAAAGTGCGCCGGAGTAAGGAAGTTTGCGTAATCACCTTTGCGCTACACTTGCCTACCTTAAACCAAAGTTGTAGTACTTTCCATGCTTACTGAAAGTAGCCATTATTCCACTTGAAATACGAAATACAAAAAAGTGGAGGTGGGTCGAGTAAACCACTCAGATTAAACCAATACCACCATCCACCACCGTCCTGGTATCAAACTAGTCGCATGGGTGCAAATCTCCCTCTAATCCACCAACGCGACGACTGTCTGTGGTGGTGACTGTCTGGGACAGACCTTGGATAGGCTGAACTGGAGAGCCCACGGAACCACAGTGACTAAAGCAGCAAAACCCCGAAAAGATGAAAATTATGCTGGGGCCCGCACATCCAGTGAAGACAGGCCATTGAAGTATCCAAGTACCCACTGTGGTAAATATTTAATATTTATCTTCTCTTCAATTGAGCTATACTATGGCACTCCGGTTGTCGTTTTTTCCTAAAAAAAATCCTTCTTTTTTCTGACAGCAGTGACATGCGACTTGCAATTTGCAAAGGAATGTGTTATTTTTTGTGCAGAAGGTGGAGTTTCCGATTGTTTGCTTAGACCCTGATAGAAGGCTATCGTTTTAATAAAGAGAGTGAACGTCTGATAGGGAGAAGTTAGACAGCAAAAAAAAAGAACAGATCAGGTGTGAAGGCTGCGAACATGCATCAAAAAGACCATTCAAAAAAATGTACACAAACACACTAAAAGCTTTAAATATATAACCTCACAGGCCCGGATATTGCTCCATTTGCTCCCTTGTCTTGTATTCATCTTCAATAGAATTGATTGAACAGGCGTGATGTTCCACAGATTTCGGAATGGAATGTACGTGGTTCTGATGTATTTACTACAGAGATTCGGAAAGGCCACTTCTGCTTTGTGACTAGGATATTTTTTAGAACGATTTCCACTTCTGCGACCACCCATGTATGAACGCAATTTTGGCGCTAGTTTTAAATTTTCGCTTAATCAATACCATTGGGATAAAGTTCGACTTAGTATAGCTAGCTAAATGTAATTTTATCGAAAACCATGCGGTGCAGATCATGACCTTCTAGGAATAATAGAAGCAAACAGGTATATCAGTTTATTTACTCGAAATTTCTGTGCATTGCAGAGGAATTTGTTTCTCATTCCTGTAAACAGTGATATAAATTACAGGAAATGAAGCATGAATTTGCTATGGGTCTTATATTCCGACACATTAAAGTTCTGCATCAGATAATTCTCCACTGGGTTAAAGTCAATAGGAGGCGCTACGCTTTATCCTGTATGATATGTTGGATTGGATGTGCTTTGTCAGCAGTTAATGCGTGGGTCGTGGGCTGTTTGGCTTGTCTGGAAGAACCGCCCTCTTCCTTCCGACTTGATACGTTGGGTGATCACATTGGATTTTTGAGTCTTTCGAATCAACTATGTCTGGACCGGCTTACAAAGCCTATACAGCACACTGCCTACCAAGATCTCGTTCAGTAGAGAGATTCGGCACTGTAGCGACTCTTACGAGGTGAGTGTGTACACTTATAATAATGATTCTCATTAATCTAATGCGTTTAGCTCAATCTTGTTTTAAGTGTTTTCCGTGCACACCCGACTCAGTTCAAAGTTGAACTTCTTTGTAAACCTATGTCACGAACCAGCAATGATTTCAATAGCTATTTAATTATTATCATTCATGGAATTCTGTCAATCCTTGACTAGCTTGACTAAACCTACGAAAAGAAATGTCTTCAAACGTTTCAAAGCTTTCAGAGTGTCTTCAGTACCAAACCTATCGACGTTTCATGTAGGTGGCGACAGATATCGATGTTCCACACTGCACAAGTACAGGAAAAACTACGACACGGTGTGAATTTATTGCTGAAAAAACCCCAGACATTATGAGCATTATTTGTAGTTTTATCTAATAATGGTAACAATGGCAACAGTAGTAGTAATTGTTACAAAAATTTAAGAGCGTTTTTCTTAGCCTAGCAGAGACGATCATCATGTCTTCCGAAATAGCTCGCTTGACGCTGAAAGCTGCACATGTGTAATCTTATTGATGAGACGTTTTTCGTCCGCTGTTCTGAGAAAATCCTACGGCCTCCGTGTGTAACAATAGGATTGTAGGAAAGAAAAAACGGAAACGTTTTTCATCTTATTTACGAGCCTACAACAGGTCGTTGTAAGAATTAAATAGTCTAGAAAGAAGTATTGAAATGCATAAAAAAGTTTTCGTAGGCTAAAATCACACAACAGCAACTATGTTCCACAATCTTCGCAACGGTGCGAAATACTTGGACTTTTTTGCTCACGGATTTCATGAAATGTTTAGGTAATGTTTGGTCAAAAACAACATTGAGGACGGTTTACTTTCGCCTTTTCCTTTTGTAAAATCCAAATTTACGATCACGGTACTGAGCAAAATTCTGCTCTGAAGTTGTTCTTTAGTCAAAAAACTGTATCACCGATGACAAATGCTCACAACGTCTTTTCAAAAGAACGGTTTTGATAGCCCTCTACAATCCTAGTTGATTTGTGCTCTAACGAATTCTTTGAGTGTTTTCAGCTTGATGACCACAATATCGATCGCTATATGTTTTACCAACCATTCTACTGGCCTACATATCGCTACGCCGCACGTCGAGCACTCTATGTGGATCCGATTCCACACAGTCTTGGATTTGAGTACCCCGATTACTGGCTAGTCATTTTCTTATCGACTAGAGCGTAGTATTGGAGACTTGTGGTGACTCTCCGTGAGTAAAACTTCTCTACTTACCGTGGATTGATGTAGCTGTAAAAGGTGGTGAGTTAAGAGAGTTAACCGTCATCAGCCTCTCTTAAAACATCGGGCGCAACCTGTTCAGAATGCGATGTATGCAGTACTTGTCGTTTACGTTCCTACTATTAATTTAAAGAGTCTATTATAAGAGATACCTTTGTAACTCGAAACAAAGCGAATAATATTTGAAGTACATTATTATCCTAGAAATTGAAAAAAAGTTGTAGTTGATACGAAGGAGAGTTTTCGTCACAGTTGTCTCTATGAACTAACTAATGCTCACATTTTTTAAAAAAATACACGGAAAAAATGTGACGGCTTTTCCTTTGTATTCATCCTACTATTTAGGAGTCGCTACAAGTGGTATACTGACTGGTTGAATCCCACTTATTGGCGTCGCTATCGCGATCCCAACTACGACCGACCGCTGTGGAATAGCTGGCGACCGTGGCAGATGGATAGGTATGCTTATTCAATGATGAGAAGATTGCCTAGGGACATGATCTCGTTGTACAATTTTCAGACGTTTTTGTGCTATCCATTAGATCAACTCTGTAGCGGTAGAATAATCTTTGCGAACATGGTTTTATGAAAGCAATTTCTATTTTCTTATTCAAGAAATTCAGCGTGCCTTATACACTGACCCGATATTTTTGCCATAAAACAAACCAGGATCCTAGAGCATTTAGGTCAAACATTAAACGAGCTATTGATATGTATCGTAATGGTCTGATTAACTTTAAAACGCTAGACGATAAGTGGATCACACCGACTGCGTATGGCCGATATGGAAAGGACTGGTCAGATGTTTACCTTCCCGCTGGTTAGTTTCTTTGAAACTCAGTTTCGGAAAGTGATCTGAACGAAACGGCGAAGTAACTGTGAATTTTGAAAGATAAAAAAAATGTTCGACGTTTCAGCTCGTTATGGTGCTCATCGCTACTTCTATGCTTTCTCCTAAGCCACGCCGAACGTCTTTCGAAACGTCATTTATTCTTCTTTCGAAGCGAACACATATTTTTTACATTTAAATTAAAATGCTCTTTAGCAGTTACCGTATACATAGTATGAGCATCCAAAGCACACGATTAATACAAAGAGAGATCCATTCTGGTATAAAGTGATCTTTCAAATATTACACGTTATTCTGAAGATAGACCGCATTCGAATACTATGAGCCAGAAACTAATGTGCAAACAATTGTATGTCTACCATTTTATTCCTATTATACATCTTTAAACTAGCTCATTCCATGCAATAACCATGATTCGTGCGTGTTGCGCAGTGGTCGGAGGCGCCCTGCAATACACATATGAGATCGATCCTCGCGCCCGTGGCTCACCAAGCCTTCCATCCATCCGAGGTTGGCAAATTGGTACCAGACTTGTCTGAAACGATAGCAGCAGCAGCTTGATGCATCGGTAGGCCACCGCGAGTCATTGTAAAGGCCCGATATGCATTCATTCAGCTCCAACGATGCTTAATGAAGTCGAGTGCATGGCGCATCCCTCAGGGATTGATTAACGCCGAGAGCATTCTTTTTATCGTTTTTTTAATCCCTCCCACAACAACTGTTACACGTTTTCATTGGCGCCACTCAAACCTAGGTCGCCGTTTTCAATCTCGAAATTCTCCGTTAGTTACTTGCAAATAAAAAAAAAGAGAAACTGGGTTAAGCGTAGACATACCAGGCATTGCATACTGTTCAATTTAAATTCTTGAATGTTCAAATGGATATTATTATCGATAGCTATTTTTTTAATAGAGTCAAGAGTTTCGTCAATTTGTTTCAGATTTTTCTTGATTTATTTTTTTCATCGTGTCGTCTGTTAATGTAAAAGTGAAAATATTACGGAAACTCAGAACATTTAGAGCCTTCTTGGCACACATGGACAAGTTGGTCAGAACGACATTAGAAGAAATTTCTATCTTGTGACAATATAATACAAAACTGCTAGGGTTGAGGGAGATTATATGCGTGTATGTTTCTGATTTCAGAACAGGAGGAAAAATTTTAATGTAGTATCGACCACTTCTGTAGATCATTACAGTATACAAAATCTGGAGAAATAGTTTCAGCATAGATTTGTCACAACACTCACTTCTGAATAAGTGAATCATTAGCTTTGAGAGTTGTTTTGAGACGCTTCGCTAGAATCGATGATACAACTGTTTCACTGTAATGTAGTCATTAAGAACTGTTACAAAAAATTTTTTCTGGATGGGCTTGTGGAGTATAACACATTTAGGTAGAAGTTAAAATTTAAGGCATCGCTTTTAAGTCACTTGTTGCTGACTTTCTTGTTGGTTCGGCGAAATCGTTTAATCGGACAGCTTAAATTGCACTTGGTCTTAAATCTATTAGTTGTGATCGACTCCCATCAGCTTAAAGTGATGTACATATTTTCAAAGGACCGCAATGTTCATGCCAAAACATTGGGAAAAAGCATCACTATATTCTTTTCACAGCACTTTTGACAGTGAGAGTGTCCTTAATTCTACGAAAATTTGTTTGGAGCTTTTCCAGTTTTTCTAAGGCGACACTTAAAAAATATCGGATCGTATTAATGTTGTAAATACATTATATGTCTGGCAGCATCCATAATTTTCATTGTCACAAAATTAAAATAATTGTAATGTCGGCAATTCCCTCCACTCTTTTCTTGTGAAAGGCGCGTGTGGCGCAGTGGTCGGAGGTGCCCTGCAACACACACGCGGAATCGACTCCGCTCCCATTATCCACCAATGCTTTCATTCCTCCGGGGTCGGTAAATTGGTACCAGACTTGTCTGGGAGGATAGCAGCACTGGCGCGATGCAACGGTAGGTCACCGCAAGTCATTGTAAAGGCCAGATATGCATTCAATCACCTCCAAACGAAGCCTAATGAAGTCGAATGCATGGCGCATCACTAAGGGAATTATCGACGCAAAGAGTTTTATCCTTATTTTATCTTTTTTCCCTGTGTCTGAATGATGCGACTCATGATGAGGGGTGAATGAACAAATGAACTCTTTCCATCATCTTCTTCTAAGATTAGACCAGTGGGATTAATCAACTTGATTACCAGCAACCAGATTTTTTTTCACTCATGTCACCAATCATATACGATTCGTAATCCGGGCTTTGCATCTCCCTTCCAACAGAAAGATCACTTTTTTTGTCCGCTTTTTCCCTATGATGCAGTTTCTCCATATATTTTTTTCTGATTGTATCTATGGCATTTATGTTCCCATATCCTACTTGTTCATCTATGCGACTTGCCACTTTTTTTGTAACACATCTAAGTCGCTCGTGCGATCAAAAAATCTTGCTCAACATACTCTTACGGTGCTATAGCCCTTCGGTAGGCTGAAGGTATCGGCACTTTTCCGGCGTTTGGTTTTTTATACCACTATTCCTGATGGAGGTTTCAAAAAAGATGCTCGGTAGTTCACTGGTAGTTCAACTCAAAAGTTGATTTTTGCACACGTGAGTAACGTTAGCTGGACGACCTACTCGACCTATCACTAATAGAATCTTCAAAATCTTAACAGCACAGGAAACCTCTTGTCGTTTCTGCCCTTCGGGTAGGATACATACGAGAATCGGATTGCGCGAATGTGTCAGTCCCAGTTATCCTCTTGCCACCTTGGCTTTCCAGATTGTTCAGCAGCACAATTCCTCCTTCGCTCATTTTCTCCAGTTCAGCAACCATTCCATTAATGGAGTCTAGCACCTAAACTCATACGTATGAATGATGACAAAACTTTACTGTGAAATAACAAAGTTGAAAGAATGGTTAAATAACTTTGTTTGTCAGAGGAACAAAATTCGCAATTAACACGCAAAATTTCGGTGTCAAAGTCGACTATTTTTTAGCTCCAGTCGCTCATTTCGTTTAGCATTCACCGGTTTCACGTCAAGAAAACTGAAATTATGAATACCTTAACTGGAACATTCTTTCGAATAGGGATATAACTCGTAAGTGTGACTATACAATTATGCAATCCTACCAATATCACCACATTTTACAAGCATCTCCTTCTTGAGCATTTCTGAAATAATCAGTATTTCTTCAATATTCCAATGTGTATCAAATATATGATGCCTAAAATGGTATCAGTCAATCTTTGATTAAAACATGAACAGTATTATAAAAAAGGATTACAGTAGCTCAGCACTTTGAAGTAAGAGTGGATTTTTTCCACAAGCTATCGATAAATTTCCAAGCAACTACAGCGCGGTGGAGTTGGAAACTTGACACACTCAATCTTGGGAGAAATGCAAAAAAAAAGAAAATACAAATCTAGTTGGCAAAGATGTATTGTGATCATAATGAATAATAAACCAAGAAGGCTCACTACGAGTTGAGGCATTTTCTTCTGTAAAGTTGGGCGCAGTTACTCCTGAAAGGTGTTAAGGAATTTAAATGAAATCTCCTTCAATTGTCTAATTCGGCATACATTCAGGAGACGTTATGGTACCCGTCCTATATTGATGAGTATTAAATCGATAAACCAAACACAATATTACGGATTAGAAACCAAAAAGACTTCGTGCATCAGCTGAGATCTATTTTAACATCATTGATGCCGAGATAATGCTATAAAACTGTAGTTGAGAATTATAAATAGTAGTTGAGAACCTCAGGGGTAAGAAATTTCCACCGATGGATAGCTTGACCTGACGAAAGAAAGTTATTCAGTACTTGGATACTTGAATGATTGGACGGCCCGTCTTTACAAGTTGTGCGAACCCTATCATGTTTTCCTTCGTTTCTTCATCTTGCAATCGTCGTTCGGTGATGGTGGTTTCATTCGAGCACGGTGACGCGTGCAAGTCTCACACCGTGATCTGTAAAACAACTGCAGCAACGAGTACAGCCGACCAACCTTCGTTACGAACACGTCCGCCCAACATGCAGGTGGCCGTCCTTCGAGATTCCTGCATTTTCTGGAGTATGGATGAACTTGGTCATCATGATAAACTCAGACAGCTGCTCGCCGTTTTTTGTTCCATTCTAATCCGTGAGTCCCAATGTGACGTTCTTCAGAAGTTCTTGTTGGTTCAACTTGGCGTCAAAATACCAACGATGACTTTGAAGAATGTATGGTCTTCTCTGCAGAACTTCTCCAAGTCCATATAGAACGCTTCCACTTCTTCTTCGTCATAGTTTGATGTCGGTGCGTAAACAACGGAAATTGTTAAAGCCGGTATTGATCCACATCTCTTCAATCACAAACGTCCGATTCGGATTGTTAGTTGCTCGAATGAATCGATGTTCACGGACAAACTGTGTTGGCGAGAACGCCGACGCCGCCGGCTCTTCTGCTGTCGCATGTTCCGAGGAACAGTTCTTTTCCGATTTCATGTATATATTTATATACATATGCACATATATATGTATATATACATATGTATATGTATATACATGCAAATATATGTATACATGTACATATGTATATATATATGTATATCTACATATATATATGTATATATGTATACAAGCGTACACACATATCTACGAAGAGACTTTCTGCAGTTCGCGAAGAACATTTTTCATTTTCATTCCCTTAAGTGCTTCTTACGTTGTTTGTATTGTGCACACTGCAGTCAAGTACTGCATTTTGCACTCGCCATATCCACCTCAGTTTATCAAGTCATTCCTGCCACCGTCTTCCTATCACAGTAACACTCGACGATTTTCTTCTTGGTGCTGCTTGTTATCTAGACTACGTAGGTTGGATTATTGAATGAGATCCCACACGTTCCCGTGAAAGAATATTGCCTTTGCTCTGCCGAAACCCCTGTCTAGTTCGCCTAGAGAACAACTAGTGTTATTATTAGTTGAAAAATTCTTTATCATCGTTCTCACGAAATCAACCAGTTTGGTCGTCGAATATCACTAGTTGCTTATCATAAGTTTTGACAAGCAAGTTGCAGCACGTGAGCAGATAGTAAAGAAAATAAGGAAACGTCATCAAATGGTCGGTATTTAAAGAGCTGCGAGTTAGATTTTCCACCATTTTCCGCATCCCTCGCAATGACATCTGCATCGCCACAAATGTGGGTCTAGCATCTGCTAAACTGTGACAGAACAACACTATTCCCGTGAACTTTTGAGTTGGTGTGGAACAATGGCTGTGATTTCTGCTAGTATGAAAGCCTGTTCATTGTAATTTAGGACTTCGAAGCTCTGCAAATTTTTCAGATGGCTACCCGATGTCTGCAGCCTGCCTACTAGTTGATGGCTTTCCCAGTCGTTTGTTCAGTCGCAATGAAGTATATCCTTTCGAGTCCTGAAGAGATAGAAAGATCTGCCTTTCAGAAATTTAATTTTTTTGACAAGATTGTTTGCTGTCTGAATGCAATAATTACGCAGATCTCGTGCATTGGCAAACGGCGGAATGAGAGCTATCGTCTGACAGCCTGGATTAACTATCGTACTCGTTTCTACTACCACTATTTTTTCCTCGTTGAACAGTTTAGTTGAAATAAAGTGTTCGAAACAAACCAGTGCTGCATTCAGGCCCTTAAAGTAACTTTTCACATCGAGAAGTTCTGTGATTTCCTACTTCGCTTAATCTAGGCGTATGTATTATTCGCCAAGAGACGCTTTGGTTTGAACTAGTAGTCGAGAACAATACTATAGTTCCGAATATGTGATGGTCGAAAACGTGGTATTTCTGCTCTCATAAAATTTGAAAAGAACACAGTAAAATCGACAGCTGTCCCACGAAAACACATGGTTAGAACACGAGCTCTAGCAGTGAGTGATACTATGGGAGGAGTAAGCATAAAATGAAAGCAGTTTGCTCACCAGGTGGAGAGAGCTAGAGCTAGCAAAGCTGGGAAATTATGGAAATCCACTTCATCTAGAAGAAGAAATTATCCAGCTATGTAAATACAAACAGAAATCTCTTTGAAATTTTCTACGTGTGTCAATTTGGAACGCCTGCGTTGTGCGCCATTGAGTCTGTTCACTGGACTCTTTCGTAGAAAGAATTCTTGCGGCTTTCAAAACACCAAGTGCTTAATTTTCTCTGCCATAAACGGAATACGCAGCAAATAAAAAGCGGCCAAATGCTTAATTTGTCTGAATAGCAAGTCATTACTTCGCGAACGTGTTAAGGCACGTATGTTAAAGATTGAGAAGCTGGTAAAATCTGCGAATGACCGTTCAGAAGGGCTCAAATAGCTCAGTGATCAGATAGAAGGAGAGTTTGAATGATGGATGTTGCAGAAAGCTCACGTTCGTTCTTGTTGGTGAAAAATAAAGCTGATCGTGTTTGAAGAACGTGGAAAGCCAATGTTCAATTTACCCGTTCGTACACGATCACGAATTTAGTGGCACAACTGATAATGGAAGAAATGGAAGTGAAGAACAGAGATTTCCCCGACTGTACATACTCTCCAATCCAGGGCTGCCTCGACCGAAGAGCGCACTGAAGGCACTCCACCGAAAAATGTAAGAAAGTTAGTTTGTTTCTAGGTATATCTTGGGCTCTTTCGTGTTTTCGCCAGCATATTATTCATTTGCAAACTGTGAGATGGACTTCTGTCCAAATTCTAAAACTGCAGATGTTATGTGGATAGGAGGTAATATAGTCACCAACAGGGGGACCCTATGTCTTTAAGCAGATCCATATGGATTTTTCATGGGTACTAAAGTATAAAATAGAATTAGCAGCATTTCCTTTTATACACTGAATGGGAGCACTAGATTAACATCCGCCCTCTAGAAGAAAAAATCGAGTGAGACTTTCCATTATTCGATCGCTGTTCCACTCCAACTCCTGTTCTGTACACCAGTTCGCATTAGCACCCAGCAATGAATCCGCTTCAGTACCCTGCACACTGGACCCTCCAGTCCACGGCGTCTTGAAGTGAGAATAGCAGTGAGAGGCGATCAAATCTGTGGTTGGACAGAATGTCATTTGAAGCGAACAAACCGAGCGCGCTAACGAGATGCCATGGAGAAGGATTCTTTGTTTGTACCTATAACACCAAAACGGTCTCTTCAAACGCTGATCTTAACGCACTACTTGAGACCACTGATTACACCGTCAGTTTCTACATGGTTATCCAACAACAGACGAAAAGGAGGATAACCAACATGAGCCGATTAGATTAGAGACACTAGATAGGCTAGTTTCATCCGCTTCCTATCAGATCACTTCATGCGAGATTCCACCAGCTCGCTTGGCCATCCTGGAAACCTCGAAACGAATTTTCTCTTCACTTCTTTTCACAAAGGAGCCCGTATCTCGATATTTCGAACTGCAAAGTAAACGAATTTGTGATCGCGTTCAGCAAAATCAAGGGTGCTCCCTCGTGCACCACTTGTGTTTTTTGTGTTTGTAACTGAAGCGTTTGCGTTGGGATTTCTACAAGATTTTAAAGTTATTTTCAAAAGGGTAGACCACATTGCGACCGTATAAGAAACGCCTAGTCGCGGACTTCAAATTGAGCCAAACCCTGCACTAGGCGTGTATAGAGCACAAAGACATAGTGGAAAAGATTTTGAGGGGAAGTTACTATATTCGCAGAGCAATCGATGACTGGAAGCAAAACTCTCGAATCATTTAGGATTAATCTCAAGAAGCCAAAAATGTACCTCGGAGGTAATGCCTCGTTATTACGCGTGATCTCACTCAATACCTCAGATTGATATTCTGACGTTAGAGAGACGCATTACCCATGTATGAGACCTCAACGCGATTTATCTCCACGTAGGGCATTCACTGGAAGACTTATCGAAAGCGTGGAATTGCGTAGAGAATCTGTTTCGTTCTCATTGCGATTGATATTTGAGTTTATAGTTCTACTTTTGCCGTCATGCTTGTGCTTAGCTGATAAGATTGCAGTCAACTGGATCTCTGTATCCTCTAAGTGTGGCTGAGTGTACCGAAACGCCCGTTGCGGTGAATAAAGGTGCGATAACATTCCTATGAGGCACAAACCACTCCACAACAGAGCGGAAGACGCATAGTCCGCATAGTTTGTGCTTGTTGTCCTACGTATATATCTCCAGACATCTATCTTTGTATTGCTTATGGGTTTACGTTTGGTATCTATCATGTGCAATTTCAGATTAATATGGCTTGGCCCCAATCTCACTTATTGAAACGACCTGCGAAATCTTTTGTTTTTTCTTGGTAGCGAACTCACCTTGCCTACACAGTCATATTCTCGCTTCACATCTGCATGAGAGTGCCCGTAAATGTTGGAACACTGGTACTGCAGGAGTTGCAGGATTCGTGAGTGAGGCAGCAATGCTCTCTGATAGCATAGCTTTCCCGTGACTCTCTGAGTGATGTTTGGTCCACTGCAAAGCCGGATTTTGTGGAGTGGGGAGGGAGGGGGGAGGGAAGGGCTCGGTCGGCACCCTTTGGGATGCCTGTCGAGGCGACTGGTATTTGTTGATCTAGGTGCATTTCGGTCTCCTGCGGTATGAAGTAATTCCCTAACGAACCGAGTACCCATCTACTACGCCCCGCCTATGCATAGCCTACAAATACTGCGTTGTATTGTTTAAGGGTTTACTGCAATCGAACATGTGGAATTTCCGCAGTTTGAGATAAATGGAGTTTGACACCGCTCTGGCATATAGAAAAAACAGATAAAGCGCACAAAACACGAAAATGCAAAAACGAGTATTTCGAAAGTTGGCCTCGTTCTGCCACTTAACCACTGTTCACGCACAACTTATGAACTTTTGCCCTAACCTATGATTGTGTTTTCTCAAATATCAGTGTCACGTACCATCTAAGAGCCATTGAATGCCTACTTTTTGGTCGTAAATTTTCTTCTAATGGAGTTGTAGGTCCCAGTGTGATAGTAGGAGGGTTTAAGATCTAGAAGTGCGGCCGAAATGCGCACGTAGGCATCAACAAGATCAAAACAACCGCTTTCCGACGAGACCTACGCAATATTCGGTATATCCATTTAAAATATTTGAAAGCTGCCTTTACATTTATTCATTTCACATTAAGAAAACAGATTCTCCCACAAACGTTCTTCCATTCCGAAATTGTAGGAGCTATTTTAGTGGTAAAAAGAAACTCCACAGGATTCCACTTTCCAGTTCTTCTCGTCCATCTGTCGTCAGTTGTTCTCATTATGTGACCGCCCCGTCTATAATCCGCTATCGATGGATACTTTTCTAGATGCCGAAGATGGGGCAAATTGCGAGTATCTGAGCTGCGCAAGCAGGCTAGACGTTGTGAGCTCCGACTAAAATTTTAGAAGACATTGTTCGAGCGCTCTATATATGGTGCGAAGCACTCCTTACGTAGCTGAAGTGTCAGCCCACCTCTCTGAAGCAAAAACAGAGCACTAGGAGGACCGTCGAATCGAAAAGATGAGCGCGGATTTTCGGGTCTTTCAGTTGGACGGTTGCTTCTTTGAGAGGCCCGAATGCGGCCTAAGTTGTTCAACTTCTTTTTTATAATTGCTCTTTCCTGTTATTTTTTTTTGTCCTTTGATCGCCTAAGGTATACTTTGAGTTGGTCTCTGCAATCAGAGAACCATCCAGTTTGACTTGTTCGCCTTCACACTATGGGTTTCTCATAAGCTGGGTATTCTTCCGATTGATGCGTAGTCCGATCTAATTTCTTGCCTCGTTGAGCTCGCTGATCATTATCTCTGTTTCACTGTATTTCTTGAAAAGAAGACGATATCGTCACAAAACGAAGGTTTGATAGCAATATTCCATCAATACATACGCCTTTCTCATCCTAGTCGAGTGAATTCATTATCCACTGCGGTGCTGCACTGAACACCTTTGGCGATATTGTGCCGCCCTGCTGAACCCCATTTTCTATGGTTATGATAACAGGCCGATAGAAAAGCTGAGTTTTCGCAGTGCGGTTCCTATAACAGTCACACAGATTTCTTTCGTAGGACGGATCCACTGCTTGGTCGACGAGCGGATTACATTTGGTTCGTCACTCTCAAGCGCTTTTCATAATCGATAAAGGTTATGACCAGGGGTAGATGATATTCCCGACAAACTTCAATGACCCTGGGCGCAGTTTGGATGCAGTCCATGCAGCAAAATCCTCGTTGAAATCCTGCTTGTTACACTGGGTGTGCCCCATCCCATATCTTCGCGCGACAAGATAACCTTCGTGATGAACTTGTAGAGGACACTCAACGAGAATATTGAACGGCAGTTGCGAAGAATCTTCGGTCACTTTTCTTGGGTAGTATGACCATGCGCAACGTTCACCACTGGTCTGGGATCTTTTCCTTTTTGAAGGAAGGCACTCATACGGTTTGCGAAAAGTACATGTAAATTTTGGCCACCAGTTCAAGGAAGTCGGCAAGGATATCATCGGCTCCGAGATCTGTGCCCTTGTTCTAGCTTTCTATCGTAAGTCGAATGTCCAACGGAAGAACTGCACACGGTTTTTCCCCCAGCGGGGATTTTATGAATACATGGAATGAGGATTGTGGAACGGAGAAGGTTGGTGTAGAACGTTTCCGATATTAATTCAAACCATGGCGGAAAGTTTTGGTGATCCCATCTTCATTCAACAGAGCTGAAAGCTGAACATTACAATCAAACAAGCCCCTGAGACATTTTTTCAGACTGCTTCCTTTCTCTGCTGCTTCCAGTTGTTCCTTTTGTTTGCACCGATGTAGATCTTCCTACAATGCTCTTCTGCAGCCAGCATTAATTAGTAGCCGTATTAAAAAGTGTTATGGTAGGATCAAGCTTTAGTTCCATTTTCTTCTCGAGCAACTCGTAGTGGTAAGGGAAATACGATCCGATTGCCTTGCTTGAAGATACGAGCCTATTTCGGCACAGCTTTTCACTTCTTTTTTCAGTCCTTTGATAACCAGCTTGTAGTCTTTAGCCCAGTCCTCCTTTATCTGCCAGACAGGTCTAGATAGGATGTCGTCCGGAATGCTCTTGCCATACACAGCTAGACTTTTTCCTCGTGGTCGACGGCATGAATTCTTTTCCAGCTTACGGCTGAATCGAATCTTTGCATGAAGAACGTTTTGATCGGAAGCAGTAGAAAATGATCGGTATGTGTCAAGTAGTCACCATTTCCTGTTTGTCAAAATATAGGCGATCTCCGCATAAGTCGTGCCATAAGGAGAATCCCATGTGCAGCGGCGCTTTTCTTTCCTCTGGAAAAAAGGAGTTTCCATGAGAGAGACGTCCTGCCTAAAGGGGCCCTGAGAGACGGAATTCGAATTTTCCGATCTTGTATTCGCTCACGTTGGCCTTTCCTATTCTGGCGTTGAAGTCTGCGACAACAAATTTACAATATGCTTTATCATTCCTGATAACTTCCTCCAACTTATAGTAGAACACATCCAATTCGTATTGATTAGATGCAACAGTCGTTGAGTAGCAATGATGATAACGACCTTGTTATGACGCGTCAGCTGAAGGCGTAGAACCGCTATTCCCTTAGGGAATTCGAGGAGAAAGGATTTCGTGTGAGTCGACGAGATGGAAAGTGGACGGGTGGACGGCAAAGCCTGCTTCACCCACATTTCATGAAGGGGCCTTTTCTCTGCGGTTGACAAGGATCCCGTTGTTTAGTTGCCTTATGTCGGTTTTCCCGACTTTTTTTTCTTACAGTGCAATCGCATGAAATTCGATGCGATCTAGGGGGTTCAAGAAGGGTGTGGAGATCGGCGTCTGTGTAAGCTGTTCTGGCACTATACGTTCAGAGAAAAAACAATCTCCATGGCGTGTCACGCGTGTGTTCGTCAGATCCGGTTCCAGAGACGCCATGGGTAGCCCGTGATTTTGTGGCCTCTCACCCTGTTGTCTCACCGCCTGTCGTCATAGACGGGAGCACCCAGTGTGCGGGGTACTGAGGCTGGCCTATTGTTGGATGAACAACTTGTTTGAGCAATCTGATCCTTCCAGGAGTCTTGAATTAACCTTGCAAAGGCGTATCGAGGTCTTCACTACGATGTGGATCCTAGAGAGGTATCATTTCGGCAACGGACCCAACGTTCGTTCTTCCCAATAGTTAATTCGAAAACAATGTTAAAACCGAAATCAATAACGAAGCTAGGAACGGAAAAAATTACCAGTCGCTCATGGACAATGTAGAGGCTGGACCCCGTAATAACCTATCCTCACATGTTGTGAAGACTCTAGCACTCCATCTGCCCAAGTGGCTTGCATGCAACCGTCATCTGTAGCAATGGAGGATAGATGTGAGTGTTGGAGCTGCCGCTAGAAAATCTGCCTTCTCCATTCTTCGCTGACATTTTTTAATGGTGGCTAACATGGTTTCCCTTGGAAGTTCGTGCTTGGTTATTTCAGGGAGACCACTATGATTGCTAAGATATTGCCTTTAATATTTTATCGTCATAAGTGAGGCGACCAGGAATCTTCTTCATAGAGGGATCTCATTGTGATCAGTCGCGACGCAACGTGTCGCGTCCACAGGTGGTGAATACAGTGTTAATTGCGTAGCAAAAGCGACATTTGCTTCCCTGAGAAGCAGATGTATCCAAGGGATGGATTCCCTGTTTTTACTTAGCTGATTTAGCACATATCTTTGACGCAAGCTTCCGTGCGGTACATACCGGACCCGAACTGTCCTTCATCGAATTAACATTTTTAATGAAGAATTCCATCTCGCAGTAGAAGGAACTAAAATGCGTCTCCATGCAATTGGATTCGCCTAAATGCAAGAAAAATGATCTCATAAAGACCTATTTAAGAAATGGGATGTTGAAGGCTGTCAGCCCTAATTATTAATTTCAGTCCATTTTTTCCTCATTTTCTTGACGAATTCGTCAAAGCAGCTACACATAGTACACAAAACCACAACGGCGATGATTTTAAAGTGACTGGGCCGATCCTAGCGAAGGAATCGAAGACATCAACGCGCAGGACTCTTGAGGAGTTTTGGATAAATTTCAAAAACGAAAGGATGAACCGGAGAGACGAAAGTCTCATTATCACGCGTGATCTGGCGCCTTATTTCAAAATGATTTCTTGACCGGGGTGGGTCTCGCTCTCCATCCCATGTGAACTACATGCGGCCAGTCCCACTCGTAACAGCACGGTGAGTAGTCCTTCTGATCAATATGGTGTTTATTTATACGTTTTATCTTCATTGATACTCCACTTTTTTCCACCGAATAATTAAACTATTGTTGTACAAAATACGTCCAGGCTCTGAGGAAGGCGAACTCGCCGAAATATCGGCCATCGACCAACAGCACCGAGAACAACGGCAACGACAACAACAGCAACAACGACAACGAAGATATATACCAACCTAGCATCAGCTGAAAAACACCAGTTTAGAAGATCATATAAACAAATATATCGCTTAAGACACTTATTCTTAGATAAACTCATGAAGCCTTTATAACAGCAACAAAGGAAAGACGATATTTCGTCACAAGTACAACATAATGCAGATGATAGAGCTTCACTGAAACGATATTGCAAGAGCGGGTTAGTACTGCTCTACAGTACAATCATGACTTTTTTCACATTTGGTACCATAAGAAAATCGTGCATATGTCGCTACCAATCTGGCTATAGACTTTGTTTGACGCCATGATCTTCAAGTCGATTTGGACAAAAATAAGCATATGGTCAAACGACCAATTCTGCTCATATGTAACCAATTGAGGGCCCTCATGAGGTACGATAAAACACACATTAAACTCCTATCAGGACTACATGTTTAACCATCTCTCTTGGGACACATTTTCTTTGATAAACTCCCGAAATCGTTATAATTGCTACAAAGACAAGACGATAATTCGTTACGAGTACAACATAATGGAGACGAAAGATTCTCTGGAACGATATTGCAAGAGCGGGTCAGTACTGCTCTCATCCAACAGGTGAAAGCAGCAAATGAGAGTGGAGCCAAATGATACAAATACTGCACTTCGGAAACCACTTAGACGGAATAATTTTCAAGCTCAGATATAGAAAAAAGAAAACTAATGGTTCAAAAATTTCCGCAAGACTTGGTGATAGGTCAACCGTGTGAGGGGCTAGAGCTCAACTTTAGACTCAACTTTAATATACAATTTGGTGGACTCCACATTGTGATAGTAAGGCACTCTTCAATATTCCAAAACCAATTTTCGACAGCAAAGAACGTGAAAATGAAAACGTTTCAGAAAGATAAGCAGGAATCCGTTTTCGCCTCACTGAACTCTTTCATGAAGTATTGTTCAGTCCCTCACAGGAACCCAGGAATCATCCGTCAACGTAAAAGATCTGGAGAGCACAAATTGGCATTAAAGACAGTTAATATTAAAGTTGTATAGGTTGGAAATAGAAGTTTAGACATTTGAAACTAATGTTGACTAGTCAGCGTGCAGTCTTTCATTGATGATCTAACACGAGGTTGACAAAAATCGTTACTCGACCAAAGTTTCCAGGTCTTCGTCTTCATCAGAGCCGATGATCCGAGTTGATGGTCCGAACCTGCTTGTCTTCCCAATGAGGCGTCTTCGGCTTCGTATCCAGTCGTGTTTTCCACAGCAAGGTGCTGATTGTTGAGAGCAGTGATTGTCTAGTGATCCCTGCCTATTTTCTGAAACGTCCAAAAAAATGGTTTTCGAATATTAAAGAAGCCGTAGTATCGCAATCTGGAGTCCATCAAATTATACATTAATATTGAGTCTAAAGTTAAGTTTTAGCCCCTCACACAGTTGACTTATCACCAAGTCTTGCGGAAATTTTTGATCCATTAGTTCTCTTTTTTTCTGTACCTGAGCTTGCATATTCCTCCGTCTAAGTGGTTTCCAAAGTGCAGTATTTGTATCATTTGGCTCCACACTCATTTGCTGCTTTCACCTGTTGGATGAGAGCAGTACTGACCCGCTCTTGCAATATCGTTCCAGAGAATCTCTTTCGTCTCCATTATGTCGTACTCGTAACGAATTATCATCTTGACTTTGTAGCAATTATAACGATTTCAAGAGTTTATCAAAGCATGTAGTCCTGATAGGAGTTTAATGTGTGTTTTATCGTTCCTCATGAGGGCCCTCAGTTGGTTACATATGAGCAGAATTGATCGTTTGACCATATGCTTATTTTTTGTCCAAGTCGACTTGAAGATCATGGCGTCAAACAAAGTCTATAGCCACCAGATTGGTAGCGATATGCACGATTTTTTATAGTAGCAAATGTGAAAAAAGTCATGAGTGCGGATAGCCTTCAGCACTTCATACTTTGAAAAGGATCTTATATGGTAATTTTTGTAGAAGTATTTTAGTTTCTTTTACGATGAAAGGGAACGTTTCATCAGAAATCTTAATTCGATGAAGGACAGCTCGGCTTCGGTATCTAACCCCCACGGAAGCTTACGTAGGTCCTTTCATTGTGGAATCTATCACATTCATTTATTCAGTAAATCTGAATGTGGACAATGGTTCTTTTGCGTTGCTCAATAGATTTCACAATTTTTCTTAAATGGATTGTATCCGACCGACTTGATTCACTTTTATGATGACTTCGGGCGCCTTCTGTCCTTTTTACTTTCTTTTCTAGCACTCATTATCTTTTCTGTGGCCTTCATTACATGACAACGCCGAAGATTTTTTCTTTCTTTTTATTGTTGACTGGAAAATGCATAATGTGTGGTGCCGCGTTTGGCAGCTGTAACAGAAATGGTTTGTTGCATTGAAAGGAGTTATGGAATAGCGATTCAAATATTTTTAGAACGAAACAAAATCATATGTTAAGCGGATCTCAACAATTCTGACATATAATTCATTTCCTCGCAGCCACCATCGACGAAATCCTTCAGACTTTGCCCATCGATTCGAATGTTGCTCAAAGATTTTCAGTCTTCCCCATGAATTTCCTCAAACGCTTCCTTTGTGTGTTGGAGCGACCACCCAGCTGACTCCAGACAAGTTCGGTACCAATTTCGCGACCGCAGACGAAAAAGCCTGTTGCGACAAGTCAGCATTGAGCAGGGTTCTTGTATTTATTGAACGACATCACTGTTAGCGAATTTTTCCATGCTATTTCGATTCCAGTATTGACAAAATAATCAGAATAAAGCGAATGGGTTAGGGAATTTTCAAAAGCATCGAGAATCTAAGTGAAAAGGACTAAGACATGCGAGTTCGTACCCTACTCTACCAGCACTTTGCTGCAGTCGTCCTCGTGAGAATTAACAGAATGTTAAGCAAAGGAAAGCCATGTGAGTGGGAATTTTCAAAAAAAGGTTCAACATGGTACATCACTTTCCCACTTCATTGTCACCAATTTCAAACAATATTGCTACGGGACTAACACGATTTCCACTTGTCTCGTATTATTCTGGTTGGACAATCTTTTTTTCTCTGGATTGAAGTCAACGAACTATTGACATCCCTCTAGTGATGACGATGCTGTGGGAGTCCAACAAGAAAGTTTGTACACATGAATTCGAAAATGGGATTAAACACCATTGTCACTGCCCAAATTAAATGCTCGAAATTGAAAAAACACATCCATTTTAGTTAATGTCGACTGTTAACAGCTTCTCCGTTCACGTGTAAACGAATATCTGTCGAAGGAACTCAATTTCAAAGTGTCTGCGGATTTTTGAAGCGAGTCACAGTTAACCAAGTGGTTCCGCTAGCCCCACAAGTGCTATAAACCTCACATCCCGTTATTGTCTACTGTTTTTCTTTCTTTTTTTTGGCGAGAAGTGTCCAAGGACATCGTGTCTCCGTAAAAAAGGCAGCTGCTCTAATCCGAAATGGGAAAAGATCAAGATTTGATTCTATGACCCTCTTAAAACGCCCTTTAAAAATGCTAACACTTTAAGGTCACTTGTAAGCTTCAAAAAATTTTATTAGTAAAGCATAGAAATATCAGTGGGCGGGTGAGGACTGATTTACGCTCACACAAGCATTGTTAGACGAAACAACGTACAGAGTAAAGTCCGTGAGACAAAAATTAAGAGAAGACGAACATAAAGTAAGACTGTAGAAAAAAGAAGAACCGTTTAAGCAAAAATTAACAAAGAGTACCGGCACAACTAATTACCGTCTGCGTGTAGCCATTAAAACAAACTAACGTGTTGTAAACCAATACAATAATTGAATAGCCCGTATTAATAGTAACCAGATGTGAATCAAATAAGAAGTCATGGACTCAAGCTGGAAAGCATTGTAGGGGCTCATTGATTAAATCAATATGTTATGTCTCAGAGAGACTTTCTCCAAGATTGAAGGAAAACGATAGTGCGGGTTAAGCAGCTGTGCGATTGACACAAGATGTGGTGATAGTAAAACAATCCAAAACTAATCATAAAAAACATCTCCACCGAAAACAGTGATTGTTGTAGTGAAAGAGCTTCTGGGCAAAACCAAAGATTAACCAAATTTCCTTGCAGAGATATTACAACATAATGGGACGAAACTGGAAGTAGAGATGTCACAACTAGGGATCAGTGAATGGAGACTGCCTCACTTAATCATAATGAGAAGGGAATAGTACAGAATCACACTGAAATGACATAAATCACTTTAGTAACGATTAACGCTAAGCGAGCATATGAGCATGAACTGTTAGCAGATATAATTATAACGCACAAGAAATAACGTAAATGTAGAAGGCGATGAAAAAATTCCGTCATACTGCTACACATCCAAATGCTTCAGTAGTTCCTCTGAGCTTCTTTTTTCCACTCGACTCATTCGTTCTTCGCGTTTTCATCGTTCTTTTTCCTCTTGTCGCCAAAGTAATTGCAAGACTTCTTAAATTTATTCATGCCGAAAGTGCCGTCTTTCACAGCTCTCGCATACGAGTCAGCTATTTTATCTGCATACCGTATTTTCACCTAGAACCAGACACTATTATTATATTAGTAGCCTATGTTCCATCTATATTGATCTGAAAATAAGCGAGCATTTTCATTCCAGAATAAACGTGTTCTTTTCCCTCTTTTTCTAAACTCCTATTCATTCACCCAATGCCAACCGCATAACTGGCCTAGTGGCAACACATTCCAGACTGAAAAGTACCTTTTCTGACGGACAGAAATCCTTGAAGGCCTTGTTTAATATGTAACGTGAACGCAGTGAGCATTTAATATGCTTGCTGATTCACCCCCACCCAATCACCTCTTCTCTTATCTCTCTTGTTTTCTTTCTTTATCTATGTAAAAAGTAGTCTCAAAACAGCAACATTCGTGATTCAAACGATAAACACTGGGTGCGCTTTAAAAAAACTACTAGAAAACTAAACAATGATTGAAGATAATGAGGCTGGTTTTTCAAACTGACTTGTTCAATTGCTTTGCACCATTCAACAGCTCTTGATTCTGGATCGAAAAGATAGTAGATTCGTTTCGGCTAAAACAATCACACCATTTAACATATAACCCTAAGGGTAGCATATCACTACGTCGAACTGAAGAGAATTCGAAGATTAGCAAGAGAAACAACGTCAATAAAAAACAAGAACGAAATATACCGTATGAACGAAGAATGCGCGAAAATTCTTCACTTCAGTTCGCATACAAGGAGACCAAGGCACTTCACCTTTTAACTCCATACTGTTCGGATCAACATAAAAAAGATGAGGACCCTCGGTGAGTAAAAACATCCTTCGCCGAGAAAAAAGGCCTTTCTTCTTATCTATGAAGCCAGAGCGGATAATTAAATTGTCTTGTACGAATCTAAAGCGATTGTAAATTACATAAAAATAATGATACTACCGTGCTCCTCGCTATTAAATACTTCAAACAAATAATTAACAATCATTTTTTAGAAGGCATACAGATGGTAAGGATTTTCCTTTCGTTGCTTTTCAAGCTTTCGTTGTCGTACAGCCATAGCTTTCTTATCCACTTTCAGTAGTTCAACCATGTCACTAAAACGACTACCTAGTGAAAAGACAGCCAGAACAGACCTGTTTTTTAACTGACCTAGGAATATCCACTGCGACATTTAGAATTTCGCTATTCAAAGACGGTTGCTTTCTAAAACGTAGGGAAATAAATAACTAGTACTAAAAAATTTGACGGTGAAAATTGGTTATGTAAGACAAAAAGATCCTAACTATAATAAACATTATGCGACGATAACAACTAACGAAGGGCCCATTTCCACCAGTGATAGATTCATTAGTCGATTGAGAGCTCTTTCGCTGAGACCTGGTTCTATCGTATTCGAAGTTGCCTCACCCTCTGCTTAAAAAGAAGTGCGAGTTAAATTTTAGAAAAGAAAATTACAAAAGATAGTCAGCTTTGTGAACGTCATGTACTTGACACTATCCATTTCTAAACAATAGTAGCTACCTATTACTGGAGCGATAGACAGGATTATGTTTGGAGGTCTCATATCGGTTATATGATTCCAATTAATTCCACTGAAGAATTCATGAGATCGAAGATTGTTCAAATCATCAGATCCAAGCCGACTGACAGGATCCAGTACCTAAAAATCCATCTTTCCGGTGGGAAAAATGACACACTGTCTTGATATCATGGTTGAGGAATGGGCCGGTTGGAAAACAAGCAATGATGTGGACAGTTCATTGGAAAACGTGCAGATGAACGAATCAAAGCACCTCCTAAATTCCTCAGAAGTTCATCAAAAAGAAAACCTACCAGAAGCTTTGAAACGAAATCTTTGGCAACACCAGGAAAATCAGATGGAAACGTAAAATCGAGTTTTTGAATTTTGTTCATCAGGTGAA
Source organism: Angiostrongylus vasorum (assembly GCA_018806985.1). Classification (NCBI taxonomy): domain Eukaryota; kingdom Metazoa; phylum Nematoda; class Chromadorea; order Rhabditida; family Metastrongylidae; genus Angiostrongylus; species Angiostrongylus vasorum. The sequence goes on along the minus strand of JADANN010000034.1, from coordinate 654,111 downwards.
AGTCGTTGATGGCACGGAACGGAGCAAGGCCGGAGATCATTTGGAACACGATCGCACCAAGCGCCCAATAGTCACATCTGTTACAACAAAAAATTTTTGTAAGACATTATCCATAAACCCGTGTGGTGTCACTTTCGTTAATTAAACAGATTTTGTTTCCTTAATTCATGGACAAAAAAATGAAAATAAACATTTCAAACTTACGGTGGACCCACTTCATCGCCTCGTAGCATTTCGGGACTCACGTACTGAGCGGTACCAACAAATGTGGCACGGCGGGTATTTTCGAAAGCTGAAAAATAATTAACTGCATTAGATAGAATTATATATGATATCTTATGGAAGCCGATTTAAAAGTTGATGTTCACTGAATTTCATAAACCTAAGTGTATCCAACCTTTTAATTTATTAGCCAACGTAAAAAAAAGCGAGCTAGTAAACGAATAAACGAATATGGGAACATTTGGATCACAGTACTATGTTACTTTTTTCACTGGTAACATGTGACGAACTATGTGTATTGACACCAATGCATATATTGTGGAAATAGAAAAAAATTGTTTTCCTTAGCTTTCAACCAATATATCTAAGCTCACAGCGAATTTTACCAACTGAAAGGAATACTGTTACACAGATCTTTGTTTACAAAGGTGGACGCTTTTTTTTATTCTATCAAGGTAAAATTCTGATTTTCCAGAGAAATACATGTTTTTTCCGTCAAGGGTCGAACTTCGAAAAACTAGACAATAGAAGAAGCACGATTTAGACTACCAGTACATGCTGGCATTCCGAGCACTGTAACGACGATGTATATTGCTGCAGTGTTCCCCCCTTAGTAAACTCAGTAATTTAAACTTTTTCAGCTCTTTGTGGGTTGCAACTCTAAAAAACATTTGAAATGTAACGACCACCACATTGACGCTGAGATGTTTCCAAAATCTTTTTCGGGAGCTCACGTGTTACCCACTGCACCACCAACGCCCATGCTTTGACTTCCTCTCCGCCAGTTTTTTTCCCCTAACGGTGCCATCAGCGCATCACCCGTCAACGGGAATGATCACTGTGATTGCACTTCACATAATACCCTGCCATGGTAAGAAAAGGGCAGTAAGTAAAAAAGTTACGTAATGTAAAAATAAAAAGGATAAAGCTCTCGGCGTTGATCAAACCCAGAGGGATGCACTGTGCACTCGACTTCACTAAGCATTGTTAAGGTGACTGAATGCCCATCTGACCTAAATAATGATCCACGGTGGCCTTCGAATGCATCTAGTCGGTGCTGCTATCGTTACAAACAGGTCGAGTACCAATTTGCGGACCCCTGAGTGATGGAAGACTTGGTGAGCCTAGGGCGCAGGATTGAATCCATGTGTACTGCAGGGCACCTCTAACCACAGCGCTCTACGCGTCCTAATGATGAATAGAGACATAAAAAAGCTATGTAGCTATATCAGCATTTATTACAGCCTGTCATGCAGGCACAGCACGCACGTACAAGCACCAGAAAGGAAAACCTTTAACAAAAAATGGTATGCCGATGTTGCAAGATTTGTTGAAATTGGACTGTTTAAAATGAAGTCCTTTTAAAAACCATTTAACTAATAGCATTTTTCAAGTTCACTGACCCATCAGCTGCTCGTCTGACTCAATTGTTGAACTGGTACTACTTGATGTTGTTATCTCAGCAAGTTTTCTAGATTGCCGCACCTTTCGTACTTGAAAAGGGGAATCATTCTCCTCTTCGTAATCAACGAATAGAGACTCGTCATAAATTTGTGCACTGCCAAAGTCCGTGAGCATAATATGGCCATTCTTTCGAAGAAGTATATTTTCGGGTTTCACGTCACGATGAACAACGCCATACCTAAAATTGATTAGAATTCGATATATGAACATTATTTCTATTTGCTACACGAATCTACCATACTTCTAACGTCATAGAAAGAGGAGGACAATGGGAGATAATGGAACCTTGAAATCGATAGGACACACTGACGTCTTGAGGTGAGCGGTAAGCAGTGCCAACAACGATATATCCTATTTATGCTATGGCTAAGCTACTACGACAAAGTGAGAATGATTCTTGTCATAAAGTTGCAGATATATTACATTTCCAGAATACTGCTTCGATTATTACTATTAAAATTATGAGCAAAGATACTGTTGTTTTCCTCTTATCATTACACCATAAATCTTCGTCAAACGAGATATTGGGCTAGTAAGATGGGAAACTATTAGGGAGGGTTTCCAGGCGATAGGAATAAGTGTGGACCAAAACAATGAAGTAAACGCCGTACGACCTAGGTAGATTTAGAGGATGGAATCCCTACCTATATCAAGCATGATCCGCAAGAATTATGGATATATAAGCAATGGTTGCGGATATGCGGACTGTATCTACAATGCTTATTCTGCTGAAAGCCTGCAATGAAGCAACTGAAAAGTGTGTTTGACGTACTCGAAAATCTCACCACCAAATAAGACTCATGTTTACTTTGGGGAAAAACATGGCTAGCTACATAGTACACCAATTTATTATACTATTCATAGCCCAGCAAGCTATCGGTGGGTATTTCTCTGCAGAAACAATGAAAATGGACGTCGTTCCCTCGAACACGAAAAAGCTGACCCAGGGAAAGCATTAATTTAGATAGCACCGAACAGAATGGACACGAAAACGCCAATTTTATTATTTTAATTGTTCAATTATTTTATTTTACTTTACTGGGTCAGTTTTACGCTGTATAAATCTTAAATGATTACAGAGAGGATTTGTACTTTCAGCGTATGGACACTAGCATCGGAATGAGCACTCGACGATGAATAGCGAGCTAAGAAGACCAAGCAGAAAAGCGAGTTTGACATAAAGTTACAGCCAAGTAAATGCCGTTTAACTTTGCGCCATTGTTAACATAAGCTCGAACGCAAGCATTTTTCCAGATCTCTAGAAATCCAATTTGAACGTCCATGAAGCGTTTCCCTTCTTTTGGCTAGTTTTTTGAAACACGTTTATCAGCATAATCAACGAGAAATAAGACCGGCTAAATCAACACTCTTTTCAGTGTCAACAAGATATGTTTGAAAGCCGCCAAGAGAGCTACTTAAGCATATTTTGAACCGCTCATTCTCTGTAACAACTATATTTTTACACTCATTAGAGTTGAAATAACAGTGCGTTGCCTGTCAAATTAGCAGTTAATGAACTCGATGGAGAAGGATTCTCTTGTATATTTCTAAGGGCAGAATAGAGCTTTCCCAGCTGATGCCCCTTACATCATGTGTGTTAGACGAGCTGTCAACTTATTGCAAGAATCGTAGGCAAAGGATTTCGAGTGCCATAACCATAAAGAGATAAATGAACCACGTAGAGGTTATACGTGCCACTGGGGCGGTGCGCTTGATTGCTTAGAATGTATACCGCTCGTTATGTGTTGACGATGGGAGCAAAATATGATGCTCTTCGTCGTGGAGCAAGCTTAGCCCATTGGACAAGTTGGCAGTTGAAGACAATGAATGAAAACTTATTTTTACATTTATTATGTTTACAAAACATTCCACCGCTCACTTCACTTCGTTATCAAGAAACCACCTTATTGCTTATAATTGTCGACAATGAGGAGGATAGAAATAACTTTCCCGTGAAATAACTTCGATACATAGCCTTAAATGCTCGAAAAAGAGGGAGAATGAGCTAATGATCATCGCTCGCACTTTTTAAATGTGAAACTTCACATCCAGCTGAGCAACTTTTCGTAATCGCTACTATTAAAAAAATTTCCACTAGAACTCACTTATGAATAAATTCAAGTGCGGCAACAATTTCAGCAGCATAGAATTGACAGACACGAACATCAAATGATCCAAGACGATTTAAAGCAACCAGTAGCTCGCCATGATGTGCTATATCGCTGACGAAATCTGTAAGTCGGTGGGAAATCACAACTCAATTCTCGAATACGACATGTCTTATCATTTCGATATTTGGAAGCTACATGAACTAACGCCGCCTGTACTAGCTGTAATCAAACGTCCATCAGCAGACCGCATTCGCCACGATTGTGGCGCCACAGCTCCTTAGCACGTTCGAAAGCATCACATAGGCTGCGTGTGGCTCATATTCTTCATATTTTTGTAGGTTACGTGTGGCCCATATTTCTAATATTTCCATCCAAACGGAACACACGGTTATATCGCAGGGATCTGACCACCAGAGAGATAACATGGTATCCCAAGCATTCGTGAGATATAATTATTGGAAGCGACATCAAAATGCCAGCTAAGTACGTCACCGTTTTTTAACTACACGGTATTGGAAGAAACGAACGATGGATATAATCACACAAACGGAACCTAATTACGTGCATATGAAACCTATAACATGGTATGGTACGGCGGAGACCTGCAGTTCATAACTATGTCTCAATAAAAGTACATGGTGGCCTTTAGTGGGCTTTTAACACCTACGTGGGGCCTAAAGGTGCATCAAGTAGTCTGAGCTCGTTTATGAAGTGAGTAGTACTAGGGTTATTCGCAGTCATATTTAATTAGCTGCACCCAACAGGCAAGCGAAGAACGCTATGAGGCGAAATAGTAGTCAACATATCTGGAAGAAGTAAATTCACTGCTACGCCTGCTGCTTTCCCTAAAGTCCTTGTATAAACCAAAATCACAGTTGCACCCTGAATGAATTTACTGATGAATTGTGAATGTAACCACACATCTATGTCAGACCGGTCAACGAGCTGAAATTCATCAATTATTCCTCATAAGGTTTACGAAGCTTTTATTGGCTCATTCACGACACATATAACAGCTATAGAATTATTTATAAGCATATCCACATTTTCCTTTGCGCAAATGTGAGTCTTCAAAGTGTAAAACTAATGGATTCGCTTCATGCTATATTATTCCTATTCATCATTAGATGCCAACGCGGTGATGAAAAATGCGAGGCTCTAGCCTTTTCTAGGATAATGAACTTTTTGTTGGAGAATGTGCACAAGGTGGTTTACTTACACTAACAAACCTTTTCTTTTTCGTATATATAGGAGAGCGTCAAAGAGTTAGATAAGCAGTAAAGGACAATAAGAATTACAATGAGAATAGAAATGATCAATGAATATTTCTTTCTACTGCTCCCAAAAAACAAGACTTCGTTTAGACAAACTGATAAGCTATTGAAAAGCAGGTTACCACTTAACACATATATTTTTTCCTTAAGAAAACAACACGGAACGGCTTATCTTTTACGATTTGCGGTTACTCGCCCTCGCATACTTCATCTGCTGGTAAACAAGAGAAGGCTTAGATAGAAAGCCCATACGGCTGTCGTCACTTGAGGTCAGACTCAGACAAACTGGGTTTGAATGCTATATAAAAACGAACCGCAGAGAACACGGGAATCTAAAGAGGTAGTGGGAATGAGAACGGCAGCATTGTGCTATATCCATTACTCATCCACGAAAGCGGGTCATTCGTTACCCGCTCCCATTACTCTGACACTAAGACATGGTAACGACAAACGGCGATTGCGTAAACGTGAATAGAACCTATGGGCATCTGTTAACGAACTGATTCTACAGAAATTACGTTATAAATTACGTTAAAAAACAGTATTAGCAACATAGCAGTTTGCCTACGAGTCAATATGTACCGAAGTAGTAATTTTTTTCCAGAAGCATTGCCTGACGCGAACGTTATCCTTTCACTGACAGGAAGTGTAGCACCGGGAAAAAAAGCCTCCACATATCAGTAACTTTAGTAAACTAACGAAAAAGAATAGATCTAGGAGGAATTTGACGAGCCACTTGTTGAACATACATACATAATCGTTCTGGATCGTGAAATGTGCAGTAAAGACGAGTAACGAATGGATGACCGCCTCGTTCATAAGTCAATGAAGCTAATACATGCTTTTCACGAACAGTAGCCGCCAGCTTCTGATGACGAATTACAAAATCCTTTTGAACAACCTGAAAAGAGGATTGTTCAAATAGTAAAGTTTCAATCCAAATCGCGAATGCTAAAACAGAAAAAACCTAAGAAGCATGGAATGTCTAAACAAACTTTGATAGCCTGTGTTTGTCCACCATTTCGCTCTCGTGCAAGATAAACCTAAACCATGACGATGTTACTTTCATACGCTTTCTCGCAAAGAACGTTCCTAGGAAAATTATGCAAAAAACTAACTGTGCTGTATGCCCCCTCTCCCAAAATTCGTAGAAAGAAAAAATCGGACGCTCTCTTCCTGAGCTTCTGCGACTTCTCGCCATTCTTTCGCAACCTCAGTGAGAGTCCTTTATTTTCATCTGGTTCCAGTAACGTACATGAGAACGTGGACAGCTTAAAATTGTTAGAAATAATTTTCCTTATCAATTTGCTTTTCGTAGCTCTGTATTGTATATTAGTTCAGAAAAGCTGTTATCTACTACTAATTTCTAATGGCACGAGAAATTAAACAAAATTGTTCATTTAAACTAAAAGAACACTTCGCCCTGGACAAAAATATGAAGTTCAAAAACTATAAAACAACTTCTTTACTCATGATTCCTACATTAACGTCATTCGATTAGATGACGTTGACAAAGAATTAAAGTTTAGAACATGCATATATGTTCTTCAGTAACCCAAAAAAAGGACTTGGGTCACTTTACCACAGTAAACCCAGATGGTGGTATTCAAAATAACTACTGCCAAAATTACTTTTAGAGTTCCTATATCAAATATAAAGTCGCATGGTGGCAAATCTCCTTCTGATCCACAAGGGCTGCGACTGCCTATGGTGGTGAAGACCTGGGGTAGACTTTGGCCAAGCTGACCTAGGGACTCAAGGGAGCCACAGTGGCTATGCCAGCAAAACTCCGAAAAAGTAGGAATTTTGCTGGGGCCCGCATAACCAGTGAGGACGGGCCGTTCAAGTATCAAGTAAGTAACTATATCAAATATACCGTTTGCGCTTCTCGAGACGATTGTGGGTCACAGACTGCAAATTCCGCCCCTACAGACATACGACTAGATGAGGTCAAACTCCCTAAAATCTCGAATATCTGTAACATAACTGTGAGCAAACGATAACGATGTACGAGTGTTATGAGGTATTTTATTGAGGCACAAGTAATAACAGCATGTGGAGTGAACCCAGTAGTGAACAAAGGAAAAACATTGTTTAGCTAATATCTTGCATTTACTGAACGCCTACGACAGCACTGCAGTTGATACCTTGTATTCATGATGTGCGAATGAAACTTAGTCTCGTCTTGATGAGTCTACGATGGTACTAATTACATGACTTCTAGTGATGACATTAGCGTGCGAACAAACGCAACATAGCAGTAGTGAAGACTGTCTGTTTCAAAGAACTCTCCGCCTTATCATGTGCACTCTGCGGAACTACACACATGACATACAGGAACATAAGCAAACAAGGCAGCGAACAATCAGGTGCTCCAGCAACCAAGAGGAAATGAAATCAAATAAATCCCGCCTCTTTCACCTCCTACTTTCTCAATTCACATGTGTTTTCTAGATGACGAACGCTATGATCTTTCCACCAGACTACCATGCTATGTAAACACATCCTTCTTGTTCACGCTTTTTTTTTGACTGCGTTCTGTTTGTGTGAAAGGTCGTTGAACTGTGTTGCTGTTTCGGCGCTGGTGTCATCCCTCAACAAACATCAGAAGAAGTGATGAGTGAGCGGACGACAGCCAGAATGTCTCTAATCAAACACACATGCATACAAAAACTTAGTAGAGAGTGTTACTAAGAGCGTTTGCAGTAAAAATAAAGTGAGTAGACTAGAACAGTACAGAAAATGGAAACAATTCGACGAATAACGCCAAGGGTAGTTAGTATAGCTCGATTTTACTAACGAACATTTCTCATTCTACAAAATCTAAGTCTTAATCCCGATTTCTAGAAAAATGAAAGGCCACCTACAAACTACCTTAATTGTAGTAGGGAGGACTTGTACCCTTAAAACTGCATTACCAAATTTATTTCACAAAGAAAGAAATGCGGGAACTTCCGGTATGGGTGCATTTTTTTCCGGCTTATCTACTGAATCATGAGATGCATTTAGTAATGAGAGAGAGAGAGAGAGTAGCTTTCTGCATTGAAGCAGATCGTCCAAGACAAAATTAATACGTAATATTGGTGGGTACCATGGATCCGAGGTGGTAAAAACAAAACTTGACGATGACGAAAGTGAGCGAATTCGGACAACTGCGAATTTTACCATCACATCTAGTCCACCTTTAATGTTTTTTACCAAAAAGATCGTTCTAGTTAGGATATATTTTCCTCAGAGGCATGACCTAAGGGCTAAAATAATAAAGTATAGCTGACTATTAGGAAACGCTCTACAGTTAGCACATTGAAACGTGACAATCCGCACACAATGACAAACGACGTCAATCAGCAATAGAATAATGGTTAGCACTACGAAAAAATACCCTTACACAAGCATCTTAACAAATACGAACTTAACTGTTTAAGATATTGCACTACATGACGAATTCGATCAAATTTATCCGAAGCTCCTTCACAGAAGTAGAGTTTTCAATAATTTAATTACTTTCCCAAGTTCACTCCTATTTATATGACCCGACTTCGCATAGCCTGTGCATCCCAGCAATTAATCAGCTCGTAGTCTCGCATCCCTCATCCACGAATGTCTTCAACCTTGTGTGTTATTTGGGTTATTTCCTTTTGAGGACCTCGACTTCTTCATGAATGTCGTTGAATGCTGATGAAGTAGTTTCTTCGACAAATCCTGTGGCAGCTGTTCTACAGTGCTCCCACGTCTCCCCCACTGGCAGCCTGGGTCGGCCTGCTACCAATTCGAAGCAGCCATGTTTACAGTGCACGGCATCTCTGACCACTGTGTCTCTTGCACCTCTTTCATACCACTCACTACTACTTTGTTTTAGTTACTGAATTATATGCATACAAAGCTAATTAAACAAACTCCAATATTAGGAAAAAAAGGAAGAGCAAGAAAACATAATTAGCTCTCTATTCGATCAACAAATCAACACACAATTTCACTGTTAATGCTGATGATGTGTAGTAAAGACGAAATAAGTATAGAAATATGAGGAAATATACCAGCATCACATGGAGAAGACGTGTCCGACCTTTTCTTCCTTGTCGATATTTTGGCGTAAAATTCCGACCCTTGCAAGTAACATTTGATTGTGATGATGTCATAGTGAAAACACTATTTTCGTGTCGTGTGTTCTTCTTGTTGGAGACAATGAGAGAGAAATGAAAATGAAAATCAGGAACAGAAATAGAAACACTAACACGAATGAACAGTATGAAAAGCAAATGCGGAAGTGTCACGTCGTGAAAGCACCATCACCACTACACTATCGTCAACTTTCAGTCATTTGTGAATTACAGCGCTTTTCAACAGGATATTATTTTAGAAACCGAAGTTTGCGCCCTTCAACAAACGAGAAGTACTAACCCGAATAAGTCGGAAATTCTGCATGCTGTTGTTTTTGTTTTTTGAAGCGGTCAGAGTTAATATGATGAACGTCCTAGCAATACGAAAGATAGCTGGTGGATGAAAGTTGTTCGTTTTACTTCCAGCAGTTGCGTACACACAAACTCAGTGCTCGTCAGCAGTGTTGTTTTCAAATATGGCAGTGTGGCGAATGAGCGATAGCCGAAGGGCAGCCATGCCAGCAATCCATGTATCGCTTCCGTTAAGCCGAATTGAATAAACAATCCGTCCATGCTCGAATATGGCTTGGAGCAGTGTAGAACACTCGAATTAGAGCCAGCATATAATAAGGAGAATAACAACAATTATGGATTCCGGAACAGTTGACATGTTTACTACCAGCATTATTTTTAAAAATAATGGATAACTTACTTTTCTACCTCTTGGACCGGAAAACTGCATAGAAGGACATGTAGAAAAGAAATTCGTTCCAAATTTAGCTCGCTCCCCCTGCCCCTATGTAGTAATATTTGACATAGATCTCTATGCAGTTCACGACTAAATCGACTAAGCAAACAACGAAGGAAAAAAAGTCAACAAGTCTGACATTGTTTCTCTGATTACTCTGCTGTGCTCACTGTTTCCCTCCGTCAGTACGGCAACATCGCAACATCTCGCAACAACAACAGCAGCCAATCGGTACGTTCGATAATGCAAATTGATGGATCATCACTACACCTCTTAGCTAATCTGAACAATATCGAGGACACAAGTAGTAACAGTATCAAGCAAACGTGTCGATCGGAACACAAGTCGTTCCATATCGTTTTCTTCTTTTCTATAAGCGATTTCAGTGGAATAAATCTCCGATTTATAACCGCATAATGCACATCATACACATCTTCTTTTAGACAGTCATAACAAAGAATGAACAATCATTAAAACAGCGCTCAGTTCTTAATGTGACGAAGAATCGCGTTAATACCGTAAACACTTAACGACAATTTAACGGTCTATACCAGATTGCGATGACGTGAGCGAATCGCTTATGTTCTAGGCAAATCCCAACAAAAAATCCCACGTTATGTCACATGGAGAACGACTCATGAAAACAGAACAGTTAGAAATCAGATTCTTTTTGGATGAAAGGAAGAGAAAAGAAGCGTCTTGACTTCATGATGTATCTCCTTACCGACGGAGTCAACTAGGAAATTCTGAGCCAAAAAATGAACATTTAAACACAATTAGTTTTGCTCGGCTAAGGCAAAGTTGATTTGTACGAGTAGCGACAATTTGTACGACGAATGTGGTGTGGGTAGTAAAGTGACTCGACAACGGAGTCGAAGAATTCTTGTCACCAAGCGCCACAAAGTGAGAAAGTCCTATCAAAGTGCAACACTACCAGGTGAATATATCGTCGCCTTCTGTGTTACGGATCACAACAAACGTGCAAATATGCGACGATATCGTAATATGCTCATCTGAGTTATAATTCATAGAAACATGAAGAAAAATTAAAAGCGTTGAATAACTAGTATGAGATTTCGAAGGTGGAGACAAGAATGCGACGAACGACCCGATACGGATAAGTCGGGTAGACCAGAACATGGAATCGATCAAAACTGTTGCAAAAGTGGGTGTGTTCGTAAAAGACGTGAACAACAGAATACTTTCTAATCCGTCACCTATACACATATCACAACACGAGATGAGCGTAGGTTCTTGAGCCATGGAATATTCACGTGACACCACGAGGAATTAGGATGACACGATGTGCAGGCTGTTGAGAAACGCGAGCGATCTTCAGAACGACATCGATGTTTGTGCGAGAAGTGAAAACGAAGCGGAGTAGAGATCGCTGGATAAGGTCCGGTGCCGAATTCAGAGCGGCGACGAGGATTTGGTCGATGAACTACTGAAGCTACAAGCAAAACTGCCTTCCAGGTAAATACTGATGTTCTGTCCCGTAGCGTTCTAGTGTGTTGTACGGATCAGCCAGTGAAGACCCACTGTCGTCATCAAGTCGACGTGGATGAGAGGAGGGTGCGCGAGGGAGACGAGAGGAAAAGGCACGTTCGACATAAACAAGAGAAAGAGCATCGGCGGCAATGCGGGAGACGACGGCCGTCATATGGATGGATGGCGTGGTAGCGAAGGAGGGTGGTACGACATGCAGAGGAACGGGCGGTTAGAACGACGACCACACTACTATGTACACAACCACACACGCACACACACTAAGGACGCGGGAAATATAGTAAGAAAGGCGGGAACGCGAACGAACGTGATGTGGGAGAGGTGAGTGAGTGTGTGTGTTCCAAGCACGAGTGGCGCTGGCTACCACCCTCGCACCGACGTGAACCGGGAGGAGGACCAGTGGCTGGCCCGATGAGCCGTGCGATGTGACGACACGTTAACTCAGCAGTTCATTTGTCGCCTGCCGCATAGTGTTTTTACAACAATCACAATCTATAAAATTGAACCAGAACAACCCGAATGCACATCACATGTGACTGTCCAACTGTGAAATTGTTCGCATTCTATGAAGCCAGCTGTTACAGTTCTCTCGTTAACACCAAAGTACGCACAAATTTCAGTCATAACCATGTTCGATTAATGCCGATTACGTAGTTGAAATAGAATTTTCTAGATAGTATGAATGTTAAAATACTAGTTTGGATGGGCGGTACTTCTCAATGCATTCTCTCAGTTTAACCGAGGTCTCCGTGTGAAATTTGTCGCATTTGTTTTCGATTTTCAACTTCTTCAAGTGTTACCACACCAAATTGTAATAGTCCTATGATAGGAAGTAATAAATCTACTGAGAAAATGGTAGAGAACAAGAGCGCAGGGTTATATTTCTTCAGTCTCAATGACAAGCGTTGAAAAACGTTTGGACAAACCCTAGAAAAGCAAAAACTTTACGCAACATGAAAGAATGAAGCTTAGAAATTGCATTCCTTGCAAATTTTGTCATGGTGGTTGTAATATCTCTGTTTTTCTTTCCATTATAATCTCACGACCGAACATTTCTTAGAGCTGTGCTATTTTTTTTGCGTTATCTCTCATCGAGAAGGGACATCGAGATGGAAGATAAGCACTACGGCACTACGGGTATTGAAAAGAGGTGGTAGGAAAATCATAGTATAATAGAACGGCGATGCTTAGACCCGTCAGTGGGATTGTTTGGTTCAATCCACATGGGGCTACACCAATGCCACGATACAAGGTGGTAGTCAATGGACAATACGTCCTTACTGGAGAAGTTAATCCACTCTCAGCGCACAGCGGACGGTTTCTGAACTGTCTCCTCAGTTGTGGGAAAGTTCAAAATTCTTCAAAAGTGCCATTTTTAAAAGCGAATCTTGAACATTCCATAAAGGACTGAGCTAGTTAAGTGCCGAATACTGCTAATGGAGAAAATGTACGCACTGCTAAAAAAGGCAGAGTACCTCTTCTATACACTGAAAAACGTGGAACCACCGTAAATTCTATTTGTATACGAAGCTATATGCACATTCTATATATTAGCATTTTAGCAATACTAAGCATTTACTTCAGTGCGTCAACGACTTCTCATTGTAACTGCCCCTAATTTATGGTGTTTCAGAGCTCCCAAAGCGCATTTTTTAAAAATTTTTTTTCATTGAGGCTTAGATTGCGAGGACAGTTTAAGAAGCAACATTTCGCCCAGCACGGTATTTTGGTGTTCCCTAGTGCACCGCTGGTATCTGCGACTGCCGCGCCTGTGTTGAGAATGTTAAAAATTTAACTTTCTCTTTAGTTTTATCGAGGAGCATTTATGCACACCAAAGTTTGTTCTGTAATCCTATCAAGCCATCTGATTATGGAATGTTTTAGCTATTGGAAACTTATCGATAGTTAAATCAGCGCCGTAGCGAAAGATTTAAGCACTAATTGTTGGGTATCCCGTCATGCTAGCGTCAACACTGCTCTCAGCTGCTTCAGCAACAATAGCTACTAATTTCGGACTAGTTTAATACATTTTAATTGAAACAGTAGAAGAGGCATTTGAGAGGACTCTGATGGATTAATAATGGATAACCATTGAGTCTAATAGGTATATTTTCGCCAAAGGTTGCAAAAAGAACCCACTAGGGTAGTGGGGGCAGAGTTCGGACTGGCTTGTAATAGGTGTTGAATGGAAAAGAAAACATGTGAAATGAAAATAGAACATTTCATCACGACTCTTCATTACTTTCTGACCCTATCTTTCCGTATTTATTCATTTATAATGGGCTCAGCTGTTGTTGTCGTCGTCGTAGTACTAGTAGTAGTAGTCGTAGTAGTAGTAGTCGTAGTACTAGTAGTAGTAGTAGTATAGTGTGGTTGTTGTTGTTGTTGTTGTTGTTGCTGTTGCTGTTGTTGTTGTTGTTGTTGTTGTTGTTGTTGTTGTTGTTGTGTTGTTGTTGTTGTTGTTGTTTGCAGAAATGCCTAAGTGTGCGATAAAAGATGGGTCCTAATTTTTTTTCACAGGTAGTCTTTCAAAAAGTTAATAGTTATGAATTTGAAAGCTTAAAAAATGGCAGGTGTATCAAACAGGATTGACACAAACATCTGTTGCTTTGTCAGTCGTTATCATAATTCGAAAGCAAAACTAATCTATAGTTTTGCCTTATCACTTATTCAAGCTTCCTGTTCAAATTTAGTATATTTGGCCAAAAAGTGTGTTAAAAGCTGTAGGATGGATATATTACTTGTTCTAATGAATCAAAACCATGTCGATGAAAGAAGGATAGGTTGAGTCTATTCATCTTCGGACACGTTCATTTCGAATTCTTCGCGGGCAGTATTTGATAGAGTGAGCATATATTCGGAGAAGAAAAAAAAGCTAGAAGGAATGAAATAATCCGTTTTCGTTGATATCATTCACTATACCACTCTAATTGATGTCCGTCCTACAATTATTCTCACAAGATGAAGAAGCTCATATTTTCAGCGAAGGAAGCTTTTTTAGTCCTATAAAGTCTATCGATTTAAATAGTGTCTAGTGACAAACTTAAATGTTGAACATCTGCTTTCTTCAACATTTCCAATCCACCTGTTATGATATAAGTTAACAAGAGAAGAACATTTGAGCTGAGATGTTAATAAAACACCATACTTGAGAAAGTATGATCTGAATCGGAATAATGACAGAAATCATCAAGAATTCGTTAAAATTACAGAGTTTTTTTATTCATAGACGAATTTTCCATCTTCCTGTTATCTACTATCTACTGAATCTCTATTAATACTTAACAGTAATGGATGATGTGACGTTGCTGTAATGACGCTACCGGTTCAAATGGTCGTCATCATTCCATCAACAACGGCTATGCATTGCGTCAACTCAAAAAGCGTGGGCGTTTCCCATCACTGTGAAATGTCCCTCACCATCGATCTATTTGAATTCGAATCCACCAGATGTATGTGTAGGAAAGGGGGATGGACTACGTGGATGGAAAAGAGAGGAAGAACGAAATGCGATACAGCGAATATCGGTGTTTATTTTCTGAAGATAATGTACCATACTTCATTTGAATATGGTATCTACTGTTTTGATTTTCTTATTTTACAGACAATGACCACAGATGGTAGACTCTAAAGTTCCGATTGCACTTGAATACGTAGAAGAATATGAGACGATATTCAGGGGATAGGACAAATGATCGCATATCTCGATGAATCTCTCCATCATTTCATTAACATTTCAATGCTAGCCATTTACTATGATTTTGACGAACAGCCTAAAACTATGACAATGCCTTGGCCTATTCAGTTTGCGTACTCCCACTAATCGTCTAGTCATTTCTTGAGGATACGTCTAAAAACAACTGTACACCTTTTCGAATCATGCTTTTCTGCTCAAATAAACCAGCCGTTTTGAACAATATGTCAACTTTATCAATAGAACTAAAGAAATTGCACTTCTTCGGGTTATGTTACATGGTACTAATGTCAACACGAAGAGATTAATACTGTCCACTAGACTTTTGTGATTATTTCCAACAAATGAAGAAGTTTTTTGGCTGTTAACAATGTTTACATAAACACCACTAAATTCCAAATAATGTTTATTTCGATGAAATGCCAGAATTTATGTCACATCGATTTAAGATACACCCATATCAAATGCGAAGAACTGACAAATACATTTATCATTGCACCTATGAATGTTCTTCATTCTATTGAAAGACGTAATGCTTAAAAAGTACAGGGTATAGTCCACTCCCCAATATTTAAAGTAGGTAATAGTTATTATTATCTGATTATGAAAGCAACACTATGATATCGACTAACAAGGTAAAGTGCAGTATCTGAAGAATGGTCCTTCGCAAAGGCTTGGATCTTTGGCAATACATTCACGAGACTCGAACCCGATCATTTCACCGTTGTTACATGGCTGAGCGGAAACGAAATGCTGAAATATTAACGGTTTACGGTAACTGGAAAGAATTCGTGTACAGAGTGTTTGATGCTGAAGCTGGTCATTAAATTCACAGGCACAACGTTCATTTGACTGCTTCCCGGATGCGAACATTGAGGACATGCACACTTTACGCTGCTATACGTTGCGATGCCACTAAACGATCTCACCGGCGACGACGAGGCACTGATGTGACAAGTTCCGAAATGCTCTAATACCCCCCAACCTATTTCGCAGTTATGTTATCAAGGGAAATGCAAAACTAGTCATCTAATGAAAACTTCCTTACTTCACCTCCTTTCACTTACCTCTGAACTAGATTTTCAGTGAAATATGAATATATGAAGCCATTCAAACAAGGATTTATGCGCGAGGTATGACCATTTTGCTAACCATGCAGGTGAACTTTGTTCTAGATAACTGGCAAGTACTCAATGAATGTGTTCGAATTTCACAGCCTTAGAGGTAATTCTTGTTTAACACAATGGTTACACAGAGCACATTGAGTACTTCAAGGAATGAACGAAAACAATTCTTTCGAATTACTTCTAATGGATTTCTTGTTGATTTTGCTCTTTTACGTTATTATTAGCAAAACCTGAATCGCGCTGTGTGTTACCAAACCCTTTCTTAATAAGAAGTCTGCAGCATCGATATTTTTTACGTCATTAACAAGCTTCAATTGCGCCACATAAAAAAATGCTCGATAGGTGGTGAAAAAAGTGTTGAATGTTTACATTATAAGCACTAAATGGTGTACTCATGAAATAGAGTACTAATTACTTCGATACTTGGATTGCCCGCCTTCACTGGTTGTGCGAATCCCAGCACAATATCCATTTTTTCGCAGTTGTGCTGCTTTAACCATTGTGGTTCCCTGGAGTCCCGAGGTATCAAGGCCAAAGTCTACCACAGGTCGTTACCACCACAGGCAGTGGTCGCCCTTGTGGATCAGAGCGAGATTTGACATTCGACTAGTTCGATACGAGAACGGTGGTGGATCCTGGTATTGATTTTCCCTTAGCCGAGCTTCCTGAAGGATAAGTCGCAGCATGGAGACTCTGCTAGAGGGATGAATCCCTCCGCAGTACATCGTGGCCCGACACCCAGGAACACCTCCCAGGCGCGATATAGGGATAACAGTTTTTAAAGGATCTAAGAAAGTCTGGAAAACCTAAAGCAAGTAACGAATTTTTTTTGTTGTAAAGTAAGACAAAATGTTGCAGTTTCTTGGTCTCGTAAGTCATTGTCTATCTAACACTAGACGAGAAATGCACGCTTTTCGGCTCAGTTACGACTTAGCAATGCTAACACTTCGACTATTACTTACATTTGGATCACATATAAACGTAGCCTTAGACTAAAACTAGATTAGTTTAAACAAATAACATTATCGCAGCCACCTACAAGCTGTTGCAAGTGACAAGGCAAAAATCAAATCGGCTTTCGCATTGCGTGACAGTGGCTCATAGGAGAGCTCCGATATGAAATCTATTTGACGAGTATTTGAGAAGGGTGCAAAAAATTATGTCAGAAAATGATGTGCAAATGGTGATACGAAGTTCTACATAATGCAAACAAGCAGCTGCTTCGAAAAATTTGGTTGGAAGGGACCACTATGCCGCATTTTTTACGGAAACTATTAGAAAATAGAGCTAAAATAGACAAGTTCAACATAATACCCTAATGTTTTGATCTTCAACATAATGGTCTTCCGAAAACCGGAATTAACATTTAACAGCAGGGCGTAGACAACACAACAGTAGATTCTTGTGGTCCAGATTTTTTTCATTCTTGTTTATTTACCATAGATAAAACTCTAAAGTAGCAAAAAACTACTGAGCAACGGAAGCTGAAATTCATTTTTGAAGCTTTCCACTAGGAAGTGCTGTAGCAATACAACGTTCAAAAGCTACACTATGATATCATGCCGTATTCGATGATATTGTTTTATATTGTGTTGAAGACGCATTAGAAGCTTCACAACTTCGCAAAAGTAGCAAATAATCATGAAGCCAATATCAAACCATCTTTTAGCTAAGACATAAGACAATGTCAGGGGCACTTATCGGAGTCCATCAAAATAACACCAGCATTTCAAATTTACTTATCGTTTCCATTTGTGTTTATTGAACCATTAGCTGTAGTCTAAAGAGGTGTTTTCAGAGCAGTTATCGTATAGTCACTTGTTCCTAAGTTGTTATGGAGACCTTGAACACCGAACGACAACAACAAATGTGTTAAAAAAATGTATACTTATGCTACGATCTTGTGCAAGTTGCATCTAGGCGGTGATATTGGAATAAAGCTCGAATGCCGATGCAGATATGACCAATCGAGTTTACAAGCGCAATTCGAATAAGGGCGGCTATAGCTATTCGACTGGGCTGTGATAGCGCAGTGGTTAGTGATGGAGTCGATCAGGAAGTAAAGGCTCTAGTTCGATTCCTACCAACGTTCTCCCTCAGTTCACGTGGAAACGCCTTAGCACAGCTATCTCGAAGATTGCAAGGAGAATTGACTCGACCAGCATTCTACGAAATTCTTAAAGAAGGCGAAATTCTCAAGCAGGTGTTGAAACAACACGTGAAATGCTCGAAGACTTTTGTGGATGTTGAGTGCGAGGAAACGAATTAAATGCAAGAAGTACTGCAATCCACACAGTTGATATGACGATGATTCATGTGAATTAAGGAAAAATTAAGCATTCGGCATCCTCAAAAGAAATATTTAAGAAACCAGAAACGTTTTATGAGAACGCTGAGCGCATACCTGGCACACTCCTTGCCAAGAGCTCCATACTGCTTCTGGTTGAACGGTTGACGAAGAGGGTCTAACTACGAATTGATCGCCGGAAAATTTAAAAAAAATTATTACTACGTTGGAAACAAAAAATCGCTCTATAGAATTAGGCATCACCTACTCATCAATGCAGTTTGTTGCTGTTGGTTAACCAGCATTCGGTAAATTTTGTAGGTCAACTGACTACTTTACCAGTATTAACCTTGTGATCATGAAATATCACTAAGTCAAATTCATAGCATGTATTCGCATGGTTAGAATTCTAACATGTTCGAACAGTCCACGAGATTTTCATAAACTACTACGATACTGCGTACCATCTGTATCATCGTAGTCAGGAATTCTTGGCACATCAATTACGGAGCGAACAGATTTGATAGGGCCGGATTGAACTGGATCCGGTAGGACTGCTGGACAGTTACGGAGTTGCATAAGGGCGCCGAGACAACGACGCAAATTCAGGCACTTACGTCGACGGATCTGGCGCTCTCCGGCCTTTGTACACGCAGTCCAGTCGGACCACTCAGAAAAGTAAGTGGGAAATTCCTATAATAAAATTTCCCGTAATTTTACCTAACTGTTCTTAATTTTACCTACAGCAGCATGTTGAGAATAACATACATCAAAAACAAGCTGAGCGGTAATAAATACTTTGTAACAATTTCTGTAATATGAAAGCGGAATGGCTGTTATACCTCCTATAATTCTAAACTGATGGGTCACAGCAGGCCACGAAAAAAATCTTCTGCTCGCTAACTACTTTTAAAGGTGCCAAAAGGAATCGCTAAGATTTCATTACAACTATATTTTGGAATACTTCATAAATGTAGAAACCAGTCATTCCGAAATGACTGAGCCATTCAAAAAAATTGCAACAATCCTTAATTGTGAAAGTGTACTCAACTTCAGGTTTTCTAAAATATTTAACGTCCACTTATGCAAATAAGAATAGAAGAACTCGTGTCGCTGTGTATATTTAGAGAATGAATAGGAAATAGGAGTCAGAGGAAAAGTTCTTAGAGGAAGAACCGTGCACCATTAGGTTTTTTCAATGAACCTGTATGAGAACGTTTTGCATCTTCGCTGTCAACAATTTGCGGACTTATACTACTACATGTTCTCCGATGTGTCTATCAACCTAGTTACATGAAGCGCTACATCCTGGAAGAACTCGTAAGGCAGCAAAGCCCTTTACGATATAAGAAGGCTGACGACAGGTTGTGGTTATGAAATGGGGGACATGCTCGTATGGATTTTTCAATTCACAAATCATATAAGAGCGAAATCAAAGTGAAACCAATCGCTCAGCAAAATCACTGACATAGTACAGATGTAGTAAGAAACACGAGTGCTAGGATATTTCGCTCCATTATTAACTATCGCTGGACAGCCAGTGCGTCACTTCTCACTATATAAAGATGTTTCATGAGCTATACACAAATCTGGCAACCAGAATATCAACATTTTAGGAAGATATTAACATCGAACGTAAATAGAGGAGTTCGACAAAAGGCAGATTATCTGGCCGAAATTATTACAGCTACCCTCGAGAACGTCATACGAACATTGGAATGGGACAACATAAAGGATAAAATGAAAGATAAAGCTCACGGCGTTGATCAGTCCCTGAGGGATGTGCCATGCATTCGGCTTCATTAAGTTTGGAGGTGATTGAGTGCATCTCTGGCCTTTACAATGACTGGCGGTGGCCCATCGTTGTATCGAGCCAGTGCTGCTAGTCTCCCAGACAAGTCTCATACCAATTTGCCGACCCCAGAGGGATGGAAGGCTTGGTGGGCCATGGGCGCAGGGATCGATTCCAGGTGTGTGTTGCAGCGCACCTCCGACCATTGCGCCATACGCTGCTCTATTGGACAACATAGGACAGAAAATCGATGATGGGCAATTACACCATCTTCTCCTTGCTGACGATGTCGTGCTTATGACACTAAGTATTACTCAAATGAATCGAAAGCTGGATGAATTTGACAAAGTTTAGTGGAAAGAGTGGGCTTTGACTTATTTTCAAGGAAAGGATGCATGAGGAACAAACTTGTTTTTTATGGCCGATTCGCGCTCAACGGAATGAGTGTACGTACCCGAATGCGCAGGCTGTGTATAACTAGGCCGGAAAGCAGCATGACGAACAAGTTAGCACCAGAGTCGAGCAGGAGAAAGCGAGCAAAATGGGGAGCTTTACAAGCATGGAGGATGCAGTGAAAGGAACAAAGAACGCCAGAAGAACGGTGCTTCTTACCTTAGTTCACGCTTTGGAAATTTTTAAGCTAAATGAGGATGGTTAAAGAGCACAGTCGCTATGAAAACGGCAGTCAACACGATTGCGATGGGAGTATTCTGTGTCATGTGAACGAGAGAGGTAATAAGTTGCGTCAACGATCAAAAATCGGAGAGGTCATTGATCACATTAAAAAGTCGAATATGGGCAAGAGACGTGATACTTAAGAACGACAGCAAATGGACAAGAGCTGCTAGCGAAAGGATTCTTCAAGATGTCCAACATATGACAGAAAGACCACAACTCCGATGGTCATAATTCTTCACAAAAACCCAAAAACAAACATATGAAGGTCTGTGAGATCCTAGAGAGAACAAAACCCAACTGACTACGGTTCTACGCGACTTGGACAAATTGAAAGTTTGCCGCCACCATCGAGACAACCAAATGACGGATGATGCAGATGATGACAGTAATTTAAAGTTTTTGTAAGATTAAAATCAGTTTCTGGAGGCGAAATGCCAAAAATATTTTGTGCCCCTAACGTTCGTTCACAAGCAGTCTAAAAAGGAACCGTAGCATGAATCTACGTCTATCATCGTCTGTCTATCGATCTAGTCGTATATCATCGTCTACCTCAATTTGTTCGTTCTCTTCTCTTTCCAAAGCAGTGCTAATATGGGACTGCTTTGCTGGATCAGAAGGCATCGCTAGTTCTTCAGCAGCCTCATCGCCTTCAACTGCATCCACTGAGTCAGTCGTCTGAAACGAGATATTATGGACATACAAACGTTTGAAAAGATGGTGAAAAAATCTAATAAGGCAATCTTAAAGATAGCTAGGAATTTTCTCCAGACGAATGATTGAAAAAAGATGACTGACCTCTTCTTCGACACTCAGGCTACTCAAAGGTATCGAACGATCGTCAGTTCTATCGCCATTTGTTAAATCCACTGTTGGCGACTAGAAAAGATTTCTGAGGTTCTATTCTATGACCCACTGGTATTTTCCGCCTTTCGTGTGGCCGACACATACACAATACAGATATATTTGTACCTGCTTTTTTTATCTTTGAAATGATCATCAAAACACGTTCTTATTTTCATTGAGTGTTAGCTACCACCGTTCTAAAAGCGAATTCAGCAATCTTCACGATACCTTTGACTGCTTCTCGCGCCTTGACAGCTTTGACGCCTTCAATGAGTAGCTTTTAGGATGTTTCTTGTACCTAAATAGAACATAATCTATTTATAAAATGGTAATGACAAGAAAATTATCTAGTCGTACTTGATGTAGCTGGCCTTTTCTCCTTTTTTGTTGACTTTTACAGCAGAAGTAGAGGCCTTGAAAGTTTTTATCAGGGAAAAGTACTACTTTTTTCTTTTTTTAAGAAAATGGACCGTTTCTGTGAAGGCCCGTGCAGACTCAGTTATAATTTATAAAAACCACATAAAAAACTTACATTGTCAGTTGGAATTACATTAGTCACATAGTCTTCGTCGTTTTTCACAACTTTTGTTCCAGTCTAAAAGTCTGTGCCTTCATATGAGAAACTGTGCTAACTCAAATGGATCAGTGAGCAACCTCAATGTCAGCTGTAGTTAGATCAACAGGACTCGAGGTCATCTCAGATGTGCCGCCCTCTTCAGTCTCTTCTTCTTCGCTGACATCTCAAAAATGCTTGCAGTTGGATTAAAATTGACTCCAAATTTGAATCATTTTACAAAACAATGAAAGGCAATTACTGAACGAAGAGGAATACTGAGAAGTTCGCAGGGGTTCAGAATTGCTTCAGTGGGAACTTGTACGACATTGCGCGAGCCATTGATTTCTGCTCTGACTCGACAAATACACTGAATTTGCACAATGTCGTGTTTCCGATGAATAAGCTTCAAAAAGTAACGTCGTTACTAAAAATAGCGGGCGTTTTTAATACAAGTTCTATCGCTTTGTGCCCTCCTTCTCAGATGTGATACTCTGAGTGCTCTAAAACGTGCTCATGTGCTCGTCAGTTCCCGTCGATGAAGTGCAGAAGGATATTAGAGGCACAAGGCAATGTCAACGTGTGAATACGAACAACAACACATAGCACAGTGAGTTAGTAAGCATGAACATAGAAGGAACTGAATTCTGCATGAACCTCCTCTCATGTCGTCCACATTATCTGGTGATTCTGTACTTGAACTCGAATCTTTCGATGCAGATGTAAAACGGCTTTCTAAACACCGGTAGCACCAATAGTGAATGAAACATTAAAAAGCTATTGAAAGAAGCAGACCTTGTGCCTTAATCTTTGTCAGACATCCATTCTGAAAATAAACAACTTTTTTCATTTTCCTCCTTCGCAAACGAACTTGGTTTCGATAGCGCAGACTCGGAATTCGTGATACACTCTCCTTCTTCGTAGAAATACATGGCGGACTAAAAAATTTCAATGGAGTACCTAGTTCACGCTCAAGCTTTATATTCTTTATCGCATACCAAGAACTAGACAGTAAAGTTTATGTCTGGCAATAGTCAAAAAAATGGTCATGTTCTTAAACAAATAAGCGCTGTGACAAGAAGTAGAAAAATAAGCTGATGGATAAGTAGGCAAACATATATATATATATATATATATATATATATATATATACATATATATATATATATATATATATATGTATATATATGCATCCATTTGTGCATTGTATATATGCATGCATGCATGCATGCATGTATATATATATATATATATATATATATATATATATATATATATATATGCAATTAACCACGAACACGCTGAGATATGAGCAAAACTTAGAACCTAAGGTGGGCTTCGAAAAAGCGATTACGCTTTCTTGGGTTAATGTGCTGTCTACCACACCAACTGAGGCCTTAGTTTTTCCTTTATCTGAGTCGTTTTTTTTACTAAAACAGTACTATTAGCAACCACCCGTCAACAGAAATGAACCGAGCACAAATCTTATTTCATATGGTACCCTGTCATGAAAAAAAAATGGGCACTAAATAAAAGTTAAGCATTTTGATTTCGAATACAGTTTCGGCTTAGCTGAGTTCAATAGCGCCTTTTGCTCCACATGCCATTCCCGTTAACGATGATTGCTCGTAGCACCGTTAGATTAAAAACATAGCTGAGAGAAATGAAAACCGAAGACCTGGGTTGAATTGTTACTTACAATGTGAGCCCTTCGCAAGGGTAATCGCAGGTTCGAAGTCCACCTGAAGTTCCGAATTTGGCTCATGTCTCAGCATACGTCTGGTTGTATCTCACATGTTACACTACCGTGAAAAAATAGGCAGCAAACAAAAGCTTAACATTATGTGCGCTGGTTGTTAGTGATTTCACATGGCTCTACATCTACTCTGCGGATCCCAGCATTTTATACACTTGATTCGTTTCATCGCATCCATCATTCACGATGGTCTTCCTACCCTTGGCATGAAGGTTTTGGGGTTGCTTGAAGACCGTCGTCATTTTCATGAATTTCGTTGAATTCTAGTCGATTCTCTCTAGAGTCTTGGGACAGCCGAGCTGGGGGTGTTCACATGTACATTGTGGGGAGTAAGTTGATCGCCGACAAGTTTGCTTTGCATAGATCTACGTATCTCTAGAGATCTACAAACTTCGAATGGTTGGAGGGCTTAGTAAGGCCAGAATGGGGTCGAACCAGAATAGCGCTCGCGATGAATGACGTCAATACCACCGCGGTTAAGTGCATAATAAAATGACTAGAAAGTATAGTCGGTACACTTTCACTATTAACACTATAGGACTTCACTCCTTCAACCCCAAAAGTGCTCACGATATGAATGTTCTGTGGAACACGAGGCTGTTTGAAGACTTGAAAAAGTTAGCTTAGTCAGTTAGTCAGCTCAGACTTAGTCAGCTTCGGCATAAACGCTTATTCTTCAAAGTAACTATTGGCCCAATACAGAAGTTGTGCTAGGAATGGTACAGATGAGTTTTTTTGACATGTCTTTGTTACCAACATCCCAATATCGGGTAACGACAATGAAGAGTTCGAGGAATTTTATGTAAACGTGGATAAGTAGTACTACGAAGGTCATCCCTTCAAAGAGATCGTCATGGTTGTATTAAGCCCTTGGCTAGTTCCAAAAAACAATTTATGAATAACTTTACGTCGAGCTCTAATAAAAGGTACTGAATAGGCGCAGTGAGTGAGGGCAAGTCTGTATCATAACGACCAAGACCACTCATGCTTGCTAGCTCACAATTCCGGAAAGCCTTCCCAGGAACAACAATATGTGAGTTATTCAGTGGTCAGTGCCGCAATGGAGTTGACTACAACATCATCAGTCCATAAATTTTCTGTCGTTCCAAACATCTAAACAACGCCAGGCCACCGCCATTTCCCGCAGGATTCTAACTGTCATGGAAAAAAAACTGAATCTATAATAGATGACTGCCGAGTTCTATCCGAGGTGTAGAACTCTCATCGAAAGCGATGAAGGAAGGTTCTAACTATAATGAGCAGCAGTACCTTCGAAACCCTCCTAGAACTTGAATGATTATACCAATAGCTGCTTAGTTTATAGTCCAGCATGTTGTTGCCGGTCAACAATCGTATAGCAGATAGTCCTAGTAGATCAAATCTGAATATCTGATAATCCTCCAATCCTCATCAACACACTGGGTCGGATTTTCACACACTATTTGTTGGCATTCAAACTACCTGTGCAATATATATATATATATATACATATATATATGTACAAAAACTTATATATATATATATATATATATATATATATATATATATATATATCTATTTGCCTTGTTGTGTGTCGAATTGCGGTGTACAAAAAAGACCTGAGGGCTTTGACATTTCCATTTTGATTAGTGATAAAGGTGAGCTACCGCACAGCAATACTTGACAATTTTTTGGAGCGAAACTATGAAAAAGGGGGTGTCAAATCAAAGGGCTTGCACAAAAACCAAGCGACCACATTGATACGGAACCATCGCGCGTACACAATAATCTTTCCACATTTTTGTTGTAGGAAACACATGGAGATGTTCGTTCACAATGTTCAGAACTACTTCTGCGTAGTTCAATGTCAACCAATGAATGCAACGAAGAGTTGCTTTTCGATTAAGGATTTCGGTTCGGGGGTTAACAAAAAGGAAAAAAGCATGATGTTTTTATCTCAACAGCACTTCTTATTTAGAGTCATCAACCATATGCGACTCCAATCAACTGCTTTTTTCAGTGGAAGCCACGTAAAAAACGGTCCTGAAGAAGGCTGTACTGCCGAAACATCGGCTACTGTTGTAGTGTATGTGTTTTTCGGCGGAAGTAAACGTATGCTGTATAACAACTTCGCAACTGCTGAAAAGAAAACGACGCAAATACTTTTTATTGCTGAATTTCAGTAGTCACCTTCAGAGTGTAAACGCTGAACTTTGATAAAACTATTTGTCCTATAGGGATCCATTAAGCCACTATGATTAATGCACAACTGGTGAGATGCACCGCATGCGATGGATGCAATGTGGGAGGAGGCAAATTGGAGTGGATTGAACCTAGTGCACTTCCCTTTACTGGTTTGCTTAGTTATCTAGATCTTTTTAACCATGCTTCCATATCTAAATAATAGCTTGTCTAGAGTAGATGCTATGCTAAGAGTCGGTCATAAGAAGCTGTTTTTTTATACCTAGCAATTGACTTACTTCGATTTAAATCGCAGCGATAGTATAGATAGTCACCGTGATAGTATGGAATAGGCTTGTGCAAAAACAAAAGCAGAAATGGATTTAAAACAAGCTGCAAAATACTTTTTGTATCTTGGTAGCAATAGCTGTATGATAGCCATTACGGCAATTAGTAGCATACATACATAGCAAGCATTCCTGTAAGCCATAGAGCAAATTCTCTTCTGTAAATCCGTCTTGCTTTCAAACCCTCAAGTCCTTTTCTTATCGAAAAATTATCGCATATAGTCTAAAACCAGCTCTGTTAAAAAGCTCGCAGCTCAAGCATATAGAATTTTTTCACAGCCTTTAAGACTTCATGTTTGTCAAAATTTCGTTGTGGATTCCTGAAAACGAGTCGAATACAGAAAGTCCTGGGACCAGCACAACAAGTGTGAAGACCGGTCATTTAAACGGATATAGGAAAAAAAGGATCAACACTTCGATATGAGGTACAATATATCAAGTCAAATTTTGGGGGAAGAAAACTAATGGCGGGAAGAGAACTGCTTTATAAAAAATAATTTTCCATGTTGCTTCCAATTTTCTTGTTGCACATTGTTCTGCTTGCCCTCTGTACTTGAATAGAAATAATGAAAAACGTTCCAAGCAAAACCAATAAAATTAGTTGCATAAAACCAACAACTGGGGGTTTTATCCCTATCACGAAAAAATTGGCACGCCTTTTTATTTGAAATGAAAAAAAACCCTTCTCTACTGTAAATGAAACGACTTAAGAGGTTATATATGAATTCGAGGTCTTCATTGCAGATTTGTGTGCCCACCGTAAACTCTGAACATAATGAAAAACCGCGTGAAAGCAAGAACATAAGAAAAAAACCTTGAAGGAGAAAATTGTTGACCTTGCAATCCTTCTCCTGTACACATTGTCCCACACATTGTTCCATGGTTTCGACCAATGTAACGTTTCGAGCAAATCCAATCAACACGGAATCATCAGCACGAATGAACTGAGAGTCTGCACATTCCTTCGGAACCTCTTCTAGTAACGGAAAAGTTTATTTGCATGTCACTGTTATGTTATAGGAGGTCGATGGTGGATTTTATCAGTACTGAAAATATGAGACAAATCATCAAAATCTTACCTCCTAGACATACTTTCTCAAAGTATCGTTTGCCAACCACTTGTACAACGTCTGCTTTTCCTTCTGGTTTCGCTTTCTCTTTAAATATTGTACAAGTGAATGAAGAATGGTCATAAACGAACGAGGCACAAAGAATGGAACGTCCAAACTGGTCCCTATAAAGGATTGGTTATTGAGCTAAAGTTCGTTTGTTGGATAAAATATTGGTAGTTTGAAAACTATGTGACATTGTTAAGGTTAGTATCCCATAATGAAATGAATCATACTTTGTGATTACTGGGTCATCAACAAGATCTATTGTTTCAAACAATGAAAGGCGTTTGAGGCTAGCGAGCTATAGAAAAGAACCCGCAGAAATCTAGCAGCACGTCCCCAAAGACTATGTCAGAGTTGATGGGGAAAAATGAGCGTACCATCGTATATTTAAAGCAAAACAACATTTATTAGTAACATAAAGCACAATAGTGCATAGTAAATCCAAACAGTGTGAAAAAATCGCAACACACTCTGTTTGTTGAACAAGTAGTAAAGCAGTCTTGCTCAGGTGTGTCCTTGTAGACGATGGAGTCAGCGGTGCTGAGGATTGCGTTATCGAGAACCAGAAACCCAGTAGCTTTATTTTCGCAAACAGCTGAAAAAAAACAGAAGTAAGGGAATGAAGAGTGCAGATGCTGGATTCTATAAACGGAGACTGTTTTTTGCTGAGTGAAAAATGGCAGTGATTACGGAAGAGTTTTCCGGTTTTCAATTGTCTTACGGCATACGTTTCGTGCGATACAGCAGGATGTCACAATATAGAGTTTGCTTGTGTTGTGACACCTGACCTAATTACCCAGATTTAAAACAAAAAACCACGTGCATATGTGAAGCGTTGTTCAGATTAAGAAGAACATTCCGTTCATCATGGCAATAATACGGAACGTCTGCCGCATTCGATGAAGTCTAAAATACACCTAGAGCACAGCATTTGGGTCAACAGTGGAGAAATCACCACTCATGCTCTCGGTTTCGATTTCGGGTCAAGTTTGCCCTCTCAAAAGGAAGGCGAACAGGTTTTTTTTAGTTTCCTATCTTTCATGCGTATCGTGATCATTACCAATATCGCGATTTTCGCATCATGTAATCATGTCACACTGAAAAAACGTCACATCAACTTCTCGCACAATGCTTTCAGCTTCCAGTTCCGCATGCCTCCACGGGAAAAAAATTCTCCGTTTTTGTTCTGCCTAAACCTTCATCATGCAAAACGAGGTCAAAAAACATGGGGTAGAGAACATAATCAGACAGATAATCCCTTAATTTTCAAACGTTTTCACACCAGACTTTTATGATTACTTGAATTTGCATGAAACATTCAGGAAGAGCCATCTTTGGCTTTAAAAATTGTGGTAACACTGCATAGAAATAGTACGGATAGTAAACCACCCATGGAATGCCCAAATGACAATATATGAGCAGAAACGCCAAGCAATTCACCCCCATTCTCGACAATCAAAAGGCTTATCGGCTTGCGCATCCAATATAGACAGTAAAATAATCTGGAGAAGCGTGATGGAAACTTGATGCATTGTTGAACCAGGACGTGGTTACAAGTAGCGGCTGAACAGTAGTCGCGATCGTTTGTGGCGAATGCGGCTGTTGTGGTGCTGGTTAGTCAGCTAAGAATGAGAGGGGCGTTTGCTGGTGGTCGCCTGTAGACGAGGGGTTCGTCGTCCGGCCCGAAATCGGGTCATCCAGGCGATCCGATCCCAGGATAAGTGCACCTGAATCTCATCACATACCAAATATACGCATACAGTGATGTGCACACAGGAATGCAAACAATTCTGTCGCATTATTCTGTTTTGAGTCTCTTGGTTTACAATATAAATGTGTCTCATTAGAGTTTAAAACAACGACGAAGTGCGAAATCGCCATTTCAAAACGGTTTTCTCAGCATGTTTCCGTACTACGAATTCGCATTACCGACCGAACCGCTGAGAATGAATCAACAAACGTATTGTTTGCAATCCTGTAATGAGGATGGATAATGCTTGTGAATGTCGCTTTGGATACATATTCCTTTTTAATAGTGTACAATTTTGTCGATTGCAAAATTATACCATCACTTTCAACGAACTCGAATTTGAAATGAAGCAAGAAGCAAGTGGAAATAATTATCAGGACCACCTTTATTGCCTGCAGCCACAAAGAGTTGTTCGAACGGTCACCGTTGAAAGCTTCATTCGCGCGTTGCTCGCAAATTAGCTCAGCAGCTGTGCTTACTTAAAGAAGGTTAGGAACATCACGCTTTCTTCACAACGCCCTTTATTTATTTTTTAATTCTTAGGATTTGTTTGTGAAAAGTTACCTATGGGTAGCTTTCACAGCACTGCTATGGCACGTGTCAGTTCTTAACAAGGCTTCCTGACAGAAATATTGAACCCTTTCATAGCTTAGCAACCTATATTGGTGAATGAACCTCAACCAAACATCGTTGTACAAAAACAGGGAATTAGCCGCAATGACACGCAAAACCGCTGGAAGGATAGGTGTACTGCTCCAATTATTCTAAGAATTCTGCAGTAAGAATCGGTAGAGTGTTGAAACCCAGGTTTGGAAGACCAACAGAGAAATAATAAAGTGGCTTTCACTAATCCGTTGGATTCTTTACAAGGTTTCAAAACAAAAAGTGTAACTAAGTAAAGATGCGTAGGAAATCTCTATTATATACCTTTTTGTAATCTACGTTTAACCATGCTCTGGAACCATTTTGCACTACAAATGAAGCGACATCGCGATTTCGTCATAAATGAACCATTTGGTTACTATCCAAAAAACCAAGCAAATACAAAAATTTTTGCATGTAGACGCGATCTAGTTTTGTCGGTTGGTGTTAAGGCCATAGCAGTAGTTGCTTGCTAAATTTAGAGAAAACATTTTTAGAGAACATTTTTTTACTTGCTCTGCTCACGCATACCATCCTTAAGGTATTCGCTAAATCAACGATAAGCTAGTTGCCATGTCTTCTCTAACAGAATATTGTTGCTTGGGCCAACTAAAATAATTTTCTAAGGTCAAAAACCCCACTGTGTCGTTTTGCAAGTGTGGACATGGAAATGAAACAGCGGAGTGGTAAGGACATAATTATAACTTATTATTACTGCCTACTCTTTTTTAACGGCAGGGTATATATTGCGAAATATAACTTAATGATGCTGAGGCTCCCCAGATCAATCCCGCTGACGGGTGATTGCTAATGGCAAAAAGATCGATAGAACTAGCTGAAAGACAGGCGAAACGAAGGACCCGCCATGGTGTGGTGGTGAACGCGTTACTCTCCAGAAAGGACAATAGCGCTTTCGTTCCCACCGCAGACACCTGCGGTCCGGAGTTTTGCAAATATCTTAGCATCATTAGAGGTAGGCACATAGATTAACGGGTGCGCGATGCATTCGAGTCCATTTGTAACCTCGTAAAGCCGATTGAAATCATTTCTCGTCTATAAAACCACTTGCAGTAGCATACAAATGTATCAGATTTATCGCTTAAAGAACATCTGGCACCAATTTAGCGAGCATAGAGGAATGGAGATCTTAGTGAATATGAGGACCGGGCTCAAACCAACGATCGACCGTGCGTGTGTTATAGAGCAAAAAACCACTGCACTACACGAAGGTAATCTGAAATGTAACCACTATGATACCGTGATATTTGCAAAAATTAATCGTTATCAAATGGTGGGTATTTAAAGAGCTGCGAGTTAGATTTTTCACCATTCTTCGCATCCCTCGCAATAACATCTACATCGCCAGAAAGGTGAGTCTAGCATTTGCTAAACTGTGACAGAACACCACTGTTCCCGTGAACTTTTGAGTTGGTGTGGAACAATGGCTGTGATTTCTGCTAGTATGAAAGCCTGTTCATTGTAATTTAGGACTTCGACGCTCTGCAAATTTTCAGATGACTACCCGACGTCTGCAGCGTGCCTACTAGTTGATGGCTTTCCCAGTCGTTTGTTCAGTCGCATTGAAGTATATCCCTTCGAGTCCTGAAGAGATAGAGAGGTCTGTTTTTTCAGAAATTTATAATTCTAACAAGATTGTTTGCTGTCTAAGTGCAATAGTTGCTTCAGATCTCGTGCATTGGCTAACGGCGGAATGAGAGCTATCGTCTGACAGCCCTAGATCAACTATCATACTCGTCTCTATTAACACTATTTTTTTCCCTTGTTGAACACTTTAGTTGAAATAAAGTGTTCGAAATGAAGTCAGTGCTGCATTCAGAATATTAAAGTAACTTTTCACATCGAGAATTTCCGTAATCTCCTACCTCGCTCAAACTAGGCGTGTGTATATTCGCCAAGAGACGCTTTGGTCTGAACTAGAACAATACTATAGTTCTGGCCACGTGATGATCGAGAACGTGCTGTTTCTGGGCTCATAACATTTGAAAAGAACGATGTATTGACACAGGAAAATCGACCGAAAGCACAAGAGTAGAAGATGAGCTCTCCTTGCAAGCGTGCTCGGGTGGGTTAGGGTCGGATTCAAGACATATCAACTTTTTCCACTGGAACGATTTATCAATCGCTGAGGACTGCGCCATGCACTCGACTACATTATGCATCGTTTGGAGGTGATTGAATGCACACCTGGCCATTACAATGACTCGCCGTGCCTACCGATGTATCGAACCAGTGCTGCTATCCTCCCAGACAAGTTTGGTACCGATTATCTGACCCCGGAAGGATGGAAGGTTTGGTGGGATATGGGCGTGGGGATCCATCCCACGTGTGTGTAGCAGAGCGCGTTCGATCGACCATTGCTCTACAGACGCCTCAAGCTGGCATAGGGCACGAAAAAAGCGGTGAAGATTTTGAGGTTATTTACCATCTTAATATGAACATCTAAGCCTGCAAGAACAAAGCCCTAAAAGCGAACGTCAAACAATTTGTTTCACTTTCTGAGGAATATATTACAGTGACGGTGGCTGTTTTATAAAACTCAAAAACATGTGCTACTTATCTCCCTCGCCAATATGTTTCCAGCCCATTAATCTGCTGGCCGCTGAAGCGTCCACAGGTAACGGAGAAGGGGTTAATCACGGACCAAAAAGCGACCTTATGCTTCCTTCATACGAAGGTGGATCGAGGGGTGGACTCCCTGTTGCTGTTGCTCCGACTTAAACATACTTTCTGTGTTTACAACGATGTATTCATGCATTTGCGGGTGGATGTCTTGACGTTTATGCGGATTACATTCTGCGAGTTAGTTCAGTCGAAATGCTGTGATCGATTGACTGGGTAGTACAAAGGAGGCGGTTAGGAGTCGCATCTAACACATAAACTTCACGACTAGTTTAGGAGTGATTGGAAAAGCTATCCGTGAATATATCTAGCTCACAAACTAGAACTCGTTAAACCCTTCTTGGCTGTGAATCGCTAAATACAGTAAAAAATATCGCTCTGTTGAGCCAGAAACAGTATTCGATGCATGAGAAAAATGGGAAAGCTACAAAAATCTCAGTGCCATTCTAGGCTGCGAGGATCTTGTAAACCCAACGTGACGATCTGCAGCTTCGACCCACGTTCACTTTTTTTCTGAGTTTTGAGGAGATGATGATACAGGCTAGAAGGATAAGGGTACGACATCACCGGACTAGTTGAGACGAAAGGCGCCGCGCATTCGGCGCCGTCTGTGATTCTGGAGAGGAGCTGTTCTTCGGAACATGCGTCAATAAAACAGTCAGCGGCGTTAGACTTTCCGCCAACACTAGTTTGGTCATGGACACCAATTAATTCGAACAACTATTGCCGGAGTTTACAATTCCTGTTGTCAACGAACCGGCATCAAGCTCACACAGCGATCAATCTGAAACGTTCTATATGGACTCGGAGAAGTTCTGTAGAAAAGACCGCACACTCTTTGGAGTTATCATTGAGGATCCCAACGTTAAAATTTAATCCAAAGGACGTCTGAACAGCGTTAAGATGGAATCCAATGAACCGAATGGAATGAGCTGTATGAACAGCAGGATTTTCACGGAGAAAACCGACGGATGTCCGAGTTTTTGATTTCGACCAGGACCACCCATTGTACCTCTCAATTCAGAAGTCCCACGCTCTACACTAAATGTGAGAGTGTTCTAATGGAGAAGTATCAAAATGTTATAGACCAAATCTTCTTTAATCCAGTGTTCTGCCTAATCGTTAACGCGATTGTCCCAAAATTTTGCACAAGATGGGTCCGTCCTTTTCTGTGTGAAAGACCCCGTTTCCCACGAAAAGCAAAAAAGAGGCAGACATCAAGAAAGGAATTTCTTAACTGCCATAAATGTACAACTTGTTCAGATGAGATTTATGCATCTGTCTGTCCAATCCCGTACATGGTAAACGGTCGATCAGCATTCGGTCAACACTTTTTCCTCTTGTAGCGATTTTTCTAGTTGCTTCACAAAGTAAAAAATACAGGGGCCCGTGTAAAAATGATACGGCCAACCGTGCTAGAAAAACTGCAAGATCGACTTTCAGGTCGGTCGAAATCGCCACGATTAAATAAATTTTTGCAAACTGACACTGGACTGTGCTTTCGTTGAAACTTTCTTGGACGTGTACCCTGCTAATGTTTCTAGCGGTTTGAATTACACTAAGAATTGGAATTCTTTAAAGTAACTCTTTCCCTTTCAGCATCTCAACCAATTTGTATTACGCTTCGATCATATGAAGCGAAAGCTCATGAGATGAGCTGTGCAACTAAGTGTAGTGGTACATTCTATGGAAGTAAATGTTCGCTGTACAACAACCTCGCAATTGCTGAACAAGAAAACGACGCATTCATATTCCAATCCGAGGTTAATAGAAAGTCGATCCTGGGAACTGTAATAGTACACGGTTTAAAAACGACTGTTAGGACATGAAGAAGGAAAATGTCACAAGAAATCCGACTTTAATTTTCGACCAGCCGGATACTGAACATCATACATCATGGACTACTAACTGCACCCTTGATGTATATCCTCACTCTTCATAACATTCAAGAAAAAGGCCTTCACTTCTTCTTTCGTCTCTCTCCTAATTAATATTCAGTGAGTTCTCGGTAAGAACAGAAACAGAAACGATAACAAATTTGATGTTCGTCCTCCTCATCCTTTATTCTTGTTCCAGGGGTTTTCCTAAAACGCTTTTTGGGGAAAAAGATACGGCAGTAAACTTTAAAGACATATTTTGGTCTATTATCGTTGATTTTGCATTTTGTGTAAATTCTATCGTTTTCGGGCCACTGCAATATTTCTACCTATTCCTGCGCTGGAATGCGGACATTCACTTCAAAATCATCACAGTTGCGCTCTTATGCCCTATGTGTATTCGGAGGGAGCATTTTGTCGAATTATAGCTTTTCCACCTAGATGTTATATTTTTGCGGGCACAAAGTGGTTTACCCGTTTCTCCTGTGTATCCTTCACCACAATTTCGTGCAATTTCGTGATCTGTCTTTCTGGAAACAGCTTTTGTATTTAAGACAATGGAGGTCTTTGTTGTGTCTTCAAAGCAGTGGAACTCGTTTACCCAACATCGTCGTCGACCATGAATACAAATGACGTCGAGTTTCGCTGTATTCAAATGGTGCCGCATATCCAAGGCCTGGCCGGTGCCATCGTATTTTTATTCTGGAGGGAATGGTCAGTGTGCTTGCATTTAGTATTCGCTATCGGCAGTCTGATCATATCGTGTGTTTTTTGCGCTATTGGTGGGAATGTTCCCAGCCATCAAGGAACGGCTTGTTCCCTTAGAGAAAAATAAATTTCAAATCAGAGACTGACTGGTCGTATCATTACTTGTCACTTTTTTTGTTTCAGATTTCTTTGAGTTCGGCTTACTTGGTGATCCCTTTCTTGTAGGAATTCGAGCACTTCTCATTCTGCTTTGTGACGAGCGCTCTGATCGGCTGTTCCACAAGCTTCCTGAACGTCGAGAAGACCGTCTTCGTCTGACAGGGTCGGCTCGATAGCACTCGCTTGACGCGCTTTTGAAATGGAGCGACTAATATTAACACTGACATTGAGAACAGGACTTTGAAGCTAACTTGGGTCTGGTGCAACTGAAGAAATCTAGTTTAAAAAACTACCGAGAAGAGCCCGAAGTCCCAAAGAAAATACTCATTGAAAAGTCAAATTTCTGCAAATGGTGTGACCTTCGACGATCCACTAATTAATAGTTTCGTTTTGACTGGTCATATCGTGAGAAGTGAATCCATCAATGTTACGGAACGATTCCAAGAAACAACAGATTCTTCTAGCTGGTGCACAACAAATCCTTCTCAAAATGACTTAGAATTAAACAAGCTGTTTGGCAATGTGTTCCGAAAATTTTATTTGGTTTTCGTACAAATTTATTTCCGTTTGAAAAGGTCGTGTCCACGATGACACCGAAAGCTTATAAGGAAGACAGCAATGTGCGTCTGTTGCTGCTTTCGATTGTGTGTGTGATGAGAGCGTCCTTTCTAAAGGAAAAACATCGAAAGAAATGTGAGAAATAGGACAATGCTATCAAAAATTTCTTACTTTCATGTTAAGAGCGACAGCTTTCATTGCCCACCAAGAAATCCGCTTGGTAGCAATGTTGTTGAAGAACTCGCAGTGTTTCAATGGACATTTCCCTTAGTCGTGCTCTCTTCACCACGGTTCACTATCGTTTCGCCGTTCGCCGCTTACGGTTCGTGTTTTACGCCTACGTAACATACATTCCGGCAACAATTACGGCACGACTGACAACAAATGTCATTCAATTCTGCTTTCATCTTTCATTTGTTTTCATTTAATTCTTAAGTATTTTTTATTCATTCCTCATTCATTAATTGTTAAATTTTTGTTTTTTATTTGATTTTTATTTATTATTTGTTAGAATTTTATTTTATTTTTATCCATTTTATTTACTTTTTGTTTAGTTTTTGTTCATTTTCATTTAATTTCTACTTGCTTTTTATTTGTCTTCCATTTAATTTTCACTTAACCTGTATTTTCTTAGTGAATTTTATCCGTTTTTTGTCCAACTTTATTTAGAACTTATTCATCTTCAATTAATTGCTACTTAATTTTTATTAGTTTTTGTTTTCCTTTGCGTAATTTTTTATTTATTTTCACTTAACCTCCACTTGTTTTTATCTAATTTTTGTTCAATTTCATTTATTTTCTATTTAACTCTCATTTATTTGTACTTAATTTTTTATTGATTTTTATTGAACTCCGTTTCTGGCCGAGGCCTGTTTTTTTTCACTGTGTTTAGCTCTTTCATACCCACGTATAGCTTGGTGGGCTTTGAACGTGGTAGCTGTGTATACCCATGGGTAGCCTGCCAGTCTCTCCCAGAGTGGACATAAAGTTTATTTTTTGGAGGCGACTGCTAATCGTCTCCCATATTCTTTCCTCTCACTTGATTGTAGCATTTTGATCGAATTGACTCGTAGAATACATTCGACTCCAACTAGAACGCATCCACGCACGTAAGCATGAATACGCTTCGTAAATACAGAAGGTATCTGACGAATCTGTGCAACAGAAACAGGGATCCATCCCTTGGATCCACGTGCGTCTTGGGAAAACATACGGTCGCTTTTGGTCCGCGATTAACCGCCTATCCGCCACCTGGTGACGCGCTACGTAGCCTCGCGACTAACCGGCTCAAGATCCCTCATATGACGGAGATCCGTGGCGTCAGGACTACAGGGAAGATCAAATTGCCTAAGCCAAAAATGGGCCAGCCTCAATACTCCGCACACTGGATGCTTCCATCTGTGGCATCTATGGTGTCAGGCGGTGAGACAACCGGTGAGAGGTAACAAAATCTCGGGTTGCGTAAAATATCACTTGAACCGAATCTGGTGAACGCAAACGACACGCCGTGGAGGTTGCTTCTTGCTTATAACGAGTAGTACCACGGCACTCTAGTCGTTCTCCACGCTCTTCTTAGAGCAGCAGATCGCACAAAGTTCTATGTGATCGTTCCACAAGAAAAAAAAGCCAAGAAGACCAACATACCTTTGTCATCCGTGGAATGAAGGTCTCGTCACGAAATATCGGTGACGTAGGTTTGGTCCTCTGCCATAGCACTGTTTACCTCGCCGACTCGTACGAGGTCTTTTTCCCTCTCGCATAACCGCCCTCCATCTTCATTCAGTGTGACATAGGAAGGTCGCTACAATAAATTCCTACTTAGGGAACGATGCAGCTGATGAATACAAATTAAATGCCTTTTATTACCACTTTTAGCAAGTCGTCCAAAATGATAAGCCGTGTTATAATCTTGTTGTTGGAGACTACAGCCAGATAAAAGATAGGCCCATGATGTGAATTCAGGGTCGGAAAATTTCGGTCAGAATAAACAAACGAGAATGGAAATGGTCTCATATGACTCTTGTCTGTAGCGTGCCACTTCCATGAAAAGCCGTTTTTCCCATGAGAAAGAAAACCACCCTGGACATGGAAATCTCCAAACGGCATAACTGAGGTGGAGATCGACCATATTCTGACATATAGATGCTGGTTGCTGCTTGGAACATCGGTAGTCCTGTCATTCTGTACTGGTTGCGACCGCCGCCCTTCCCCGTGAGAAACTTATTAAGCCATAAGCTGAAAAAGAAATCATGCCATCGTGCAAGAAAAGCGAAACAAGTTGTGTATGACTGGTATTATCTCAGTAAAGGCTTCTCCTTTTGTGATTGCAAGATAAAGAAACCTATAGAAGACTACAGCTGCTTATCGGAGAACTTCAAATGTTGTGCTAAATTCTCCACAGTTCCTCTAGCAAAAAGACCCGGTCGCATCTCCATTGCCAGAAAATAGAAAGAACTGGCGCTTGATCTTACTACAACATACTTTACACGAATAGTAATAAACACCAGTTCCAGGAGAGCTTTGCAAGAAGATCTACAACGGTACAGGCAGAAGAAAATGTTAGAAACGACTCAAAAAGGAGAAGTCTTATGAAATGCCGATTGGATTTGTGCGAGCATAATGTTCCACTGCCAGCCCTGATGAACGAAGATGTGATCACCAAAAGTTCCTTCCGTGATATAGAATTAATTCTATAAGAATAAAAGTGATAGATAGTGCTGCAAAACGATTACAAAATTCAACATGGTCGCTAACAAAGAAGGAAAAAATCGAGTCAATCGGCATAAACATGGAACAGCCTAGAGATATTAGAATCTATACAGCCTGCCAGTAGAGCACTCTGTTTAGAGGTATGCAGATGCACTCACCATAAATTGTGCTCACGCCATTCTGAATTAGAAGGAATGTTGTTACTTTCTGAGTCAATAGAGTACCTAACTGTACCAACTTTATCACCTGTAATGTCGTTGATCCTAAACTGACTACAGCGGGAGTCAGTAAATCTTCTATTTTTCCCCGTCGAGTGCAAGAGTAGCCCAGTGCATTCTGTTCACTATAGGGATTCTTTTAGCATCATACCTCTGTTCTAGGGTTTTCGTGCAGAACTCTGAGTGGTTTCTCTGCAGTACGTTCGACATCGCGAGGAATCCATTCACTGACAGCTCCTGTCCATCGGTTGTCGTTCATACGCATTACGTACCCGGTCCATCTTGTCTTCGACAGTCTGGCGTATAGCACGACATCTTTGATTTTTGATCACTGACGCAGCTCCGACCTTCGGATCCCCTTCTCTCAGGTGTATGACACGGCTTACTCTTAGCATCGTCATTTCGACTGCGCCTTCAATAAGCTGAGTGGCGTTACATTGTACTTAGCGATGAGCAGGTTGCTGACGCATAAGTTAAGACAGCAAGAACTTTATAGTCGAGAAGATGGGTAGGAGCCAGCTGTTCTTTGTTCTCTTCACTACATCCACGGGGCTCTTGAAGGCCGTTTGTTCCCCCTCTGCACAGCTCTGGAGCTAAGCCGTTCATTATGCTGATTTCCCGACCTAGATAGACATAACTGGAGCAGTGGTAGACAATCATTCCGTTGAACGTGAGTGGAGCATAGGTGACCATTCCATTCCTCTTGAGGATCGTTTCTGTGAGATTTAGCCGAAGTCCAATTTTTCCCAAAGGCTCTACCAAAGTCGGCAAACATTTGTTCCGCTTGGCTAATATTTGGTGCCATAAGAACGATGTCATTAGAAAAAGCGAAGATAATGCAATTGGAGACCATCGATTTCCACCCCTATGTTGTCCCATTGCAGCGTTCGCATAACCTTCTCCATGGTGGCGATAAATAATTTAGGCTAGATGGCATTGCCTAACCCATCTTTTGACGTCGACGCCAATTTCGTTGTAGATTGGTGATATATTGGTTGTGAAATTTTTAGACAGCTTATGAAGAATCTTTGTATACTGAGTAGGGACGGCCCGGCCGTCTAGGACTACTTCTATCTAAGTTGAGTGGAAACTTTTTCTTAAATCGACTAAAGTGAAGCACAGCCGTCTCTTTTACTCTCGCGATATTTCGATGATCATTGTTATTGCAAGGATATGGTCCATTGTAGTAAATCCTTTTCAAAACCTTTCTGTGTTCTGTTAATCCTGGTTAGAACGACTTTAGTGCGGAGTTTGTAAGCGACAGACAGTAGGGAGATTGGCAGACAGTTGCGATATCACGTTGGTCATCATTCTTAAATAATAACAGTCTTGATTGTCTTCTATTGAAAAGCAACCTTACATCGTGATATGAAATGTGTGAATAGCCATTCCAGTGTGTTGGTGAGGACCCACGGCATGTGCCTCAGGTGTTCATGTCTTATCTTATCAGGAACCGAGTGTTGTGCTATTCTTCGCCGACGAAATGGCACATCGGATTTCGGAAGGGTGAACCGGTGGAATGACATATCTATCCTCCTTTATTTCATAAAAGGAAAGAAGGACGTGGCTATTGAAGAGATCGTCTCTTGGTGACTTTCGAACTACCAGCTTTTAAGTCGCTAATACAAAGCTGTTAAATGAGCCGATCGTATTCCTCGTTGACGTTATCGGGAGGGAAATCTTCCAATACCCGACTAGTGGAGTGAATTAGTCCCAGTTTATGGTGGGTTTGAAACACGGTTTTCGGATTTAACGGTTTTTTCCCTTTTCCGCTAGGAATGAAATCTTACACGAGGCAGGTGGTGGTCTAATCGCAGAATTTTTGGGAGAACAGCGACGTCGGCTAGATAAAACCTTCGATGGCCTATTTCGTTATGGTACTCTCTACTAGGAGACTCCTACGTCCCGCGTTGAAAGTGGAGCTTTTGGATTTGAGGAGTTACCTTGAATGGTCTTGGTCGTGATAGCAAGCATGAACAACAAGCTCACACTTCGCGGTCCATCCTTATCCGTGGGTATCATTGTGATGCTCTTCACACGTTCTTCTGGCTAAGTCTTAACCTTAGGAATGAACCAATGATGACCTCGAAGAATGCATGGTCTTCTCTGTGAGAACGTCTCCAAGTCCATGCAGAACGGTCGCACATCGTTTTCGTCATAGACTGATGTCGGTGCGTAGACGACGAAGATTATCAAAACCGGTATTGATCCACAACTTTTCAACCGTGATCATCCCATTCGAGTTGTTAGCTTCTCGCATGAATCGATGCTTCTGGCCAAGCCCATGTTGACGAGAACGCTGACGCCGCCAACTTCTCTACCATGGCATGTTCCGAGGAACACTTTTTCTTAGATGTCATAGTGACGATTTCTCCTCTCAGCCAGTCCGATTACGTCGTACTCTCTCCTTCTGGCCGGCATAATCAAGTCATCTCTCGAGAACTCAGATGCAAGTGAGTGTGCATTGTGATGGCAGAAATATGTTTCGATGGTTGTGGTTGTTGACTAGTTGTACGATGACACAAACACGGCATTCGGGAACACTGTACCTTTCTTTTGCTGGACAAAATTCCGCTTGTTCAACTGCTTTTGTGTTCCAGGCGTGAACAGCGACGTGATGGAGCGACAGGATTGTGATTTATGAGCTATGCAAGACTACAATTTTTGTCGTAGTAGAGTAAAAAAGCTTGTGTTTTTAGTGAACGATCAGCAGATTGAAATAGTTTTTTTTCTACATTAAAGAAGTTAACTGTGAATGGGGATGTGTTGGATTAGAATTGAAAGTGACCACTATTTTCGCCTAATATAAATGGAAACCAATTTTCCTCAGCTTCTAAACGTTGGACAGTAACACATTTGCATTAGGCTATCACTAAATAAGTTTTTAGTTTTGTAAGCCTTTCTGGCCCCACAGATCTCCCTCATATGAAGGGACCTCGAGCCGGCTAGTCGCGAGGCAACGGGGCGCGTCCGCTGGTGGCGGATAGAAGGTTAATCGCAGAGCAAAAGTGATCATTGCTTTCCTGAGACGTATTTGGAACCAGGGGATGGACTCCCTGTTTCAACTGCGCCGATATGGCACATACTTTATGTATCTACGACGCGTATTCATGCGCGCGTGTGTGGGTTCCTTCTAGTTTGCGCGGATTGTATTCTACGAGTCAATTGGCCCAAAAAGCCTGCAATCAGTTGAAGGGGAAGTACATGGGAGGCGGTTAGGATTCGCCTCCAACAAATAAGCACCATGTCAACTCTGGGAGAGACTGGCAAGCTACCTATGAGCATACCCAGCAGCCACGTTGAGAGCCTAGCAAGCTACACGTGGGTATCAAAATGCTAAAAACAGTGGAATAAACGGGCCTCATTTCCGTGCCCTCAAAAGAGCCGCCCATTCGGCAGCGTTCAGTGGGACGACTACGGAGAGGCTCCTAAAATCTTAGAAGAGACAACGTAAGCTGTCAGGATCGCAAAAAAACTAAGATGAAGATACAAAAACAAGATGATTGCACTTCGACTCCCAGATGGAACAGTTACAGCGCCCAGAAATGCAGTGGAGAAAATCATTTACTAATACTACTCAGATCTCTTCAATAGCCACGTCGTCCTTCCCTCATATGAAATAAAAACAGGACGGGCGTGTCGTACCACTGGTTCTCTCTTCCGAAATCCAACATGCTATTTCGTCGGCGGAAAATCGAACAGCACCAGATCCGGACAGGATAAGATCCGAACACCTGAGGAACGTTCCGCCAGTCCTCGTAAACACAATGGCCGATAACAAGACTCTTTGAAGTGTCGCGAGAGTACAAAAAGACCGCTCTGTCTCATTTTAATCGATTTAAAGAAGGTCTTTTACTTAATTGAGATAGAAGCAGTCATAAAAGACCTGTAAAGTCAGGAGTTCCCTACTCCGTATAAGAAGACTTATCGTGCGCTGTATAAAAATTTCACAATCAAGATATCATCATTCTACAAAGATGTTAACATCGACGTCACAAGAGGGTTAGGCAAAACGATGCCATCTCGCCAAAATTACTTACAGGCACCCCCGGGAACGTCAAGCGAGCATTGGAATGGGATAATATGGGAGTGAAAATCGATGTTCGGCAATTACACCATCTTCGTTTTGCCGATGACATCGTCCTTAAAACACCAAACATTAGCCAAGCGCAACGTATGCTTGCTGACTTTGATAAAGCCTGTGGAAAGATTGGTCTTCGACTAAACCTCACAAAAACGATGTTCATGAGGAACGGATTGGTTTCGCATGCCCCATTCACGCTCAACGGAACGAATATTTCCGAATGCTCCAGTTATGTCTATCTAGGTCGGGGGAATCAATATGATGAACGACTTAGCTCCATAGTTGAGCAGGACGAAACGAGCGGCTTGCGGAGTTTTCAAAAGTATAGAAGATGTATTGAAGAGAGCAAAGAACATCCGACTCCGTGCCTACATTTTCGACTCCACAACTCTTCCTGCGTTAACGTATGCGTCGGAAACCTGGTCAACGTGTAAATAGGATGAATGATCACTCAGCGTTATTGAACGCGCAATAGAAAGGACGATGCTAGGAGTACCCCGTGTCACACAAGTAGGCGAAGGGATCCGAATCTCCGAACTGCGTCAATGATCAAAAAATCAAAGATGCTGTTCTGTACACCAAACAGATGTAGATAAGGTGGACCGGAGACGTAATACGTATGAAGGGGAACCGACGGACAAAAGCCGTTAGTGACTGGATTCCTCGGGATGTCAAACGCACTGCGGGAAGATCATCGACCCGACGGTCAGATTTTTTTCGCAAAAGGCCTAGAAGAAATATGTGATGCTCAACGAGGTCCTAGAGCGTGCAGAAAACACTGCACGCGAAAGGGAAAAACGGAAGATTTACTTATGCTCGCCCGAGTCACTCGACGATCAGCGGGACTACAAGTGATACAGGTGATACTAAAGCGATAAGGGGAAAGTCTGTTCTAAAAGCCTGTGAAGCTCTCAGCTCAAATCCGTTAATGGTACAGAATCAATCGTGAGTCCTCGAAAAACCAGATCCGTCGCGAATTTGTCAATGATGTTTGTGTCGTATATTTTCACGGAATTTCAGGCGTGTTTTCCTTTGTTTTCTCTGATTTTTGATAAATCTCCGATTTCAGGGTTTCTATTAGCTGCTCTTATTCAGCAGCTTCGATTGACACTGCACAACAACGATCGATATGAGGAACGGAGCCGGATGACGGAAACGTTGTTGGTGCTTCTCTACCTATCTGCATACAGTTATATTACCTAGACATTGTTTTTTATCATCTAGCCTCAAGCTTGGAATAAACGACAATATAACGCTTATCAATAATGGATTGCAAACCACAGGAATGCCAAAGCACAACAAAGAATAAACGATAAGTGTCAAAACTACTGAAGTCACTTTGGTCGCGCAAAGATATTCTGGCACGTTGCATAGTTCTCGCTGATGGCCAAGAGCAACTTGCTACATATCGTGAGCAACAATTTTCGAAGGATTTCACGAAAACAATAAGTCGAGTACAATAAAAACATAGAGACTCTAGACTGTGAAACTAGACTTTGACATCT
Organism: Angiostrongylus vasorum; assembly: GCA_018806985.1. Taxonomy (NCBI): domain Eukaryota; kingdom Metazoa; phylum Nematoda; class Chromadorea; order Rhabditida; family Metastrongylidae; genus Angiostrongylus; species Angiostrongylus vasorum. The sequence goes on along the minus strand of JADANN010000034.1, from coordinate 609,481 downwards.
GTTCATCAATTGTACGTTCCGGTGAGAGTCATCATCGTGCATTTATATCCAGTTCCTAGCTGTGAAATACCATATGCTTTTTTACGCTCGCATTGTAGAAAACGACGAAAGTCTAACTCTATACGACAATTTTATTTCAGTGAATGGACAAAGATGAAACTTTCAACCATTTTCGAGAGCTTAAGTGGCATTAAAAATGGTCTTGGTGGTAGATTTCCTTTCGACAAGAGAAGTCATGTAATATAAGGACTTCATTCAATATCAATCAAACGATGACAACAGAAATCTACTGTTGTGGCGAAGATGATATCCTAGAAAGACTGCAGCGCATTTATACGGTTATGTCCAACGAGGAATGTTCAGTAGTCCTTCACGACAATGTCCAGCAAAAAGTTGCACGAAGCTACAAAGGTTATATGTGATGAGCTACGAAACTCTGCTTAACTCGCTTAGTCAACGAACTTCTCGCTAATCAAACAACATTTTTTGATCCAAATTTACAGTTTACATTAGTAATATACTTATTTGACATGCTAATAGCGCTCAAGGGCGCGTATGGCGCAGTGGTTGGAGGCGCCACTGCAACACGCACGTGGAATCGATCCCAACGCCCTTGGCTCACTAAGCCTTCCATCTCCGGGTTCGGCAAATCAGTACCAGGCTTGTCTGGGAGGATATCAGCACTGGCTCGATACATCGGTAGGCCACCGCGAGTCATTGTAAAGTCCAGATATGCATTCAATCACCTCCAATGACACTTAATGAAGTCGAATACATGGCGCATCCTCGAGGGATTGATCAACGCCGAGAACTTTATCCTATTTTTAATAGAATTTATTGCCAAAGCAACAAAATTTTTCGTCTCAGCTGTCGGTTCCTCGTTGTCATTCTGTTCTCCCTATCTGTTCGTTATTTCCAGAATGGTCCCAAATACAACACGTAAATAATCGATTAAAACATACTGGTTCTTTGCAGTCAAGCAGAAACGCAACAACAAGAGTTCTAAGATATGAGCGAGATATCTTCTAGATAAGATATAAGATATTAGCGAAACACGGAAGCAACGCTTTAACTCACGAAACTGTGTATTCACCGTTCTTCCCTTTCCAAGTGATGACTTATGTTTATTACACGAAATGACTATACAAGAATATTGGAAGTACTGAAATACACTTCACATATGCTTCGATAAGGGGCGGAAAAATCCAACAGCATTTTGCTAAGACAACGAAAGGGCTTTTTATCAGACACAAAATATAGAAATGTCCCAAAACGCGTGGGAAAAAAAACAGAAGAAAGCTAGTAAACAAAAAGCACATAAATAAAATGCATTTCCAATGCCTACGAAATTACATGTCCACTGGATAGCCTTAGAAGAAAAACCATGCTCCCAAACGGTAATGCTGCCAAAGTAAGGTCTCGCTCATCCTACCCCCTTATTTCCAAAGAAATAAGTGCACCTTCAAAACGTTGATTAGAAATGTCCAAACTAAAGAATTCGGTAATAGTAATTGAAATACATGCAAGCACTTTAGTCATCTGTATCACCTGTAGTCGTTGATAATCGACTGACTCGAGCTGGTGCCACTAAACGTTCCATTTTACCCTGGCGCGTGCACGAGTAGCGCAGTGGTTTCTGCTCGCTCTAGGGACTCCTCGAGCATCATATCTTTCTTCAAGGCTCTTCGTGAAGAACTCTGACCATCGGGTCGGTGGTCTTCCCGCAGTGCGTTTAGACATCCCTGAGGAATCCAGTCACTAACGGCTCTTGTCCGTCGGTTCCCATTTCATACGTATTACGTCTCCGGTCCACCTTATCTTCGACTGTTTGTTGCGCAGAACAGCATCTTTGATTTTTAATCGTTGACGCAGGTCGGAGCTTCGGATCACTTCCCTTACTAGTGTGGAACGGGATACTCCTAGCATCGCCCTTTCGACTGCGCGTTCGACAACGCTAAGTGACCTTTCATCCTGCTTACGCAGCGACCAAGTTTCTGACGCATACGTTAAGGGCATGAAGTACCGTTGAGTCGAAAAGGTGGGCACGGAGTCGGGTGTTCCTTGTTCTCTTCACTACATCCTCGATGGTCTTGAAAGCTTCCCAAGCCTCTCGTTTCCTTCTGCTCAGCTCTGGAGCTAATTCGTTAATCATATTGATTTCCCTGACCTAGATAGACATAACTGGAGCATTCGGAGATATTTGTTCCGTTGAGCGTGAAATGGGGGCATACGAAAGCAATCCGTTCTCCATTAACATTGTTTTTGTGAGATTTAGTCGAAGACCAATCTTTCCACTGGCCTTATCAAAGTCGGCAAGCATTCGTTCCGCTTGGCTAATGTTTGGTGTTATAAGAACGATATCATCAGCAAAGCGAAGATGGTGTAACTGCCGACCATCGATTTTCACTCCCATATTACCCCATTCCAGTGTTCGTGTGACGTTCTGGAGGGTGGCAGTAAATAATTTTGGCGAGATGGTATCGCCTTGCCTAACTCCCTTCTTTTTGACGTTAATCTTAACATCGTTGTAAAATGGTGACATCTTTGTTGCGAAATTTTTGTACAGCTCACGAAGAATCCTTGTGTACTGAGTAGGGACTCCTTGACTATCCCGGGCTTCCAAGACTGCATCTATCTCGACTGAATCAAAGGTCTTTTGTAAATCTATGATGGTTAGACAGAGCGGTCTTTTGTACCCTCGCGATACTTCAATGAGCCTTGTTACCGTGTGGATGTGGTCTATCGTACTAAATCCTTTTCGAAACCCTGCTTGCTCATATGGCTGTCCTTCGTCCAGTGTTCCGTCAATCCTGTTTGGGATGGTTCGGTTGAAAAGTTCATGAACGACAGGCAGCAAGCAGATTGGGCGATAGTTGCCTATATCGCATAGGTCACCATTCTTGAACAGTAACACGGTCTTGCTAGTCTTCCACTGAGTAGGGATCTTGCATTCAGACAGGTAACGTGTGAGGAGCCGAGGCGGTGTGTTCACGAGAACTGACGGAAGGTTCTTCAGCTATTCTGACATTATCCTGTCAGGACCTGGTGCTGTTCGATTTTTCACCGACGAAATGGCATGTAGGATTTCGGAAGGGAGATCCGGTGGTACAACATATCCATCCTCCTTTATTTCATGCGACGGGAGGTGGACGTGGCTATTGAAGAGATCTGAGTAGTATTTGTGAATGATTTTCTCCATTGCCTTTGTAGACGCTGTAACTGTTCCGTCTGGGATCGGAGTGTAACCATCTTGGTCTTGTAATTGGCGAAGCTTCGGTGGTCTTTGCGAATGCTTTTTCCCTACGCTCTGCAGTTTCGACCATTACTGCTGCTCTTCTCTCTTTAAGATCTTTTCTTATCGCCTGTCTGCATTGTTTTGCAAGTTCGGAAGTTAGTTCGCGGTTGCGTGCAACTCATGCGATTCAACGCTGGCGTATCGGCTCGAATATTTCTGGAGACAGACGTCTCTTGGTAACTTTCGAACTCCCAGCTTTCATAGCGCTAACGTGAAGGTGTTGAATGAGCCGTTCGTATTCTTCGTCGATGTTATCGACAACGGCATGTTTCCAGCAGCCGACTAATGAATTGAATAAGTCCCAGTTTACGGTGGTTCTGGGACTTCGATTTTTTAATTCAGAAGCTTTTTGCTCCTTTCCGATAGAAATAGAATCTTGCACGAAGGAGACGGTGGTCTGATCACGTGTAGAATTTTGGGACAACAGCAACATCGGTTCGGCAAAACCTTCTATTTACCATGATGTGGTCTAGGGAGACTCCCACGTCCAGAGCTGAGGGTGGGGCTTTTGGAATTGTGAGTTACCATGGATTGTCATGGTCGCCATGGTAAACTCAGACAGCCGCTCACCCTGTTTGTTCCATTCTAATCCGTGGCCCCCAATGTGACGTTCTGCAGACATTCTTCTTGGTCCAATCTTGGCGTTGAAACCTCCAATGATAACCTCGAAGAATGTATGGTCATCTCTGTAGAATTTCTCCAAACCCACATAGAAAGCCTCGACTTCTTCTTCGTCATAGTTTGATGTCGGCGCGTAAACGACGAAGATTGTCAAAGCCGGTATTGATCCACATCTTTTTAATCGTAAACGTCCGATTCAAGTTGTAAACTGTTCGAATGAATCAATGTTCATGAACAAACTCGTGTTGACGAGAACGCCGACGCCGCTGACTCCTCTACTGTCGAATGTTCCGAGGAACAGTTCTTCTCCGGTGTCATAGACGGCGTTGAATGGGTGGCATCCTCTCGTCTCGACCAGGCAGATGACGTCGTACCTCATTCTTCTTCCATGCATGAGCAAGTCCTCTATCGAGGACTCGGGGATGCAAGTGTACGTGCATTGTAGGTACAGATCGTCACTTTAGTTCTTTGCAATCGAGGCAGCTTCCATTGGCCCTGAGATTTTAGCAGCCTTTCCGTACTCGTCCTACCCAACGCTGTGAAATTGGGGCTCTTTCGGGGTTAGGGGAATGAGGCCCGTTTATTCCACTGTGTTTAGCACTTTTGATACCCACGTATAGCTTGCTGGGCTCTGAACGTGGGGGGCTGGGTATACTCACGGGTAGCTTGCCGGTCTCTCTCAGAGTGGAGATGGAGCTTATTTGTTGGAGATGACTCCTAACCGCCTCCCGTACATTTCTCTATCATTTGACTGCAGGCTTTTCGGCCGAATTGACTCGTAGAATACAATCTGCATAAACTAGAACGCACCCACACGCGTGCATGAATACTCCCTAGTAAATACAGAAAGTATGTGCCTAATCGGCGCAGCCAGAAACAGGGAGTCCATCCCCTGGATCCACCTGCGTCTCAGGGAAGCAAAGGTCGCTTTTGGATAGCGATTAACCCCCTTTATGACACCTGGGGACGCCCCTCGTAGCCTCGCGACTAACCGGCTATCGGGATCCCTCATATGAAGGAGATCCGTAGAAGGACCATCTAGGTACGACGCAAAACTGCATAATGTGTTCTAAGGGTAGAGATGCTGATTGGTGAGTTTCGGTGCGGTTTATCTGCTCTCTTTTTAAAAGCACATGGGGACGAATACATTGAGGGAACGGGTTGTAAAGTGTGCTTCCGTAAAAAGAACACGTAGTCGGTAAACTTGAACTAAGTACCTCTCTGAGGCGGTACAACAGAGAATTTGAAGTAGTGATTACCGTTCTTGCACATGAATCGAAAACTTCCGCGCTCAAAGCTCTCGAAGTATTCCAAGTAAATTCCACGGGTTCAAAAGTGAACCGCAGCGAGGGAATGCTTCGTTGTTGTGCGCGATCTCACACTGATATTTCAGACCGATATTGTAATGAGATAAGGACGCACTACCCACTCACGTGAGCTTAGTGCTCTTGATCTTCATGTAGAATACAAGCTGGAAAACTGTGAAAGCGGTGAGTGTTTAATGATATTTAAATAGATTTTATTTCCAATGCAGTCAATATCTAGGTTTATGGTTTCTCCGTTGCAGTTATGACGTGTTTTGCCGAGTAGATTGCAGTCACCTGCACCCTTGCTGCAACGTCTGCTGGAGGGTCCGCGTTTGTGGGTAGAAGTCGGATAACACCACTTGGGTGCGGTTATCAATGAAGGGACGAATTATTTGCCCATGTATACTACATTCGTCGTGGAAGAAAATCGGATGTTGTAGCATCAACAATGCTGCTACGCCGCCCTATATGTATGTCGGGCAAATAGATATCATTTACTGGTCTACATTTCCAATCTAGCACGTTGAATTTCTGCAGTCTGAGCGAAATACAGTATGGCTCCACTCTCGTATGTAGAAAAAACACATGAAACGCACAAAGCACAAAAAACATGAAACAAATAATTCAAAGCTTTGTCTTCCTCTGCCACTGAACCACTATTCACATGCAACTTATGAACTTTTGACCTAATCTATGATTGTGTTTCCTCGTGTATCAGTGTCGAATACCATCTAACAACCATTGAATGCCTATTTTTTTGTCGCAAATTTTTCTTTTCATGGAGTTCTACATCCGTAGTGGCATTGGAAGTGTTGTGGCATCTGGAAGTGTGGCCGTAATCCTCGCATTTCCATCATGAACATCAAAATGACAGCCTTCTCATGAGAGTCGGTGAAGGAAGCGTAGTATCCAGAATAATAGCGGATGAAGGGATACAAGTCCTCTATTTTAACACATTTAACAGATGTGTTCATCTTTATTCTTATCACATGAGAAGGACAGATTTTCTAACCAGCGTTCCTCGCCTTCTGAGATTTGAAGTGCTGTGTTATTGCAAAAAGCTATACAATGTGTCATCTCAATGAGAATGTTGTGGTGCATAGCTGCTATCATTCGAATGCAGTTATAGTGCCTTAATGCAGCACTACGCATGGTCCTTGTTTCTATTGCGAACATGTTTTGTAACTTAATTGATGCTGAATGATGTGAACATGGATCGCTTTCTATGGTGAGTAAAAATGTAACAGCTAGATCTGAGTTGGCAAAAAACAACGGCAGCGTCCGAAAAAGTGTAGTGGTTAACTTCTTTGGTAGACGCCGATTTAGTGTTACGGAATATTTTATGGTGTGACATTGAATCAGAATTGGTTTGGTGTCTAAATCGCTGCCTGACACTTCATATTCTCCAAAAACAATTCTTAGTCTTCGAATTTGTTTACCAGGAAGCGATCAAATCATATACTGGCAAGGGGCTACGGTCGTCTTAGGTGTCCTCTGGTAAGCTGGCCGCTGCACTGGTCGACCAAGCGTGAACCTCACGTGTCACACCCTTTTGTGACGAAACGGATAACATCAGGTGACAGATAGTGAGCTGATAAACGGAGAAATTGTTATCTAGAAGAAATTTGGACCGTGCGCACTTATAATCATTCGCTGGACTAATTCTCTATTCTTTTATTCAACTACCTCGTCTTGAAGAAATGAACTGAGAGTTGTTGCAGCGAGTTGAATTCGAAAAGAGATATGCAAAAAAAATGTTTTGGTGTTGCATGATACCAAATCCTTATCTCCATCCATGTTCACATTTGCAGTGACAACAGAGAGTTCTCTGCAACCAGCTTTATCAGGTTGTCCTATCTAATGAACTTCCTAGAATCTTTCTCTGGGCATTCATTATCTCTAGTTCCTTGTGTTAAAATTCCGCACATTACCGAAGGAGTATCACGTTTCGACCAGTTAGTTTCGCTCATCTCGTTTTTCTCAGTTGGTATCGCTCAGCTGCTTTTGCTCAACATGTGCTCCTACAGACTCCATCTTCGTCTTGACGCTTGTGTTTCTTAACCTCCTGAATATCATCACATTGTTAGTATATTGTCGTTATTTCTATAATAAACGGTTATAAGCCAAGCTTGAGATTGTGCGCTGTGGCAACGCCAAGAAATCCGTGATCGCAAATTCGTGGAAAGTCGAGTATTCTACTTCGAACTAGTGGTTAGTCCGTGCCGAGGACTGACTCATGGACCTAAATTCCATTGACCACTTAATATAATGGAGTGTTTGGCTGGCAAGACCACACTCAAGGTCACTTTTCCCCACACTCAAGCTCACTTTTCCAAGATATAAAGGAAGCAAAATTCGCCCAAACGTAAGCTTTTTGAGAATAATAACAACTTCTTGTTTGTTCACCAAGAAAACAGTGATTTATTTTCACTTTTTTTTGGATTATTTGTTTCTAAACATACGGCCCATAATGTATAAAAAATCACATGTATTAGGAGATGAGGGAAAGTCCGTTCTAGAAGTCTGTGAAGCTCTCATCTCAAATCCATTAATGATAGAGAAACACTCATCAATGGCGGAGAAAGTATGTCTTTTGTCGTATTAAGACGATGTTGCTTCATTACGATAGGTGTTCCACCGAATTGTGGGGTTATTGTTTCTTGAAATACGTTTAGCCTCTGAGGAAGGTGAAGGGCCGACACGTCAGCCATCGACCAACAACATCAACAACGACAAATGACAACAATCAATCGATCAATCAATCAATCAATCAATAAATCGTCAGTCCCCGAAAAACCAGATTCGTTGCGAATGCGTTAATGGTGTTTGTATTGCACATTGTCATGGAATTTCAGACGTATATTCCTTGCTTCTCTGATTTTCAATGAATTTCCGATTCCAGGGCTTTTTTAAAAAGCCGCCATTATATTCTAGCGCATTCGATTGACACTCTACAACATCGATCGACTTGAGGAACGGAGCTGGATAAGGAGAAGCGTTGTTGGTGGTTCCAGCGTATCTGCATACGGTTGATGTACTACTTACACGCTGCTTTTATCGTGTAACATAAACGTGTTGAACTTTGATGGAGCACTTAACTGGAGTTAAGCCTGGACTTATGTGTTAATATTCAGTTTTCTGGAACGACTTTCGGATTTTTAACCTATTATTTACTGTCAACTCTTTTTTAATAGCAAGGTATATTGCAAAATATAACTTCAAAGAAGCTGAGATATTTCAAAACTCCAGACCGCAGGTGTCTGCGGTGTGGAACAGAACGCGCTATTACCCTTTGCGGGATCTAACGCGTTCACCACCCACCATGCGGGTCCATTGTTTCGCCTGTCTCTCAGCTAATTCTATCGATCAACGTCATATAATCAGCTTCACTGAACTTATAATTCGCAATATACCCTGCTACTATAAAGGGTAGGGAATAAATAATAAGTTAAAACTGTGATTATAACTACACCATCAGCTTAACTAGGTTCTTTGCCGATTTGAGCTCCTTAGATCAATCCCGTTGACGGGTTTCTGCTGATGGAGGTGATCGATAGAACTAGCTGAGAGACAGACGAAACAAAGGACCCGCATGGTGTGGTGGTGAATTCGATTAGCCCCGGAAACCGTACTAGCGCGTTTGTTCCCCACCGCAGACACCTGCGGTCAGAGCTTTGAAAATATCTCAGCATCATGAAGATTTTCGGATTATTTGTATTGAACTGGCACTAAGTATTCCTCACATTTTTTCTTTTTTCATCGACCACAACACCTTTCAAAACGTGGTTACCGCTTATTTTTGAACGAGATTTGCCAAGAACGTCTTGCATTATGAGCTAAAAATGGAAAATTAGTTGAACTAGTCACGCATTTTTACATAATAAATGTATGAGGTTGAGATGGTAAATATAAATGGATAAGCTAGAGAGTTCGACTTCCACACCCTTGGTCGTTTGTGCTTTCACCGCTACTTTCATTTTTGATCTCGGTGTTATTATCGTACCTACCAATGGTTTACCGCCTCATCGTGGCTGGGAGGTGTTCCTGGGTGTCGGACTGCAATGTGCAGCGAGGGGATTCATCTCCCCCAGCAGGGTCTCCCAAGCTGAGAAGGAGTCCGACGTTTCCATCAGGAAGCCTAGCTAAGAGTAAACCAATACCAGGAGGCACCACCGTCTAATGTCAAAATCACATAGTGGCAAATCTCCCTCTGATCCACAATGGCTGCGACTGCCTGTGGTGGTGACGACCTGGGGCA